>CM035819.1:23817885-24176828 GCA_020458035.1 Magallana ariakensis | reverse complement strand
AAATTAACCCATACATGTCCTAGATTATTATAAATGTGAGGTATTATAACCTCTATATTTTAATATTCAATTATTTCTGTAAGTGTTTAATCGGTCTTCTTTACAAGCTTTCGACAGATTTTGGGAACAAAGTTGCCTATTTGAGCTCCATAAAATTGTGTGAAGTAAATGTTCACAACAGATATTAGATTCTAATAACGTTTGCAAGTGTAAGTTAATGCTACGTGTGCGTTTTTATATCCACTAAGTTTCAGTTGAATCAATCAGATAAGTGATTATACGCTCTACTCCACACACTTTAAACATAAATCGGTGCAACTGGTGCCTGTTTCAGCTATGGACGATCGTGTGGAATAACTGTTTGTGCTAGAATCTGGTTAAAACTAATCAGAACAACTTCCAGTTTTGGCGTGAGGTTCGCTGTTATACCCCTTTATGTTTAAGAGTTGAAATTATTCTATAAGGGTTAAATCGGTCTCCTTCGCATAAGTTCGACAGAATTCATTGCATCTGGTGCATGTTTCAGCATTGGAAGATCGTGAGGAACAACCGTTTGCACTAGAATCTGGCTTAAGCTACTCAACACAACTTCCAGTTTCGGCGAGAGGTTCGCTGTTATACCCCTAAGTTTTAGGATTGAATTTTTGCATATAATCCCTTTGGGGTTGATAAGTTCATTTGACATACTTTGTACAAGAACCCTTGCTACAAGTGCCTTTTTTAACCCTGTAAAATCGTGAAAATCATCTGTTTAGGTTAGAAATTAGTCACAACTAATCAGCTCAGGTCCTAGTTTAGTCTAGAGTTGCGTTACTATAGCCCCTATAGTTTGGTATACAACTGTTCTTGTATGGGTTTATTCAATCTACTTCACACACTAACAAATTGGTGAAAATGCTGCATTTCTTTGCCCGAGAATATGCAAAACAGACATTTGCATCGACAATTAAACTAAATTAACCCATACATGTCCTAGATTATTATAAATGTGAGGTATTATAACCTCTATATTTTAATATTCAATTATTTCTGTAAGTGTTTAATCGGTCTTCTTTACAAGCTTTCGACAGATTTTGGGAACAAAGTTGCCTATTTGAGCTCCATAAAATTGTGTGAAGTAAATGTTCACAACAGAAATTAGATTCTAATAACGTTTGCAAGTGTAAGTTAATGCTACGTGTGCGTTTTTATATCCACTAAGTTTCAGTTGAATCAATCAGATAAGTGATTATACGCTCTACTCCACACACTTTAAACATAAATCGGTGCAACTGGTGCCTGTTTCAGCTATGGACGATCGTGTGGAATAACTGTTTGTGCTAGAATCTGGTTAAAATTAATCAGTACAACTTCCAGTTTTGGCGTGAGCTTCGCTGTTATACCCCTTTATGTTTAAGAGTTGAAATTATTCTATAAGGGTTAAATCGGTCTCCTTCGCATAAGTTCGACAGAATTCATTGCATCTGGTGCATGTTTCAGCATTGGAAGATCGTGAGGAACAACCGTTTGCACTAGAATCTGGCTTAAGCTACTCAACACAACTTCCAGTTTCGGCGAGAGGTTCGCTGTTATACCCCTAAGTTTTAGGATTGAATTTTTGCCTATAATCCCTTTGGGGTTGATAAGTTCATTTGACATACTTTGTACAAGAACCCTTGCTACAAGTGCCTTTTTTAACCCTGTAAAATCGTGAAAATCATCTGTTTAGGTTAGAAATTAGTCACAACTAATCAGCTCAGGTCCTAGTTTAGTCTAGAGTTGGGTTACTATAGCCCCTATAGTTTGGTATACAACTGTTCTTGTATGGGTTTATTCAATCTACTTCACACACTAACAAATTGGTGAAAATGCTGCATTTCTTTGCCCGAGAATATGCAAAACAGACATTTGCATCGACAATTAAACTAAATTAACCCATACATGTCCTAGATTATTATAAATGTGAGGTATTATAACCTCTATATTTTAATATTCAATTATTTCTGTAAGTGTTTATTCGGTCTTCTTTACAAGCTTTCGACAGATTTTGGGAACAAAGTTGCCTATTTGAGCTCCATAAAATTGTGTGAAGTAAATGTTCACAACAGATATTAGATTCTAATAACGTTTGCAAGTGTAAGTTAATGCTACGTGTGCGTTTTTATATCCACTAAGTTTCAGTTGAATCAATCAGATAAGTGATTATACGCTCTACTCCACACACTTTAAACATAAATCGGTGCAACTGGTGCCTGTTTCAGCTATGGACGATCGTGTGGAATAACTGTTTGTGCTAGAATCTGGTTAAAACTAATCAGTACAACTTCCAGTTTTGGCGTGAGGTTCGCTGTTATACCCCTTTATGTTTAAGAGTTGAATTTATTCTATAAGGGTTAAATCGGTCTCCTTCGCATAAGTTCGACACAATTCATTGCATCTGGTGCATGTTTCAGCATTGGAAGATCGTGAGGAACAACCGTTTGCACTAGAATCTGGCTTAAGCTACTCAACACAACTTCCAGTTTCGGCGAGAGGTTCGCTGTTATACCCCTAAGTTTTAGGATTGAATTTTTGCATATAATCCCTTTGGGTTGATAAGTTCATTTGACATACTTTGTACAAGAACCCTTGCTACAAGTGCCTTTTTTAACCCTGTAAAATCGTGAGAATCATCTGTTTAGGTTAGAAATTAGTCACAACTAATCAGCTCAGGTCCTTGTTTAGTCTAGAGTTGCGTTACTATAGCCCCTATAGTTTGGTATACAACTGTTCTTGTATGGGTTTATTCAATCTACTTCACACACTAACAAATTGGTGAAAATGCTGCATTTCTTTGCCCGAGAATATGCAAAACAGACATTTGTATCGACAATTAAACTAAATTAACCCATACATGTCCTAGATTATTATAAATGTGAGGTATTATAACCTCTATATTTTAATATTCAATTATTTCTGTAAGTGTTTATTCGGTCTTCTTTACAAGCTTTCGACAGATTTTGGGAACAAAGTTACCTATTTGAGCTCCATAAAATTGTGTGAAGTAAATGTTCACAACAGAAATTAGATTCTAATAACGTTTGCAAGTGTAAGTTAATGCTACGTGTGCGTTTTTATATCCACTAAGTTTCAGTTGAATCAATCAGATAAGTGATTATACGCTCTACTCCACACACTTTAAACATAAATCGCTGCAACTGGTGCCTGTTTCAGCTATGGACGATCATGTGGAATAACTGTTTGTGCTAGAATCTGGTTAAAACTAATCAGTACAACTTCCAGTTTTGGCGTGAGGTTCGCTGTTATACCCCTTTATGTTTAAGAGTTGAAATTATTCTATAAGGGTTAAATCGGTCTCCTTCGCATAAGTTCGACAGAATTCATTGCATCTGGTGCATGTTTCAGCATTGGAAGATCGTGAGGAACAACCGTTTGCACTAGAATCTGGCTTAAGCTACTCAAAACAACTTCCAGTTTCGGCGAGAGGTGCGCTGTTATACCCCTAAGTTTTAGAATTGAATTTTTTTCATATAATCCTTTAGGTGTTGATAAGTTCATTTGACATACTTTGAACAAGAACCCTTGCTACAAGTGCCTTTTTTAACCCTGTAAAATCGTGAGAATCATCTGTTTAGGTTAGAAATTAGTCACAACTAATCAGCTCAGGTCCTAGTTTAGTCTAGAGTTGGGTTACTATAGCCCCTATAGTTTGGTATACAACTGTTCTTGTATGGGTTTATTCAATCTACTTCACACACTAACAAATTGGTGAAAATGCTGCATTTCTTTGCCCGAGAATATGCAAAACAGACATTTGCATCGACAATTAAACTAAATTAACCCATACATGTCCTAGATTATTATAAACACAGGATGAATGACCATCTTTAAGTTCTCCTTAAAGATAACTTAAAGATGCTTAAAGGTAGCTTAAAGACAATCTTTAAGCCACCTTTAAGCTATATGTGTTGCTTAAAGGTGGCTTAAAGAAAGCGTAAAGATGGCTTAAAGGCAGCTTAAAGACTATCTTTAAGCCACCTTTAAGCTACCTTTAAGGACAACTTATAGGTCCTTAATGTCCAAACTTCTTTAAGTCACCTTTAAGCTACCTTTAAGCCACCTTTAAGCCATTAAAAAATCTTTTTATTCAATATTGTGCTTAATTTACCAACAAAATGTATTAGCTTTATGATAGAAAAGGTATTAAAAACGGTTTTTGTTCTAGAAAATAAAATAAAAAAAAAAATTCAATACGACCAAGACGAGGATTGAACCCGGGACCCTTCGTTTACCAGCATCACCTTACTCCCTCTGCGCCACGGCAACTTATATATTATTGGAGGTTTTTAAATCCTATAAATTAGTGGCTATTGAATCAATGTTTTTTACTTGAAAAGATTTTTACTTCCATTCAGTTTGTAACAATCAATTATATCTAATTTTTAAATTGAATGCATGCATGTATTTAGAATGAAATACTTAACTTGGTCTTCAGTGAAAAAAAATATATTATACCTAAATGGAAATCGTTAGGCTTACTAGTACTTAGTTAATAAATTTAAACCAAGTAGATATAGGCTATGTTCATCTAATTCATAGCTAAATGAAATTAAATGCAAGGAAGAAGATGAAACTATTTCTTTTATTAAATGCATTGAAACTATTAGCTAGGGTATTAGTTCTACGCAATTTCCCGGTTTTCGTGATCACGGCGCCGTTCCAGTATGAATAATTTTAATAATATTGATTATTATACATTTACAACAGATCTAGAATAACAAATAAAATGATATTTGTTTAAATGGTTAATTGTATACATGATTTTTAAACTATCAATTCTATAACAATTTCAATATTATCAATTACCGGTGACGTATTTACTGCATGTGGCAATTGCAAATGATGTATGCATATACTTGTACATACAATTGTATGATGTACCAGGCCGGGTATGTGACATATTTACCCTTATACATATATTTAAATAATTAACCCCCATTCATGATCACCGGTACAGTAATTAATTAGCCTCTAGATTTTACTCTTACATACATGTATCTTTAATTTGTAGACGTAACATTTTTAAAACCAACAGCTAGGAAATAATACTTTGAAAATGAATTACAAATGTAAATAAACTTTCATTCACTAGACTTATCGTATACACGTACATACTAAGATTTCAACACCTTTAGAAACCCTGACATGCACCTGGACACACGACACACCTGTTGTGTATATCTTGTATATTCTGTGTTAGTTCCAGGGGTTTTCTTAACTTGGACAAACAATAGACTCTAATTAGATATACACAAACGAACAAAACTATGTCTAGACAAACAAAGCGGTAATATCCCGCCCGATATAATCAAGGCAGTTGAGAGTCTTTTCATCTTTAACATGTATCTAGCATATCTAGAATTAGACCTAGAAATAATTAAAATTGAAAAAAATACATATCTTAAACCGATTAAATTAAATCATGCATTTTTGGTTCATTTATTTTATCAGTTGTTTAATAACCGGCTGAACTAAGAGAGAGAGAGAGAGAGAGAGAGAGAGAGAGAGAGAGAGAGAGAGAGAGAGAGAGAGAGAGAGTTTGATTTCACCGATGAATTTATAATAGGAAACAAACATACTTTAATATAATTTCATGCGCAGATTTAGATATAGAGACTGCGCTCACCCCTACAATCATTTTGAAATAAAAAAAAATTATAAAGAATTTTATAACGGCAATCTGTGTCCATTGGAGCGGTGTTGATGATAGCGATCTGTGTTTAATGGAGCGACAATTAAAACCGCCTGGAACACCCCCCCCCTTCCTTGGAAATTATATGATCACTCGGATCACCCCCTCCCATCCCTATAAAAGAGCTTTTGCATTTAATATATGTTTTCAAGATGAATCTGTTCAGCTTGATCAAACCTGACTTAAAGGGAACTTAAAGATGGTGTAGAGACAACTTAAAGGGAGCGTAAATGCCACCTAAAGATGCTTAAAGGTGGCTTAAAGATGGCTTAAAGGTGACTTAAAGAAGTTTGGACATTAAGGACCTATAAGCTCAGCTTAAAGGTGACTTAAAGGTGGCTTAAAGATTGTTTATCCTTTAAGCCACCTTTACGCCACCTTTAAGTCACCTTTAAGGACTTGCTTAAAGATTGTTTTTCGCCCTGTGAAATGTGAGGTATTATAACCTCTATATTTTAATATTCAATTATTTCTGTAAGTGTTTATTCGGTCTTCTTTACAAGCTTTCGACAGATTTTGGGAACAAAGTTGCCTATTTGAGCTCCATAAAAGTGTGTGAAGTAAATGTTCACAACAGAAATTAGATTCTAATAACGTTTGCAAGTGTAAGTTAATGCTACGTGTGCGTTTTTATATCCACTAAGTTTCAGTTGAATCAATCAGATAAGTGATTATACGCTCTACTCCACACACTTTAAACATAAATCGGTGCAACTGGTGCCTGTTTCAGCTATGGACGATCGTGTGGAATAACTGTTTGTGCTAGAATCTGGTTAAAACTAATCAGTACAACTTCCAGTTTTGGCGTGAGGTTCGCTGTTATACCCCTTTATGTTTAAGAGTTGAATTTATTCTATAAGGGTTAAATCGGTCTCCTTCGCATAAGTTCGACAGAATTCATTGCAACTGGTGCATGTTTCAGAATTGGAAGATCGTGAGGAACAACCGTTTGCACTAGAATCTGGCTTAAGCTACTCAAAACAACTTCCAGTTTCGGCGAGAGGTGCGCTGTTATACCCCTAAGTTTTAGAATTGAATTTTTTCATATAATCCTTTAGGGGTTGATAAGTTCATTAGACATACTTTGTACAAGAACCCTTGCTACAAGTGCCTTTTTTAATCTTGTAAAATCGTGAGAATCATCTGTTTAGGTTAGAAATTAGTCACAACTAATCAGCTCAGGTCCTAGTTTAGTCTAGAGTTGCGTTACTATAGCCCCTATAGTTTGGTATACAACTGTTCTTGTATGGGTTTATTCAATCTACTTCACACACTAACAAATTGGTGAAAATGCTGCATTTCTTTGCCCGAGAAGATGCAAAACAGACATTTGCATCGACAATTAAACTAAATTAACCCATACATGTCCTAGATTATTATAAATGTGAGGTATTATAACCTCAATATTTTAATATTCAATTATTTCTGTAAGTGTTTATTCGGTCTTCTTTACAAGCTTTCGACAGATTTTGGGAACAAAGTTGCCTATTTGAGCTCCATAAAAGTGTGTGAAGTAAATGTTCACAACAGAAATTAGATTCTAATAACGTTTGCAAGTGTAAGTTAATGCTACGTGTGCGTTTTTATATCCACTAAGTTTCAGTTGAATCAATCAGATAAGTGATTATACGCTCTACTCCACACACTTTAAACATAAATCGGTGCAACTGGTGCCTGTTTCAGCTATGGACGATCGTGTGGAATAACTGTTTGTGCTAGAATCTGGTTAAAACTAATCAGTACAACTTCCAGTTTTGGCGTGAGGTTCGCTGTTATACCCCTTTATGTTTAAGAGTTGAATTTATTCTATAAGGGTTAAATCGGTCTCCTTCGCATAAGTTCGACAGAATTCATTGCATCTGGTGCATGTTTCAGAATTGGAAGATCGTGAGGAACAACCGTTTGCACTAGAATCTGGCTTAAGCTACTCAAAACAACTTCCAGTTTCGGCGAGAGGTGCGCTGTTATACCCCTAAGTTTTAGAATTGAATTTTTTCATATAATCCTTTAGGGGTTGATAAGTTCATTAGACATACTTTGTACAAGAACCCTTGCTACAAGTGCCTTTTTTAATCTTGTAAAATCGTGAGAATCATCTGTTTAGGTTAGAAATTAGTCACAACTAATCAGCTCAGGTCCTAGTTTAGTCTAGAGTTGCGTTACTATAGCCCCTATAGTTTGGTATACAACTGTTCTTGTATGGGTTTATTCAATCTACTTCACACACTAACAAATTGGTGAAAATGCTGCATTTCTTTGCCCGAGAAGATGCAAAACAGACATTTGCATCGACAATTAAACTAAATTAACCCATACATGTCCTAGATTATTATAAATGTGAGGTATTATAACCTCAATATTTTAATATTCAATTATTTCTGTAAGTGTTTATTCGGTCTTCTTTACAAGCTTTCGACAGATTTTGGGAACAAAGTTGCCTATTTGAGCTCCATAAAATTGTGTGAAGTAAATGTTCACAACAGAAATTAGATTCTAATAACGTTTGCAAGTGTAAGTTAATGCTACGTGTGCGTTTTTATATCCACTAAGTTTCAGTTGAATCAATCAGATAAGTGATTGTACGCTCTACTCCACACACTTTAAACATAAATCGGTGCAACTGGTGCCTGTTTCAGCTATGGACGATCATGTGGAATAACTGTTTGTGCTAGAATCTGGTTAAACCTAATCAGTACAACTTCCAGTTTTGGCGTGAGGTTCGTTGTTATACCCCTTTATGTTTAAGAGTTGAATTTATTCTATAAGGGTTAAATCGGTCTCCTTCGCATAAGTTCGACAGAATTCATTGCAACTGGTGCATGTTTCAGAATTGGAAGATCGTGAGGAACAACCGTTTGCACTAGAATCTGGCTTAAGCTACTCAAAACAACTTCCAGTTTCGGCGAGAGGTGCGCTGTTATACCCCTAAGTTTTAGAATTGAATTTTTTTCATATAATCCTTTAGGTGTTGATAAGTTCATTTGACATACTTTGAACAAGAACCCTTGCTACAAGTGCCTTTTTTAATCTTGTAAAATCGTGAGAATCATCTGTTTAGGTTAGAAATTAGTCACAACTAATCAGCTCAGGTCCTAGTTTAGTCTAGAGTTGCGTTACTATAGCCTCTATAGTTTGGTATACAACTGTTCTTGTATGGGTTTATTCAATCTACTTCACACACTAACAAATTGGTGAAAATGCTGCATTTCTTTGCCCGAGAATATGCAAAACAGACATTTGCATCGACAATTAAACTAAATTAACCCATACATGTCCTAGATTATTATAAATGTGAGGTATTATAACCTCTATATTTTAATATTCAATTATTTCTGTAAGTGTTTATTCGGTCTTCTTTACAAGCTTTCGACAGATTTTGGGAACAAAGTTGCATATTTGAGCTCCATAAAATTGTGTGAAGTAAATGTTCACAACAGAAATTAGATTCTAATAACGTTTGCAAGTGTAAGTTAATGCTACGTGTGCGTTTTTATATCCACTAAGTTTCAGTTGAATCAATCAGATAAGTGATTATACGCTCTACTCCACACACTTTAAACATAAATCGGTGCAACTGGTGCCTGTTTCAGCTATGGACGATCATGTGGAATAACTGTTTGTGCTAGAATCTGGTTAAAACTAATCAGTACAACTTCCAGTTTTGGCGTGAGGTTCGCTGTTATACCCCTTTATGTTTAAGAGTTGAATTTATTCTATAAGGGTTAAATCGGTCTCCTTCGCATAAGTTCGACAGAATTCATTGCATCTGGTGCATGTTTCAGCATTGGAAGATCGTGAGGAACAACCGTTTGCACTAGAATCTGGCTTAAGCTACTCAACACAACTTCCAGTTTCGGCGAGAGGTTCGCTGTTATACCCCTAAGTTTTAGGATTGAATTTTTGCATATAATCCCTTTGGGGTTGATAAGTTCATTTGACATACTTTGTACAAGAACCCTTGCTACAAGTGCCTTTTTTAACCCTGTAAAATCGTGAGAATCATCTGTTTAGGTTAGAAATTAGTCACAACTAATCAGCTCCGGTCCTTGTTTAGTCTAGAGTTGCGTTACTATAGCCCCTATAATTTGGTATACAACTGTTCTTGTATGGGTTTATTCAATCTACTTCACACACTAACAAATTGGTGAAAATGCTGCATTTCTTTGCCCGAGAATATGCAAAACAGACATTTGCATCGACAATTAAACTAAATTAACCCATACATGTCCTAGATTATTATAAATGTGAGGTATTATAACCTCTATATTTTAATATTCAATTATTTCTGTAAGTGTTTATTCGGTCTTCTTTACAAGCTTTCGACAGATTTTGGGAACAAAGTTGCCTATTTGAGCTCCATAAAATTGTGTGAAGTAAATGTTCACAACAGAAATTAGATTCTAATAACGTTTGCAAGTGTAAGTTAATGCTACGTGTGCGTTTTTATATCCACTAAGTTTCAGTTGAATCAATCAGATAAGTGATTATACGCTCTACTCCACACACTTTAAACATAAATCGGTGCAACTGGTGCCTGTTTCAGCTATGGACGATCATGTGGAATAACTGTTTGTGCTAGAATCTGGTTAAACCTAATCAGTACAACTTCCAGTTTTGGCGTGAGGTTCGCTGTTATACCCCTTTATGTTTAAGAGTTGAATTTATTCTATAAGGGTTAAATCGGTCTCCTTCGCATAAGTTCGACAGAATTCATTGCATCTGGTGCATGTTTCAGCATTGGAAGATCGTGAGGAACAACCGTTTGCACTAGAATCTGGCTTAAGCTACTCAACACAACTTCCAGTTTCGGCGAGAGGTTCGCTGTTATAGCCCTAAGTTTTAGGATTGAATTTTTGCATATAATCCCTTTGGGGTTGATAAGTTCATTTGACATACTTTGTACAAGAACCCTTGCTACAAGTGCCTTTTTTAACCCTGTAAAATCGTGAGAATCATCTGTTTAGGTTAGAAATTAGTCACAACTAATCAGCTCCGGTCCTTGTTTAGTCTAGAGTTGCGTTACTATAGCCCCTATAGTTTGGTATACAACTGTTCTTGTATGGGTTTATTCAATCTACTTCACACACTAACAAATTGGTGAAAATGCTGCATTTCTTTGCCCGAGAATATGCAAAACAGACATTTGCATCGACAATTAAACTAAATTAACCCATACATGTCCTAGATTATTATAAATGTGAGGTATTATAACCTCTATATTTTAATATTCAATTATTTCTGTAAGTGTTTATTCGGTCTTCTTTACAAGCTTTCGACAGATTTTGGGAACAAAGTTGCCTATTTGAGCTCCATAAAATTGTGTGAAGTAAATGTTCACAACAGAAATTAGATTCTAATAACGTTTGCAAGTGTAAGTTAATGCTACGTGTTCGTTTTTATATCCACTAAGTTTCAGTTGAATCAATCAGATAAGTGATTATACGCTCTACTCCACACACTTTAAACATAAATCGGTGCAACTGGTGCCTGTTTCAGCTATGGACGATCGTGTGGAATAACTGTTTGTGCTAGAATCTGGTTAAAACTAATCAGTACAACTTCCAGTTTTGGCGTGAGGTTCGCTGTTATACCCCTTTATGTTTAAGAGTTGAATTTATTCTATAAGGGTTAAATCGGTCTCCTTCGCATAAGTTCGACAGAATTCATTGCATCTGGTGCATGTTTCAGCATTGGAAGATCGTGAGGAACAACCGTTTGCACTAGAATCTGGCTTAAGCTACTCAACACAACTTCCAGTTTCGGCGAGAGGTGCGCTGTTATACCCCTAAGTTTTAGGATTGAATTTTTGCCTATAATCCCTTTGGGGTTGATAAGTTCATTTGACATACTTTGTACAAGAACCCTTGCTACAAGTGCCTTTTTTAACCCTGTAAAATCGTGAGAATCATCTGTTTAGGTTAGAAATTAGTCACAACTAATCAGCTCAGGTCCTAGTCTAGTCTAGAGTTGCGTTACTATAGCCCCTATAGTTTGGTATACAACTGTTCTTGTATGGGTTTATTCAATCTACTTCACACACTAACAAATTGGTGAAAATGCTGCATTTCTTTGCCCGAGAATATGCAAAACAGACATTTGCATCGACAATTAAACTAAATTAACCCATACATGTCCTAGATTATTATAAATGTGAGGTATTATAACCTCTATATTTTAATATTCAATTATTTCTGTAAGTGTTTATTCGGTCTTCTTTACAAGCTTTCGACAGATTTTGGAACAAAGTTGCCTTTTTGAGCTCCATAAAATTGTGTGAAGTAAATGTTCACAACAGAAATTAGATTCTAATAACGTTTGCAAGTGTAAGTTAATGCTACCTGTGCGTTTTTATATCCACTAAGTTTCAGTTGAATCAATCAGATAAGTGATTATACGCTCTACTCCACACACTTTAAACATTAATCGGTGCAACTGGTGCCTGTTTCAGCTATGGACGATCGTGTGGAATAACTGTTTGTGCTAGAATCTGGTTAAACCTAATCAGTACAACTTCCAGTTTTGGCGTGAGGTTCGCTGTTATACCCCTTTATGTTTAAGAGTTGAATTTATTCTATAAGGGTTAAATCGGTCTCCTTCGCATAAGTTCGACAGAATTCATTGCATCTGGTGCATGTTTCAGCATTGGAAGATCGTGAGGAACAACCGTTTGCACTAGAATCTGGCTTAAGCTACTCAACACAACTTCCAGTTTCGGCGAGAGGTGCGCTGTTATACCCCTAAGTTTTAGGATTGAATTTTTGCCTATAATCCCTTTGGGGTTGATAAGTTCATTTGACATACTTTGTACAAGAACCCTTGCTACAAGTGCCTTTTTTAACCCTGTAAAATCGTGAGAATCATCTGTTTAGGTTAGAAATTAGTCACAACTAATCAGCTCAGGTCCTAGTTTAGTCTAGAGTTGCGTTACTATAGCCCCTATAGTTTGGTATACAACTGTTCTTGTATGGGTTTATTCAATCTACTTCACACACTAACAAATTGGTGAAAATGCTGCATTTCTTTGCCCGAGAATATGCAAAACAGACATTTGCATCGACAATTAAACTAAATTAACCCATACATGTCCTAGATTATTATAAATGTGAGGTATTATAACCTCTATATTTTAATATTCAATTATTTCTGTAAGTGTTTATTCGGTCTTCTTTACAAGCTTTCGACAGATTTTGGGAACAAAGTTGCCTATTTGAGCTCCATAAAAGTGTGTGAAGTAAATGTTCACAACAGAAATTAGATTCTAATAACGTTTGCAAGTGTAAGTTAATGCTACGTGTGCGTTTTTATATCCACTAAGTTTCAGTTGAATCAATCAGATAAGTGATTATACGCTCTACTCCACACACTTTAAACATAAATCGGTGCAACTGGTGCCTGTTTCAGCTATGGACGATCGTGTGGAATAACTGTTTGTGCTAGAATCTGGTTAAAACTAATCAGTACAACTTCCAGTTTTGGCGTGAGGTTCGCTGTTATACCCCTTTATGTTTAAGAGTTGAATTTATTCTATAAGGGTTAAATCGGTCTCCTTCGCATAAGTTCGACAGAATTCATTGCATCTGGTGCATGTTTCAGCATTGGAAGATCGTGAGGAACAACCGTTTGCACTAGAATCTGGCTTAAGCTACTCAACACAACTTCCAGTTTCGGCGAGAGGTTCGCTGTTATACCCCTAAGTTTTAGGATTGAATTTTTGCCTATAATCCCTTTGGGGTTGATAAGTTCATTTGACATACTTTGTACAAGAACCCTTGCTACAAGTGCCTTTTTTAACCCTGTAAAATCGTGAGAATCATCTGTTTAGGTTAGAAATTAGTCACAACTAATCAGCTCAGGTCCTAGTTTAGTCTAGAGTTGCGTTACTATAGCCCCTATAGTTTGGTATACAACTGTTCTTGTATGGGTTTATTCAATCTACTTCACACACTAACAAATTGGTGAAAATGCTGCATTTCTTTGCCCGAGAATATGCAAAACAGACATTTGCATCGACAATTAAACTAAATTAACCCATACATGTCCTAGATTATTATAAATGTGAGGTATTATAACCTCTATATTTTAATATTCAATTATTTCTGTAAGTGTTTATTCGGTCTTCTTTACAAGCTTTCGACAGATTTTGGGAACAAAGTTGCCTATTTGAGCTCCATAAAAGTGTGTGAAGTAAATGTTCACAACAGAAATTAGATTCTAATAACGTTTGCAAGTGTAAGTTAATGCTACGTGTGCGTTTTTATATCCACTAAGTTTCAGTTGAATCAATCAGATAAGTGATTATACGCTCTACTCCACACACTTTAAACATAAATCGGTGCAACTGGTGCCTGTTTCAGCTATGGACGATCGTGTGGAATAACTGTTTGTGCTAGGATCTGGTTAAAACTAATCAGTACAACTTCCAGTTTTGGCGTGAGGTTCGCTATTATACCCATTTATGTTTAAGAGTTGAATTTATTCTATAAGGGTTAAATCGGTCTCCTTCGCATAAGTTCGACAGAATTCATTGCATCTGGTGCATGTTTCAGCATTGGAAGATCGTGAGGAACAACCGTTTGCACTAGAATCTGGCTTAAGCTACTCAACACAACTTCCAGTTTCGGCGAGAGGTGCGCTGTTATACCCCTAAGTTTTAGGATTGAATTTTTGCCTATAATCCCTTTGGGGTTGATAAGTTCATTTGACATACTTTGTACAAAAACCCTTGCTACAAGTGCCTTTTTTAACCATGTAAAATCGTGAGAATCATCTGTTTAGGTTAGAAATTAGTCACAACTAATCAGCTCAGGTCCTAGTTTAGTCTAGAGTTGCGTTACTACAGCCCCTATAGTTTGGTATACAACTGTTCTTGTATGGGTTTATTCAATCTACTTCACACACTAACAAATTGGTGAAAATGCTGCATTTCTTTGCCCGAGAATATGCAAAACAGACATTTGCATCGACAATTAAACTAAATTAACCCATACATGTCCTAGATTATTATAAATGTGAGGTATTATAACCTCTATATTTTAATATTCAATTATTTCTGTAAGTGTTTATTCGGTCTTCTTTACAAGCTTTCGACAGATTTTGGGAACAAAGTTGCCTATTTGAGCTCCATAAAAGTGTGTGAAGTAAATGTTCACAACAGAAATTAGAATCTAATAACGTTTGCAAGTGTACAGTACCGTCAACGCGGATCCCGTATTTAACCGCGCTCCCCCCGCGGTTATTTAATCCTTTCCGCGTTGCACCATCGCGGTTAATTCATCGCGGTTCTCGTTGCAGCCATGTTTAAACCGCGGCGGTGTGACCTACCGTTGAACAAGGTGATCGGAGATTTTTACCTGTACGCTATTAGACAATAAGACGGCCACCTAACACTGAGAGTCATTCTATATATACTGGCCATGTCTGATGTATTGTTTTCATTACACTTAAAATGATTACGTATTTTTAATGCACGTTTTCAAAACTTCTTATCAATTATTTTAGAGAAATTTTTATTAAAGAATCATCTGCATCCGTAATAATTTTCATGTAACTGTGGATATAACTATTATTTCAAAAATATTTAATCATTTTTATAATATAATCTACATGAAGGAGAGGGTAAGAACTATGAAATATTAAATTTTGATTAATGATTTTAAACATTTCCGACTACAAAAATGTTTTTAATCCATATCAGTGTGTAGCTCGTTTTACGGCACAGTCTATAGATGCTCATGACAATTAACCTAGTCCGTGACAAGCACATGCTACACGGAGAACGTTTACCTTCGGTCAACGGCATGATAGGAAAATTTTACTCAACCCTTAAAATACTAAATTATATTGATATAATTTTATGTGTGTTCAATATGAAGCTACAATACAAATGTACATGTAGTATCAGCTGCGAATACCGTTTTCCGTAACCGCCCCCTCCACCTCTTCAACGTTTTAATGACTGTCAAGGTACATGTAAATTGTATTTGACTTTAGTCCCAATTGTTTTACACAAAGGTGTGAAACCATCGCATTGACGGGAAATCACTCTACGCTTGAACGCACAGAATACACCGGTATAAATTGAGACAGGTGGATAATCCGTGTAACGAGTGACCATCAGGAATTCCACCTGTTTTTGAAACGATTTTACTAACAGTATATCAATAATAGTTATTAATTTTCCTGCTATCTGTTAAACTGTTAAACATGTTTAAGATGCACCCCTTCCGCAAAAAACCTAAAGCCTTCAATATAAACTAAACGAGAGAGAGAGAGAGAGAGAGAGAGAGAGAGAGAGAGAGAGAGAGAGAGAGAGAGAGAGAGAGACTGTCGATACTCAAGACAATTAACCTAGTCCGTGACAAGCACACGCTACACGGTGTAGGTATACAATACGATCAACGGCAAAATATGAAAATTTTACTTTACCCTTAAAATATAAAAAGATTTTGATATCATTTCACATGTGTTGAATATGAAGCTACTACACATATGTCGTATCAGTTGCGAATTATAACGTTTTTCGTACCGTATCCCCCCTCCCCCATTTCCAACGTTTTAATGACTATCAAAGTTAACTTTATTTGACTTTAGTCCCAATTGTTTTACACAAAGGTGTGAAACCATCGCACTGACAGGAAATCACTCTACGCTTGAACGCACAGAATACACGGGTATGAGGCAGGTGGATAATCCTTGCAACAAGTGATCACTAGGAATTCTACCCGTATATCAAACAATTTAACTAACAGTAACAGTAAGAAATTGTTTCATTTCACTGCCTTCTTAAACTGTAAAACTTTTTAAACATGTTCTTCACCCGCAAAGAGAGAGAGAGAGAGAGAGAGAGAGAGATAGTTTTCACTTTAAATAACGTTGTATACGAACTGAACTTCACAAACACAGTGTCAAGCATTAAATTAAACATCATAAACATAAATACTTTATTGTTAGACATACTTCTTTTTTTTTACCTGAAAATTAATAGAATGAAACTGTTTTCCTTTATCAAGGAAGGAGCACAAGGTGCAGCTCGCGGGCTGATTTGATTGACAGGTGAAGCACGTGGACTCAGACTGAAACTGCATGTTGGATTCAATCACAATGTATATTGTCCCGATTCTTTTATGAATTCTAAACTTAATATTAGTATATTTCAAATGAATGCAGTGGCGTCGGAAGCAAAATGGAAAGTGTGTGTGTGTGTGGGGGGGGGCTAAAGCACATTACCCCCCTCTCTCTCTCTCTCTCTCTCTCTCTCTCTCTCTCTCTCTCTCTCTCTCATAAAGATCGTAGATAAAATCAAGATCGGTGACACTCATAATAATCTAGAAGCCTCCTCTGCAATATAGGTAATGGGCGGTGTTGTACGGTTAGCCGTACGCAATTTGAAGATTTTCTTTTGTCTTGAATAGGTGTGAAAACCCCTAGGGCATGTCGTTTTCTACCCTGGGTTTGTTAATCACTATACACAGGAAATGATCGCGACTTATAATTAATATACACAATAAAGGAAATGTGTACAAAACTAGTTTGCATTTGAATTTTTTAAAAGTAATTCGAGATGTATGCATTTAATAACATGTACAATTTCCCATGTTGTTTTGTGATGTAACTACCTCATTCCATTTCTTGTAAAGAATAACACCTTAAATAATCGAGTTAAAGACAGCAGTGATATAACAAGCATATCAGGTTACTGAACAACACTAATTAATTTAATATTATCAATCTAACTCTGATGTTAACCTGAAAAATATCCTCGCGACCTTAAATTGCCATAAACTGCTTTGCGGATATTCTTATATAAAAAGTAACTGTTTTCCAGATCGTGTATTATATCACTTGTACAGAAAACCTTGCCCATGAACAAGTTGATTTAGAACATAAAATACACACAAAATACAAATATAATCAATACATGTAAATGTGTACTTATTGTTTTCTATAATACGATTGCAAACTGGTTGAAAGTTTGTTGAAACTCGATCGCACGGACATATATAGATCGACAAAAGCATTTCATCAATTCAATTTACCCGGTAAGCAGTTTACGTAGATAAAATAGAAAAGTTTCAATACTTCTTTTCAATTTAATAAGACTCAATAAAAAAAGAAAGAAAAAATAATCCGACTGCCAAACATACGTATCAATTTTTGAATAGGCTATCATGTCAATTTCAATGGATTGTAAAAAATACAAGTCAAGTGTTTAAATGAAGAAGCATTGATAAATGATTTTAAACACACTCTATAAATTTAACATTTTAAAAATATATATCGTATGTTATTCTAGATAGTTCCATTAAATAAAATGATATATACATGTAGTGTAGTGAAGCTGTGAATTATTTTTTAGTCAAGGGAGATAACTCGCGTTTCAGTTAGATACTTTTGTTCACCTGTAATTTATCGTCAAGACCGCGGCGGTGTTGATTTGCTGGACAACTCTACCGCGGGGGTACGCGGTTTTACCTGAGACACCTGTTTTAAACCGCGTTGCAATTTGGACCGCGGGGGTGCGCGGAAAATACGGGATCCGCGTTGACGGTACTGTAAGTTAATGCTACGTGTGCGTTTTTATATCCACTAAGTTTCAGTTGAATCAATCAGATAAGTGATTATACGCTCTACTCCACACACTTTAAACATAAATCGGTGCAACTGGTGCCTGTTTCAGCTATGGACGATCGTGTGGAATAACTGTTTGTGCTAGAATCTGGTTAAAATTAATCAGTACAACTTCCAGTTTTGGCGTGAGGTTCGCTGTTATACCCCTTTATGTTTAAGAGTTGAATTTATTCTATAAGGGTTAAATCGGTCTCCTTCGCATAAGTTCGACAGAATTCATTGCATCTGGTGCATGTTTCAGCATTGGAAGATCGTGAGGAACAACCGTTTCCACTAGAATCTGGCTTAAGCTACTCAACACAACTTCCAGTTTCGGCGAGAGGTGCGCTGTTATACCCCTAAGTTTTAGAATTGAATTTTTGCATATAATCCCTTTGGGGTTGATAAGTTCATTTGACAGACTTTGTACAAGAACCCTTGCTACAAGTGCCTTTTTTAACCCTGTAAAATCGTGAGAATCATCTGTTTAGGTTAGAAATTAGTCACAACTAATCAGCTCAGGTCCTAGTTTAGTCTAGAGTTGCATTACTACAGCCCCTATAGTTTGGTATACAACTGTTCTTGTATGGGTTTATTCAATCTACTTCACACACTAACAAATTGGTGAAAATGCTGCATTTCCTTGCCCGAGAATATGCAAAACAGACATTTGCATCGACAATTAAACTAAATTAACCCATACATGTCCTAGATTATTATAAATGTGAGGTATTATAACCTCTATATTTTAATATTCAATTATTTCTGTAAGTGTTTATTCGGTCTTCTTTACAAGCTTTCGACAGATTTTGGGAACAAAGTTGCCTATTTAAGATCCATAAAATTGTGTGAAGTAAATGTTCACAACAGAAATTAGATTCTAATAACGTTTGCAAGTGTAAGTTAATGCTACGTGTGCGTTTTTATATCCACTAAGTTTCAGTTGAATCAATCAGATAAGTGATTATACGCTCTACTCCACACACTTTAAACATAAATCGGTGCAACTGGTGCCTGTTTCAGCTATGGACGATCGTGTGGAATAACTGTTTGTGCTAGAATCTGGTTAAAACTAATCAGTACAACTTCCAGTTTTGGCGTGAGGTTCGCTGTTATACCCCTTTATGTTTAAGAGTTGAATTTATTCTATAAGGGTTAAATCGGTCTCCTTCGCATAAGTTCGACAGAATTCATTGCATCTGGTGCATGTTTCAGCATTGGAAGATCGTGAGGAACAACCGTTTGCACTAGAATCTGGCTTAAGCTACTCAACACAACTTCCAGTTTCGGCGAGAGGTTCGCTGTTATACCCCTAAGTTTTAGAATTGAATTTTTGCATATAATCCCTTTGGGGTTGATAAGTTCATTTGACATACTTTGTACAAAAACCCTTGCTACAAGTGCCTTTTTTAACCCTGTAAAATCGTGAGAATCATCTGTTTAGGTTAGAAATTAGTCACAACTAATCAGCTCAGGTCCTAGTTTAGTCTAGAGTTGCGTTACTATAGCTCCTATAGTTTGGTATACAACTGTTCTTGTATGGGTTTATTCAATCTACTTCACACACTAACAAATTGGTGAAAATGCTGCATTTCTTTGCCCGAGATTATGCAAAACAGACATTTGCATCGACAATTAAACTAAATTAACCCATACATGTCCTAGATTATTATAAATGTGAGGTATTATAACCTCTATATTTTAATATTCAATTATTTCTGTAAGTGTTTATTCGGTCTTCTTTACAAGCTTTCGACAGATTTTGGGAACAAAGTTGCCTATTTGAGCTCCATAAAAGTGTGTGAAGTAAATGTTCACAACAGAAATTAGATTCTAATAACGTTTGCAAGTGTAAGTTAATGCTACGTGTGCGTTTTTATATCCACTAAGTTTCAGTTGAATCAATCAGATAAGTGATTATACGCTCTACTCCACACACTTTAAACATAAATCGGTGCAACTGGTGCCTGTTTCAGCTATGGACGATCGTGTGGAATAACTGTTTGTGCTAGAATCTGGTTAAAACTAATCAGTACAACTTCCAGTTTTGGCGTGAGGTTCGCTGTTATACCCCTTTATGTTTAAGAGTTGAATTTATTCTATAAGGGTTAAATCGGTCTCCTTCGCATAAGTTCGACAGAATTCATTGTATCTGGTGCATGTTTCAGCATTGGAAGATCGTGAGGAACAACCGTTTGCACTAGAATCTGGCTTAAGCTACTCAACACAACTTCCAGTTTCGGCGAGAGGTGCGCTGTTATACCCCTAAGTTTTGGAATTGAATTTTTGCATATAATCCCTTTGGGGTTGATAAGTTCATTTGACATACTTTGTACAAGAACCCTTGCTACAAGTGCCTTTTTAACCCTGTAAAATCGTGAGAATCATCTGTTTAGGTTAGAAATTAGTCACAACTAATCAGCTCAGGTCCTAGTTTAGTTTAGAGTTGCGTTACTATAGCCCTTATAGTTTGGTATACAACTGTTCTTGTATGGGTTTATTCAATCTACTTCACACACTAACAAATTGGTGAAAATGCTGCATTTCCTTGCCCGAGAATATGCAAAACAGACATTTGCATCGACAATTAAAATAAATTAACCCATACATGTCCTAGATTATTATAAATGTGAGGTATTATAACCTCTATATTTTAATATTCAATTATTTCTGTAAGTGTTTATTCGGTCTTCTTTACAAGCTTTCGACAGATTTTGGGAACAAAGTTGCCTATTTAAGATCCATAAAATTGTGTGAAGTAAATGTTCACAACAGAAATTAGATTCTAATAACGTTTGCAAGTCTAAGTTAATGCTACGTGTGCGTTTTTATATCCACTAAGTTTCAGTTGAATCAATCAGATAAGTGATTATACGCTCTACTCCACACACTTTAAACATAAATCGGTGCAACTGGTGCCTGTTTCAGCTATGGACGATCGTGTGGAATAGCTGTTTGTGCTAGAATCTCGTTAAACCTAATCAGTACAACTTCCAGTTTTGGCGTGAGGTTAGTTGTTTTACCCCTTTATGTTTAACAGTTGAATTTTTTCTATAAGGGTTAAATCGGTCTTCTTCGCATAAGTTCGACAGAATTCATTGCAACTGGTGCATGTTTCAGCATTGGAAGATCGTGACGTACAACCGTTTGCACTAGAATCTGGCTTAAGCTACTCAAAACAACTTCCAGTTTCGGCGAGAGGTGCGCTGTTATACCCCTAAGTTTTAGGATTGAATTTTTGCATATAATCCCTTTGGGGTTGATAAGTTCATTTGAAATACTTTGTACAAGAACCCTTGCTACAAGTGCCTTTTTTAACCCTGTAAAATCGTGAGAATCATCTGTTTAGGTTAGAAATTAGTCACAACTAATCAGCTCAGGTCCTAGTTTAGTCTAGAGTTGCGTTACTATAGCCCTTATAGTTTGGTATACAACTGTTCTTGTATGGGTTTATTCAATCTACTTCACACACTAACAAATTGGTGAAAATGCTGCATTTCCTTGCCCAAGAATATGCAAAACAGACATTTGCATCGACAATTAAAATAAATTAACCCATACATGTCCTAGATTATTATAAATGTGAGGTATTATAACCTCTATATTTTAATATTCAATTATTTCTGTAAGTGTTTATTCGGTCTTCTTTACAAGCGTTCGACAGATTTTGGGAACAAAGTTGCCTATTTGAGCTCCATAAAATTGTGTGAAGTAAATGTTCACAACAGAAATTAGATTCTAATAACGTTTGCAAGTCTAAGTTAATGCTACGTGTGCGTTTTTATATCCACTAAGTTTCAGTTGAATCAATCAGATAAGTGATTATACGCTCTACTCCACACACTTTAAACATAAATCGGTGCAACTGGTGCCTGTTTCAGCTATGGACGATCGTGTGGAATAACTGTTTGTGCTAGAATCTGGTTAAACCTAATCAGTACAACTTCCAGTTTTGGCGTGAGGTTAGTTGTTATACCCCTTTATGTTTAAGAGTTGAATTTATTCTATAAGGGTTAAATCGGTCTCCTTCGCATAAGTTCGACAGAATTCATTGCAACTGGTGCATGTTTCAGAATTGGAAGATCGTGAGGAACAACCGTTTGCACTAGAATCTGGCTTAAGCTACTCAAAACAACTTCCAGTTTCGGCGAGAGGTGCGCTGTTATACCCCTAAGTTTTAGGATTGAATTTTTGCATATAATCCCTTTGGGGTTGATAAGTTCATTTGACATACTTTGTACAAGAACCCTTGCTACAAGTGCCTTTTTAACCATGTAAAATCGTGAGAATCATCTGTTTAGGTTAGAAATTAGTCACAACTAATCAGCTCAGGTCCTAGTTTAGTCTAGAGTTGCGTTACTATAGCTCCTATAGTTTGGTATACAACTGTTCTTGTATGGGTTTATTTAATCTACTTCACACACTAACAAATTGGTGAAAATGCTGCATTTCTTTGCCCGAGATTATGCAAAACAGACATTTGCATCGACAATTAAACTAAATTAACCCATACATGTCCTAGATTATTATAAATGTGAGGTATTATAACCTCTATATTTTAATATTCAATTATTTCTGTAAGTGTTTATTCGGTCTTCTTTACAAGCTTTCGACAGATTTTGGGAACAAAGTTGCCTATTTGAGCTCTATAAAATTGTGTGAAGTAAATGTTCACAACAGAAATTAGATTCTAATAACGTTTACAAGTGTAAGTTAATGCTACGTGTGCGTTTTTATATCCACTAAGTTTCAGTTGAATCAATCAGATAAGTGATTATACGCTCTACTCCACAGACTTTAAACATAAATCGGTGCAACTGGTGCCTGTTTCAGCTATAGACGATCGTGCGGAATAACTGTTTGTGCTAGAATCTGATTAAACCTAATCAGTACAACTTCCAGTTTTGGCGTGAGGTTCGCTGTTATACCCCTTTATGTTTAAGAGTTGAATTTATTCTATAAGGGTTAAATCGGTCTCCTTCGCATAAGTTCGACAGAATTCATTGCAACTGGTGCATGTTTCAGAATTGGAAGATCGTGAGGAACAACCGTTTGCACTAGAATCTGGCTTAAGCTACTCAAAACAACTTCCAGTTTCGGCGAGAGGTGCGCTGTTATACCCCTAAGTTTTAGGATTGAATTTTTGCATATAATCCCTTTGGGGTTGATAAGTTCATTTGACATACTTTGTACAAGAACCCTTGCTACAAGTGCCTTTTTAACCATGTAAAATCGTGAGAATCATCTGTTTAGGTTAGAAATTAGTCACAACTAATCAGCTCAGGTCCTAGTTTAGTCTAGAGTTGCGTTACTATAGCTCCTATAGTTTGGTATACAACTGTTCTTGTATGGGTTTATTTAATCTACTTCACACACTAACAAATTGGTGAAAATGCTGCATTTCTTTGCCCGAGATTATGCAAAACA
Source organism: Magallana ariakensis (assembly GCA_020458035.1). Classification (NCBI taxonomy): domain Eukaryota; kingdom Metazoa; phylum Mollusca; class Bivalvia; order Ostreida; family Ostreidae; genus Magallana; species Magallana ariakensis. The sequence continues at coordinate 24,153,064 of CM035819.1, read as the reverse complement.
GACATTTGCATCGACAATTAAACTAAATTAACCCATACATGTCCTAGATTATTATAAATGTGAGGTATTATAACCTCTATATTTTAATATTCAATTATTTCTGTAAGTGTTTATTCGGTCTTCTTTACAAGCTTTCGACAGATTTTGGGAACAAAGTTGCCTATTTGAGCTCTATAAAATTGTGTGAAGTAAATGTTCACAACAGAAATTAGATTCTAATAACGTTTACAAGTGTAAGTTAATGCTACGTGTGCGTTTTTATATCCACTAAGTTTCAGTTGAATCAATCAGATAAGTGATTATACGCTCTACTCCACAGACTTTAAACATAAATCGGTGCAACTGGTGCCTGTTTCAGCTATAGACGATCGTGCGGAATAACTGTTTGTGCTAGAATCTGATTAAACCTAATCAGTACAACTTCCAGTTTTGGCGTGAGGTTCGTTGTTATACCCCTTTATGTTTAAGAGTTGAATTTATTCTATAAGGGTTAAATCGGTCTCCTTCGCATAAGTTCGACAGAATTCATTGCATCTGGTGCATGTTTCAGCATTGGAAGATCGTGAGGAACAACCGTTTGCACTAGAATCTGGCTTAAGCTACTCAACACAACTTCCAGTTTCGGCGAGAGGTGCGCTGTTATACCCCTAAGTTTTGGAATTGAATTTTTGCATATAATCCCTTTGGGGTTGATTAGTTCATTTGACATACTTTGTACAAGAACCCTTGCTACAAGTGCCTTTTTTAACCCTGTAAAATCGTGAGAATCATCTGTTTAGGTTAGAAATTAGTCACAACTAATCAGCTCAGGTCCTAGTTTAGTCTAGAGTTGCGTTAGTATAGCCCCTATAGTTTGGTATACAACTGTTCTTGTATGGGTTTATTCAATCTACTTCACACACTAACAAATTGGTGAAAATGCTGCATTTCTTTGCCCGAGAATATGCAAAACAGACATTTGCATCGACAATTAAACTAAATTAACCCATACATGTCCTAGATTATTATAAATGTGAGGTATTATAACCTCTATATTTTAATATTCAATTATTTCTGTAAGTGTTTATTCGGTCTTCTTTACAAGCTTTCGACAGATTTTGGGAACAAAGTTGCCTATTTGAGCTCCATAAAAATGTGTGAAGTAAATGTTCACAACAGAAATTAGATTCTAATAACGTTTACAAGTGTAAGTTAATGCTACGTGTGCGTTTTTATATCCACTAAGTTTCAGTTGAATCAATCAGATAAGTGATTATACGCTCTACTCCACACACTTTAAACATAAATCGGTGCAACTGGTGCCTGTTTCAGCTATGGACGATCGTGTGGAATAACTGTTTGTGCTAGAATCTGGTTAAACCTAATCAGTACAACTTCCAGTTTCGGCGTGCGGTTCGCTGTATACCCCTTTATGTTTAAGAGTTGAATTTATTCTATAAGGGTTTAATCGGTCTCCTTCGCATAAGTTCGACAGAATTCATTGCAACTGGTGCATGTTTCAGCATTGGAAGATCGTGAGGAACAACCGTTTGCACTAGAATCTGGCTTAAGCTACTCAACACAACTTCCAGTTTCGGCGAGAGGTTCGCTGTTATACCCCTAAGTTTTAGAATTGAATTTTTGCATATAATCCCTTTGGGGTTGATAAGTTCATTTGACATACTTTGTACAAGAACCCTTGCTACAAGTGCCTTTTTTAACCATGTAAAATCGTGAGAATCATCTGTTTAGGTTAGAAATTAGTCACAACCAATCAGCTTAGGTCCTAGTTTAGTCTAGAGTTGCGTTACTATAGCCCCTATAGTTTGGTATACAACTGTTCTTGTATGGGTTTATTCAATCTACTTCACACACTAACAAATTGGTGAAAATGCTGCATTTCTTTGCCCGAGAATATGCAAAACAGACATTTGCATCGACAATTAAACTAAATTAACCCATACATGTCCTAGATTATTATAAATGTGAGGTATTATAACCTCTATATTTTAATATTCAATTATTTCTGTAAGTGTTTATTTGGTCTTCTTTACAAGCTTTCGACAGATTTTGGGAACAAAGTTGCCTATTTGAGCTCCATAAAATTGTGTGAAGTAAATGTTCACAACAGAAATTAGATTCTAATAACGTTTGAATTGTAAGTTAATGCTACGTGTGCGTTTTTATATCCACTAAGTTTCAGTTGAATCAATCAGATAAGTGATTATACGCTCTACTCCACACACTTTAAACATAAATCGGTGCAACTGGTGCCTGTTTCAGCTATAGACGATCGTGTGGAATAACTGTTTGTGCTAGAATCTGGTTAAAACTAATCAGTACAACTTCCAGTTTTGGCGTGAGATTCGTTGTTATACCCCTTTATGTTTAAGAGTTGAATTTATTCTATAAGGGTTAAATCGGTCTCCTTCGCATAAGTTCGACAGAATTCATTGCAACTGGTGCATGTTTCAGCATTGGAAGATCGTGAGGAACAACCGTTTGCACTAGAATCTGGCTTAAGCTACTCAAAACAACTTCCAGTTTCGGCGAGAGGTGCGCTGTTATAACCCAAAGTTTTAGGATTGAATTTTTGCATATAATCCCTTTGGGGTTGATAAGTTCATTTGACATACTTTGTACAAGAACCCTTGCTACAAGTGCCTTTTTTAACCCAGTAAAATCGTGAGAATCATCTGTTTAGGTTTGAAATTAGTCACAACTAATCAGCTCAGGTCCTAGTTTAGTCTAGAGTTGCGTTACTATAGCCCCTATAGTTTGGTATACAACTGTTCTTGAATGGGTTTATTCAATCTACTTCACACACTAATAAATTGGTGAAAATGCTGCATTTCCTTGCCCGAGAATATGCAAAACAGACATTTGCATCGACAATTAAACTAAATTAACCCATACATGTCCTAGATTATTATAAATGTGAGGTATTATAACCTCTATATTTTAATATTCAATTATTTCTGTAAGTGTTTATTCGGTCTTCTTTACAAACTTTTGACAGATTTTGGGAACAAAGTTGCATATTTGAGCTCTATAAAATTGTGTGAAGTAAATGTTCACAACAGAAATTAGATTCTAATAACGTTTGCAAGTGTAAGTTAATGCTACGTGTGCGTTTTTATATCCACTAAGTTTCAGTTGAATCAATCAGATAAGTGATTATACGCTCTACTCCACACACTTTAAACATAAATCGGTGCAACTGGTGCCTGTTTCAGCTATGGACGATCGTGTGGAATAACTGTTTGTGCTAGAATCTGGTTAAACCTAATCAGTACAACTTCCAGTTTCGGCGTGAGGTTCGCTGTTAGTTTAAGAGTTGAATTTATTCTATAAGGGTTAAATCGGTCTCCTTCGCATAAGTTCGACAGAATTCATTGCAACTGGTGCATGTTTCAGCATTGGAAGATCGTGAGGAACAACCGTTTGCACTAGAATCTGGCTTAAGCTACTCAACACAACTTCCAGTTTCGGCGAGAGGTGCGCTGTTATACCCCTAAGTTTTAGGATTGAATTTTTGCATATAATCCCTATGGGGTTGATAAGTTCATTTGACATACATTGTACAAGAACCCTTGCTACAAGTGCCTTTTTTAACCCTGTAAAATCGTGAGAATCATCTGTTTAGGTTAGAAATTAGTCACAACTAATCAGCTCAGGTCCTAGTTTAGTCTAGAGTTGCGTTACTATATCCCTTATAGTTTGGTATACAACTGTTCTTGTATGGGTTTATTCAATCTACTTCACACACTAACAAATTGGTGAAAATGCTGCATTTCCTTGCCCAAGAATATGCAAAACAGACATTTGCATCGACAATTAAAATAAATTAACCCATACATGTCCTAGATTATTATAAATGTGAGGTAGTATAACCTCTATATTTTAATATTCAATTATTTCTGTAAGTGTTTATTCGGTCTTCTTTACAAGCTTTCGACAGATTTTGGGAACAAAGTTGCCTATTTGAGCTCCATAAAATTGTGTGAAGTAAATGTTCACAACAGAAATTAGATTCTAATAACGTTTGCAAGTGTAAGTTAATGCTACGTGTGCGTTTTTATATCCACTAAGTTTCAGTTGAATCAATCAGATAAGTGATTATACGCTCTACTCCACACACTTTAAACATAAATCGGTGCAACTGGTGCCTGTTTCAGCTATGGACGATCGTGTGGAATAACTGTTTGTGCTAGAATCTGGTTAAACCTAATCAGTACAACTTCCAGTTTTGGCTAGAGGTTAGTTGGTTAGTTGTTATACCCCTTTATGTTTAAGAGTTGAATTTATTCTATAAGGGTTTAATCGGTCTCCTTCGCATAAGTTCGACAGAATTCATTGCAACTGGTGCATGTTTCAGCATTGGAAGATCGTGAGGAACAACCGTTTGCACTAGAATCTGGCTTAAGCTACTCAACACAACTTCCAGTTTCGGCGAGAGGTTCGCTGTTATACCCCTAAGTTTTAGAATTGAATTTTTGCATATAATCCCTTTGGGGTTGATAAGTTCATTTGACATACTTTGTACAAGAACCCTTGCTACAAGTGCCTTTTTTAACCATGTAAAATCGTGAGAATCATCTGTTTAGGTTAGAAATTAGTCACAACCAATCAGCTTAGGTCCTAGTCTAGTCTAGAGTTGCGTTACTATAGCCCCTATAGTTTGGTATACAACTGTTCTTGTATGGGTTTATTCAATCTACTTCACACACTAACAAATTGGTGAAAATGCTGCATTTCTTTGCCCGAGAATATGCAAAACAGACATTTGCATCGACAATTAAACTAAATTAACCCATACATGTCCTAGATTATTATAAATGTGAGGTATTATAACCTCTATATTTTAATATTCAATTATTTCTGTAAGTGTTTATTCGGTCTTCTTTACAAACTTTTGACAGATTTTGGGAACAAAGTTGCCTATTTGAGCTCCATAAAATTGTGTGAAGTAAATGTTCACAACAGAAATTAGATTCTAATAACGTTTGCAAGTGTAAGTTAATGCTACGTGTGCGTTTTTATATCCACTAAGTTTCAGTTGAATCAATCAGATAAGTGATTATACGCTCTACTCCACACACTTTAAACATAAATCGGTGCAACTGGTGCCTGTTTCAGCTATGGACGATCGTGTGGAATAACTGTTTGTGCTAGAATCTGGTTAAACCTAATCAGTACAACTTCCAGTTTCGGCGTGAGGTTCGCTGTTATACCCCTTTATGTTTAAGAGTTGAATTTATTCTATAAGGGTTAAATCGGTCTCCTTCGCATAAGTGCGACAGAATTCATTGCATCTGGTGCATGTTTCAGCATTGGAAGATCGTGAGGAACAACCGTTTGCACTAGAATCTGGCTTAAGCTACTCAACACAACTTCCAGTTTCGGCGAGAGGTTCGCTGTTATACCCCTAAGTTTTAGAATTGAATTTTTGCATATAATCCCTTTGGGGTTGATAAGTTCATTTGACATACTTTGTACAAGAACCCTTGCTACAAGTGCCTTTTTTAACCATGTAAAATCGTGAGAATCATCTGTTTAGGTTAGAAATTAGTCACAACCAATCAGCTTAGGTCCTAGTCTAGTCTAGAGTTGCGTTACTATAGCCCCTATAGTTTGGTATACAACTGTTCTTGTATGGGTTTATTCAATCTACTTCACACACTAACAAATTGGTGAAAATGCTGCATTTCTTTGCCCGAGAATATGCAAAACAGACATTTGCATCGACAATTAAACTAAATTAACCCATACATGTCCTAGATTATTATAAATGTGAGGTATTATAACCTCTATATTTTAATATTCAATTATTTCTGTAAGTGTTTATTCGGTCTTCTTTACAAACTTTTGACAGATTTTGGGAACAAAGTTGCCTATTTGAGCTCTATAAAATTGTGTGAAGTAAATGTTCACAACAGAAATTAGATTCTAATAACGTTTGCAAGTCTAAGTTAATGCTACGTGTGCGTTTTTATATCCACTAAGTTTCAGTTGAATCAATCAGATAAGTGATTATACGCTCTACTCCACACACTTTAAACATAAATCGGTGCAACTGGTGCCTGTTTCAGCTATGGACGATCGTGTGGAATAACTGTTTGTGCTAGAATCTGGTTAAACCTAATCAGTACAACTTCCAGTTTCGGCGTGAGGTTCGCTGTTATACCCCTTTATGTCTAAGAGTTGAATTTATTCTATAAGGGTTAAATCGGTCTCCTTCGCATAAGTTCGACAGAATTCATTGCATCTGGTGCATGTTTCAGCATTGGAAGATCGTGAGGAACAACCGTTTGCACTAGAATCTGGCTTAAGCTACTCAACACAACTTCCAGTTTCGGCGAGAGGTTCGCTGTTATACCCCTAAGTTTTAGAATTGAATTTTTGCATATAATCCCTTTGGGGTTGATAAGTTCATTTGACATACTTTGTACAAAAACCCTTGCTACAAGTGCCTTTTTTAACCATGTAAAATCGTGAGAATCATCTGTTTAGGTTAGAAATTAGTCACAACTAATCAGCTCAGGTCCTAGTTTAGTCTAGAGTTGCGTTACAATAGCTCCTATAGTTTGGTATACAACTGTTCTTGTATGGGTTTATTCAATCTACTTCACACACTAACAAATTGGTGAAAATGCTGCATTTCTTTGCCCGAGATTATGCAAAACAGACATTTGCATCGACAATTAAACTAAATTAACCCATACATGTCCTAGATTATTATAAATGTGAGGTATTATAACCTCTATATTTTAATATTCAATTATTTCTGTAAGTGTTTATTCGGTCTTCTTTACAAGCTTTCGACAGATTTTGGGAACAAAGTTGCCTATTTGAGCTCCATAAAATTGTGTGAAGTAAATGTTCACAACAGAAATTAGATTCTAATAACGTTTGCAAGTGTAAGTTAATGCTACGTGTGCGTTTTTATATCCACTAAGTTTCAGTTGAATCAATCAGATAAGTGATTATACGCTCTACTCCACACACTTTAAACATAAATCGGTGCAACTGGTGCCTGTTTCAGCTATAGACGATCGTGTGGAATAACTGTTTGTGCTAGAATCTGATTAAACCTAATCAGTACAACTTCCAGTTTTGGCGTGAGGTTCGTTGTTATACCCCTTTATGTTTAAGAGTTGAATTTATTCTATAAGGGTTAAATCGGTCTTCTTCGCATAAGTTCGACAGAATTCATTGCATCTGGTGCATGTTTCAGCATTGGAAGATCGTGAGGAACAACCGTTTGCACTAGAATCTGGCTTAAGCTACTCAACACAACTTCCAGTTTCGGCGAGAGGTTCGCTGTTATACCCCTAAGTTTTGGAATTGAATTTTTGCATATAATCCCTTTGGGGTTGATTAGTTCATTTGACATACTTTGTACAAGAACCCTTGCTACAAGTGCCTTTTTTAACCCTGTAAAATCGTGAGAATCATCTGTTTAGGTTAGAAATTAGTCACAACTAATCAGCTCAGGTCCTAGTTTAGTCTAGAGTTGCGTTAGTATAGCCCCTATAGTTTGGTATACAACTGTTCTTGTATGGGTTTATTCAATCTACTTCACACACTAACAAATTGGTGAAAATGCTGCATTTCTTTGCCTGAGATTATGCAAAACAGACATTTGCATCGACAATTAAACTAAATTAACCCATACATGTCCTAGATTATTATAAATGTGAGGTATTATAACCTCTATATTTTAATATTCAATTATTTCTGTAAGTGTTTATTTGGTCTTCTTTACAAGCTTTCGACAGATTTTGGGAACAAAGTTGCCTATTTGAGCTCCATAAAATTGTGTGAAGTAAATGTTCACAACAGAAATTAGATTCTAATAACGTTTGCAAGTGTAAGTTAATGCTACGTGTGCGTTTTTATATCCACTAAGTTTCAGTTGAATCAATCAGATAAGTGATTATACGCTCTACTCCACACACTTTAAACATAAATCGGTGCAACTGGTGCCTGTTTCAGCTATAGACGATCGTGTGGAATAACTGTTTGTGCTAGAATCTGGTTAAACCTAATCAGTACAACTTCCAGTTTTGGCGTGAGGTTCGTTGTTATACCCCTTTATGTTTAAGAGTTGAATTTATTCTATAAGGGTTAAATCGGTCTCCTTCGCATAAGTTCGACAGAATTCATTGCAACTGGTGCATGTTTCAGCATTTGAAGATCGTGAGGAACAACCGTTTGCACTAGAATCTGGCTTAAGCTACTCAAAACAACTTCCAGTTTCGGCGAGAGGTGCGCTGTTATAGCCCTAAGTTTTAGGATTGAATTTTTGCATATAATCCCTTTGGGGTTGATAAGTTCATTTGACATACTTTGTACAAGAACCCTTGCTACAAGTGCCTTTTTTAACCCTGTAAAATCGTGAGAATCATCTGTTTAGGTTTGAAATTAGTCACAACTAATCAGCTCAGGTCCTAGTTTAGTCTAGAGTTGCGTTACTATAGCCCCTATAGTTTGGTATACAACTGTTCTTGAATGGGTTTATTCAATCTACTTCACACACTAACAAATTGGTGAAAATGCTGCATTTCCTTGCCCGAGAATATGCAAAACAGACATTTGCATCGACAATTAAACTAAATTAACCCATACATGTCCTAGATTATTATAAATGTGAGGTATTATAACCTCTATATTTTAATATTCAATTATTTCTGTAAGTGTTTATTCGGTCTTCTTTACAAACTTTTGACAGATTTTGGGAACAAAGTTGCCTATTTGAGCTCCATAAAATTGTGTGAAGTAAATGTTCACAACAGAAATTAGATTCTAATAACGTTTGCAAGTGTAAGTTAATGCTACGTGTGCGTTTTTATATCCACTAAGTTTCAGTTGAATCAATCAGATAAGTGATTATACGCTCTACTCCACACACTTTAAACATAAATCGGTGCAACTGGTGCCTGTTTCAGCTATGGACGATCGTGTGGAATAACTGTTTGTGCTAGAATCTGGTTAAACCTAATCAGTACAACTTCCAGTTTCGGCGTGAGGTTTGCTGTTATACCCCTTTATGTTTAAGAGTTGAATTTATTCTATAAGGGTTAAATCGGTCTCCTTCGCATAAGTTCGACAGAATTCATTGCAACTGGTGCATGTTTCAGCATTGGAAGATCGTGAGGAACAACCGTTTGCACTAGAATCTGGCTTAAGCTACTCAACACAACTTCCAGTTTCGGCGAGAGGTTCGCTGTTATACCCCTAAGTTTTAGGATTGAATTTTTGCATATAATCCCTTTGGGGTTGATAAGTTCATTTGACATACTTTGTACAAGAACCCTTGCCACAAGTGCCTTTTTTAACCCTGTAAAATCGTGAGAATCATCTGTTTAGGTTAGAAATTAGTCACAACTAATCAGCTCAGGTCCTAGTTTAGTCTAGAGTTGCGTTACTACAGCCCCTATAGTTTGGTATACAACTGTTCTTGTATGGGTTTATTCAATCTACTTCACACACTAACAAATTGGTGAAAATGCTGCATTTCTTTGCCCGAGAATATGCAAAACAGACATTTGCATCGACAATTAAACTAAATTAACCCATACATGTCCTAGATTATTATAAATGTGAGGTATTATAACCTCTATATTTTAATATTCAATTATTTCTGTAAGAGTTTATTCGGTCTTCTTTACAAGCTTTCGACAGATTTTGGGAACAAAGTTGTCTATTTGAGCTCCATAAAATTGTGTGAAGTAAATGTTCACAACAGAAATTAGATTCTAATAACGTTTGCAAGTGTAAGTTAATGCTACGTGTGCGTTTTTATATCCACTAAGTTTCAGTTGAATCAATCAGATAAGTGATTATACGCTCTACTCCACACACTTTAAACATAAATCGGTGCAACTGGTGCCTGTTTCAGCTATGGACGATCGTGTGGAATAACTGTTTGTGCTAGAATCTGGTTAAACCTAATCAGTACAACTTCCAGTTTCGGCGTGAGGTTCGCTGTTATACCCCTTTATGTTTAAGAGTTGAATTTATTCTATAAGGGTTAAATCGGTCTCCTTCGCATAAGATCGACAGAATTCATTGCAACTGGTGCATGTTTCAGAATTGGAAGATCGTGAGGAACAACCGTTTGCACTAGAATCTGGCTTAAGCTACTCAAAACAACTTCCAGTTTCGGCGAGAGGTGCGCTGTTATACCCCTAAGTTTTAGAATTGAATTTTTTAATATAATCCTTTAGGGGTTGATAAGTTCATTTGACATACTTTGTACAAGAACCCTTGCTACAAGTGCGTTTTCGACGTTGACATTAATGTGTTATGAGATGTTGTTTCGAATACATGTGTAAACAGTATTACAAAAAATAAAATTTGTTCATTGTAATTTTAAATGTTTTTTCATATATTAAATAATGCACAATTTTTTTTCGGCTAGTATATTACGATATTTATGACCTTACATTGCTCAAATGAAATATTATCTGTATTTTGAAGTACATACCCATCAAATATACATATGCATGACATCTTTGGCTGTTGTACACAATTAAAGTAACCATTCTAGTCTGCCTATTTAATATTAGATGCTGTCGAACCAAAATATACAAATGAACCAAAATATACAATATTATTTTATGTAATATCGCTGCATATAATATACTGCTATATAATCTAATGCTTATTATTTTATTTACGTTGCCGTTAAAGAAATCCTTACAGAAAATATATGCCTCAAAGGAAAGGGAAGATAATTTCTAGAATGGTGGTCAGGAGTTCATTTTACAATTCAATGTGAACATCCATTAGGTCGAATTTTTATTGCTAATTTTGCATTCTATTTAAGAGTTAATTGCAAGTATGTCTGACTTACGCAAGATCAAGGATTCAGTGTAATGCATAATACTTCATTTAATTAAACTTAATTTCAGAATGTGTTTATGTGAATTGGAAGAATTAATAAGTGATAAGTTCAACAGAATTTGGTGCAACTTGCACTATTTCAGAGTTGGCAGATCGTAAATTACCGTTTGTACTAAAATCTGTCTTAACTTACACAATACAACTTCCAGTTTCAGCGAGAGGTGCGCTGTCAAACCCCTAATGTTTTAGAATTGAATTTTTGCAAATAATCCAGTAAGGGTTGAATAGTTCATTTGACATACTTTCAACAAGAACTTTTGATACAAGTGCCTTTTTTAACCCTGTGAAATCGTGAGAATCATATGTTTATGTCAGAAATTAGTCACAACTAATCAGCACAAGTCCTAGATTGTTTAGAGTTGCGTTATTATAACCCATGTATTTATTCGATCCACTTCAACCACTAAAAAATTGGTGAAAATGCTGCATTTCTTCGCATGAGAATCGGCAAAACAGACATTTACAACGACAATTATACTAATTCAACCTTGATTATTATACCCGTATATTCATTAAGGTCTTCCGTTTCCAACGGAAGACCTTGTACTGATTCTGTTGGAAATTCTTCATTATTATTTTTCTTCTTTTTCTTCTAGACGTTTTTTTAAATCTCAATATCTTGCTTGTTTTTCATCCGATTTTATTCAAAGAACAAGGGGCGGTAAGCATATATTATTTGCCCAATATTTTTTTTAATTTTCAAACAAGCTCAATCTTTGACACGATTTGATTTTTTTGTTCATGGGATGTTTATTTTTCAATATGTAGTCGCAAAATTGTCACCGATGTTTTTTTAGTAGAGTTATTCCTCTTTGGATCGGAGTAATTTTCCGGATATCGCGTTTTTCCTATAAAATGGTCACATTCCCAACAAGATTTAGATATGGCCGCATGGAAACAACACGGTAAAAATTTAACAGAAAAATTGTAGTACCAAAAGAAATAATATCACAAAATATTTTGTTGTTGTTTGCATGCGGCCACCATTAAAATATTAAATATTGTTGTTTAACGATGTGCGAATTGATCGCTTCCGGTTTCGGTTTTTATATGCATCACAACAGCAGACGTAAACAAAGACAGATGACAAAATAGAGATGTAGGAAAAATCATCTCCTTAGCAGGTAAGGGTGTATCAAAAAGATAATTACACTTGGGTACACAACTATGTATCATGATTTTAACGTGGCGTTGCCAATAATCTGCTAACTTTATCTACCGAACGACATGACAGCTGATGACGGGATGACAGCTAAGGGATCGAAGACTTACAGACATGATTGAAAGTGATCGCAAACTATTCCATATAGACACCATTGAAGTCGTATCTTAACTTTGATAACAAAGTAGACTTTGAAACACATTGTTTTAAATCTCTTTCGATTTACAAAAAAATAGACTTACGAACACGGCCATCAATATTTTTGTTGATCAGCTGTTGATCAGTAGGCCTACATGATCTAACATCGTTGATAATTGTACGTGGTATTATGTACATCTAACGTGTAAGATAAGTTATACACACTACACTGCACAATGTCATTATATATCTAATATTTAATGCAATAAATAATTATGCTGTCATTATATTTACCATAAATTGGAGACTTTAAAAATACTTTGCGAATGACCTTGCCCTTTGATTCCGGTGCTATGTTAATTTGTGCCTGCAGTAAATAATACCACTATACCAGATCACTGTTGTTTTTTACTTTTTGAAAATAAATAACTAATTGATATGTTAAAGATTTATAATGAATGTATATTGCAATAATGTTCTATATCGGACATATTTCATGCAAGTATAGTAGTATCCTTTTATATTTACATTTTCCAGTGTCTTTGCCTGTGATAATACTATATGTATCGATTTTGTACTATAAAAACCTATAACTTCAAATGACATATAATTGGGGCGCCAGCGGGGTTTGCTTATTTATATTTAAATATTTAATCGTACAATGGCTTAAAATTATATAAATATAAGTAATAAGGAATCATTCTTTGAATATTATGAGGTGATAATTCCGGTCGGGGCGTGATCAAATCTATCATAAAGCCCTTCGGGCTTTATTGGATTTAATCACGCCAAACCGAAATTATCACCTTATAATATTCAAAGAATGATTCCTTATTACTTATATTTATAAAATGAAACAATATTAATTCATAGTATATGCAATAAATAATAATATTATATATATCACAAATAGCAATATTTTTTTCTTGTACTATGATTAAGTCTAGCTATGCATATAGTACACTGCACTTTTTTTCTTGAATTTGATTGCACAACAATAAAATTATAATTGTGCAATTGATATGCATAATACCTTAATTAATCAATTGTTCCTTGGTGGTTATATAATAATGCAAAATCCACAATAATGCAGGGATGAGGGAATATTGAATTTAGGCTATGATGCTCTTATATTTGCAATTGTATGGACAATTTATTAGAAATAAGAACATTAGGAACATGAAAATTTGGAATACAATTTTAACAATACATTCTAAAAATATTTTCAATTACTCTCTTTCTTTCTCTCTCTCTCTCTCTCTCTCTCTCTCTCTCTCTCTCTCTCTCTCTCTCTCTCTCTCTCTCTCTCTCTCTCTCTCTCTCAATGTTACTGAAAATAGTATTGTTACAGGTCATTCTTAAGTATACATATACACCATCTCTACACATAAATATATATGATGCTTTCAATTTTACAGGATGCCTGGAGACGGTCCAAAACAGTATTCCTGTGTTTCTTGTGAAAACCGACCTAAAGCCAACCAACGACGTTTTATAAAAGGACCATCATACAAGCTTTATCGACAACATTTAGGATTAGCAATCTGTGATGACAATGATATTACATGTACAAACTGTTATTCAAAATTCCACAAGTCAATGAATAAGAACCATTGTGAAAAATCTATTGAAACAGATGATGACACCATCAAAGATCAAGATTATGAACCACCAGCAAAGTCTTCTAAGTCAGATACTTCAGTCAAAAGTCCTAATGTGATTCCTTTACCTATACTATCTTCTGGAAAGAGTCACTCAGCTTGTGTAATCTGCAAGAAGAGAAATTCGAGATTGCTCACATTGAACGCAGAGAGAAGACACCACATCTTTATATTGACAGGACACCTGTTATTGTCTGGTGCAAGGTGCTGCCACTCTCATTTGATGCCAGATTGTTCACTTAAAGATGATGCCATCAAATGTCTGGAGAGCACGTCCAGCTCTAGGTCAGTACATACCACTACCTATTTCAACAAAACTGATATTTTTTCATTAATATCAACTATAAGAGCAGCTGCAATCAAAAATCAGAAAAACAGGTTAGACTTTGACACCAGTTGTGGACTTTCAGACACAGATTATGTGAATTTGATTGGAATTTTAAGGGCAGATTTTGATGATGTAGTCTCGCATGTGCAGTCAATAAGAGCTACTAAGAATCGCAGCATCAGGGCCTGTATTGCCCTTCTATTGGTAAAGTTGAGGACAGGCCTTTCCAATAGAATGCTATCAACACTATTCAAAATAGAAAAGTGTGGTGTCAGAAGGGCAATAACATCAGCCAGGAGAGAACTGACAGAGACATTTACACCAAAGTATGTAGGGTTTGGCCATATTTCAAGAGAACAGATTATCCAGGAGCATACCAAACCTCTTGCCCAGGAATTATTTGGTAATGGAATGCACAATCCTGCTATTTTATTGGTAGATGGAACTTATGTTTTCAGCAACAACTTCAAGTTCCAACGTAGATCCTACAGCCAACACAAAAACAGACCCCTAGTCAAACCAATGGTCATAGTGTCAACAACAGGCTACATTGTTTCAGTCCTGGGACCTTATTTTGCTGACCACAAAAATAATGATGCTAGCATCCTGAAACATAACTTCCAGACCAACATGGAGAATATAAAAGACTGGCTACAGCAGGATGATGTTCTTATTGTGGATCGTGGGTTTAGGGACTCCATTAGTTTCTTGGAGAGTTTGGGCATTCAGGCTCAGATGCCTGCATTTCTTCCAAAAGGACAAAAACAACACACAGCAGATGAGGTATTTAACACACACAAATACATGTACTAGTTTTGTGCTTTTCTTAACAAAGAAATGATCACTGACAAACACTTTATTTGGAATCAAATTTTAAAGTTGTTTATATGCCTAAGATAATTTGCTCAAGTTACTAATTACTAGTTAATTGATTGCTTGCCTGCTGTAAATACATAATGTATTTAAATGTATATATCCTTAATACATGTATTATTTTATCAGGCAAACTCGTCTAGACTTGTTACCAAAATCCGCTGGATTGTGGAATCTGTTAATGGGCGTCTGAAACAGTGGAAATATCTACAGAATGTGGTTCCCAATACTCAGATACCATACATTCGGGAGTATGTGTGTTTGATAGCTGCACTGTGCAACAAATACAGAGATCCATTGCAAATCTTGGCAGCTAAAATGAAGGTAAGATCTTATAATGTACCATATGATTTATTGCTTTTGTTGTCCATTAGAGCAGCGTCGGAAGCAAAGTTGAAAGTGGAAAGTGGGGGGGTAGACTTGTCAGAAATCTTGACAAGCAAAAAAAAGGGGGGGTTATGTCTATAAACTATGCAAAAAAAGTGGGGAAAGGGTGGGGGGGTTAGCCACCCCGGTTCCGACGCCTATGCATTATTGATATTATTTCACATAGATAGATCTCTTATAAAGAAACACATCTGTATAAATTCTGAAACGGAATGTTGCTGAACATGTATTTGTATGACAAAGTTAAAAGCAATATTTAAAAATATTAATTTGGTTTTTTTTTATTCAGTATTTAGCATCTCAAACAAACAAACTTCAAGAGAGGGTTGAATCTGAAGAGTTGCATAGAAGGATAAAAGTATGGACTCCAATGAATGCCATTGATACATTGGATTTTCCTCACCTTTCAGAAGAAGAGCTCTATAATCTGACTGTCGGGGTTTACCAGCTAAAGCTTGCCAAGAGTTACACAGCAGAACACAGGAATGATGATGGAGATTACAGCATCATGGTAAACCATGATATTCCTGATGTTCTGCGTGTACGAATCCAAAGTCGTCATATCTCCAGCAAACAGTATCTGCTATGGATTGAACATTCCTCAGGAGCCGTTACTGGGTGGTACTGCCAATGCCGTGCAGGTGCAAGGGTTGTTGGGGTGTGTGCTCATGTGGCTTCTGTATTATGGTACCTGGGACATGAACGGCACACACACTCGGCAAAGTCCACTCAGGATTGGTCCCACTTCCTTGAGGATGCCTCAGTCATCCCAGAAGTAATGGATAGTTCAGAAAGTGAACAGAGTGGAACAGAAGACTGATGGTGTATGATGATTGATAGTCAATTGTTTTGTTATTTTTCATTAAAAATGTATTTGAACCCTCAGACAGTTGTAAAAAATATGCAAGTTTATCGAAAAAGTTTTTGAAAACTGTTTTGGACTTTGAAGTATTCAATCTATTATTTGATGTGTAATGTACTACATGTAATACATGTAATATCATGAAATTATATTTAGAAGAAATTGTCAATTCCTTATTGCTTCTTGCAAAATGTGTATCTTACATACAAGATGCTTAGTATAAAATGCAAAAATCCAAGATGCCGAATGAATATTTATTAAGCCAATGTTGGTTTAATGTTTATTATATAATGAGTTGATGTTTAAAGACATCTTCGTTAAGTAGCAATTATTTCCTTGTTTCCTGTAATTGCTATGATATAAATGATTTGAAGAAATCAATGATATTTTATGTTAAAAAACTATTCTGTTTTACAATTGGAGTTTTGCTCAAGTAATTAAATTAAGTTTATCTTTAGTGCAATAAGATGCGGTAAATGTCATGATAATCCATTAACACATTTATTTATATGTTATCAGTTTAACCATGTACCTAGAAGTGTATGACTTTTTGTTGGCTGGGGAAGGAGAAATTCAATGCTCCTCTCTCCATAAATATTGTTATGTTCTTCATGTTTGTTAATATGTTCAGTTATTTTGTATTAATATGGTTGAGTTGTTGAAATATCAAAGCATTTCTTATCTTTCAAAGTGTGTCATGTTTTAAAAAATATATCTGAGAAATCCAAGTTTTATATACAGGTTGTAAATGAAAATATTTTTTATTCAACATATTGCTGCAAATTCAAGTTTTGGTCATTGTTTTTCTTAGAATTATAAACTGGTTTGTATTCTACACTAATTCACCATGAATTGAATACTTAGATGTTCTATGTTGTAAAGATATATATACACAGTAATTGTAACACTTCCTGAAATCTGATTTTTTTTTTGTTATGAAAAAAAAAGCCTTTTTACCCCCAAAATTACGTTTCATGCAGTTTTTGGTTAATATTATGTTTATATATGATATGTTTCATTGTATTGTAATTGTCATCACATTTAATTACCTGATATTATTTAAAAATTGAAAAAATATAAAGAAATTTCAGAAATCAGTGATTTTTTGACGTTTTTTATACTTTTGCCCTTAAAATGACTACATGGTGGTTTTTCAAAAAAAATATTGCTGAAATGGGGTAAACAAATGATATCTTACTAAAAAATCACCATAAAAGGTTTAATTTGCATTGGGCAGATTTTGGGTCTTATTGCCCCTTGTTCTTTTCAGGGTCTATTGGAAATGCCAATAGCTCACTATAGCACAAAACATTGCGAAATCGCTACTTCCGGTTTTGAGTTATTCCCCTTTGAATATTTTTTTAGTGGGGCTCTTGTACCTGCAAAGGCTCCGAGATGATCCGTAGCAAGTAGTTTTGATTTACAAATCTTTAATGTAGACATCTTGAACGTTATCCTCCCAGTCTTATATGTTTAATTAACCCACGTATACTTCTTAAAAAATCACATCAAAATTTATGTTTCAAAAAATGCTAAATTTTGCTTACATCTTTGCTTCATAACTTTTTAGTAATAAATATTTTCTAAACACATATAGAACAAAAGTTGTGCCAAATATTAAGGGCTTTTATTTGATACCATAAAAAGGGGCTAGCCCCTTAAATTAAGGGTCTAGATCCCTTAAAATGCTTTGCTTTTTAACTCTAAAACGGTAAATTTTTTATATGGGCGTCGATGAAAAAATGTTGTTTGTGATCTTATTAATCTCATCAAGCTGTTTTTATGTTCGGGTATTGCATAATATGAGGACAAACAGTATTACGTGTAGACCAGTATTCGCGGCAATTTGGCAAAGTTAACGAAAGTCTTTGTGCGTACAAATAAAATAAAGTTACCACTGAATGTATACCGGTTTATACGGGATGCCTTAATTTATAAGAAAGAAGTTTTTTAAAATTATACATGCTTTTATTTGAGGACTATAAGTCATTTTTGTTAAGTTCTTATAGTGAACAATCCTTTTAAAAACGAGAAACAGAAAATATAAACATTCTATTTCTTTTCTAGTAAATCTCAAATTACGGATTAAAAAAAACCAAACTTCTATGTAGTACATTTTAGTTATTAAACTGCATGCATTTGAAATCTATTTGAGATCTGAGCTGCGTGTGTGCATCATTACGTAACCTATCTTCCGCCCGCGGCCGAGGATATCGATCGCGGCAGGACTACCTAGCGGTCAGTGGTATATACTACACAAGATTCGCGTCTGACACATATGGGTTTGTTTAGCCGCAAACATATAGAATTGTTTTTAATTTTGAATACATATACATGTAAAAGTTTATTTTTCTTAAATTGAATAAAACGTTAGAGTGTTAATTAATAAATCGTTCTATTAATTGATAAAAGCAATGTCATACCCAATCTGAAGCATAATAAGACATAGAACAAATGTGGGTTTTTAAATAAAAAATTAACTTCTATTTAATACATTTTAATCATTATACTGCAAGCATTTCAAAATCTTTCTGGGTTCTGAGCGTAATCCATCCCTCGTCCGCGGCCGAGGAGATCGATCGCGGCTGGACAACGTACATAGCGGTCAGCAATTATCTAATACACACGATTCGCGTCTTACATATATGTGTTTATTTTGCAGCAAACACAAGAACTGTTTTAAGTTTTCTTCATCTTCAATTGATTTTATTAAACGATAGAGTGTAAATAAAGAAAGCGTTTTGAAAAATAATAAAAGCGATATTATTCCAAATCAGAAGCATCGTGAGACATATAATTATCAAGGTGGGTTTGTAAGTCTTAATTACTAGTATTGTTAAATTGTACAAATAATGTTTAATGTTTAAGATTAACACAAAATGATCATCCCTCGCACATGACCGAGGATATACCGCGCGAGAGGACAAGTGATCCGCGGTAGTTTCTTGTGCTTCTATCTTATCACACGTGCATGTTTATTGATAATCTGTACGAACACCACTATTAAATTGTTTGTTTAATTTTTAATTCAACTACATTGGTTTAAGATGAAACGATAAATTTATCTTACTTGTACAGTTGATTTAGCATTAGTTTAAACGATAGTGCATAAAATCATATAGAAACTTGACCATCAATGGAATAAAAGTAAGCCATTAGTCCGAATCTAAATATGCAATTAAGGGTAATTGTTTATTTAAAAGATAAAATACAATACAGCGCCGAGATTTTGACCAGTATGTGTTAAACTTGTGTTTCAACATAAGATTAATATAAATTATTTACCTATGATTATTTCCGTTTATTAATGCTGAAACTTTCTAAAGTTCAAAACTTTTGAGCCAATATTATCTATATATTTACTGCTGTGGGAATTAATATTCTACCAACACAAAATCGTGTAAAAGTATAAGAAGTTTTTTAAGAGTTGTACACAAATTTAGCAGGGTATACAAAGTAAAAGTGATTTAAAACAAAAATTAAACATTCTCCAAGTGTTCAACGTTCAAATCAAATTAAAATCAAAGTTCCGTGTTACAATATTACATGTATGCGGTAGGAGCTGGCACGATAAAAGAATTGTGCAGAATTGAGAGAATCAGTGGTTATTTGTAAAATATTCACATGAATTTTTAAACAAGTTTTGTTTTGATTCTAGCGGTCACTTGATCACTCTTGTAGTTCTTCTGTATGATCGTTTGTTTCATTATAAAAACAAACTTATCGAAAATTCAAATGTTGCAAAAATCAATTTTTGGTGACTTCTTATGTGTAACAGTTCCTCCTAATGTGTTTCACTTTGCAATCTGTTGGTTTATTCGGTCGGTCTGTGTTAATTATATCACCCCGTGCGACCGACAATCTCATGTCGCTTTTGTGCACACATCCCTGGGCATAGATAGCCCCAGGTAATTTATGGCAGATCATCAATTGTTATGTAATTAAAAAACAATTGGAAGGGTGCTTTCACTGTAGTGGTCAATTGTTAAAATATAAGTTTAAAGTTTTAAATAAAAGATCTTAACTTTATAATAATTATTTGTTCTCATGTTAAGAAGTTATGAAATACGTTATGCAATGCAGTCGGTCGCCATAGAAATCATCAGAGTACTGCAAGTGTCGACAGATTTCTTATTTCTTTGAAACACCTTGGAACATAATTCACTTGACTTAATAGAATAGCGACATATTTGCCTCTCAAAAATATATGCACTTAGTTCTCAAAGTTAAACTTAATCGACTAAAAACTTAAAGCAGAATATTTAATTTTACACCTGGCTTATCAAAATGGGAGATTGTAAATTTGTAGCAACTCTGAAATAGTCAAGATCAGAAGAAATAATGTCTTTGTGACTTTCACTCTATCTTCTTATTTATGTGTATGAGTCCATAAATTTTTTTTATCGCTGTATAAAAAGTGTTTTTTTTTCTTTCTAACTTAGATCTGTAAAATTTCAGTATCTTTACTTGGAAATCATTTAGTGATACAAAAAAACACATGCCAATGATAAGAGTGCAAATATACAAATGTACGACATACACGTACAACAAATAAGTCAATGCATGTATCTTTTTAAAGTCAAAATATTATAACTAAAACATGTATATGTACATGTATATGTGATTTGATAGAAAAAATGGTTAAACATAGGTCTTTCGTCGTGCCGCACTGAAGTGGCGAAATGAATTTTTGATCGAGAGGGAGCTCTGAACCCCCCCCCCAACCCCAACCCCGCTGACTTTTATTTTCAACCAAAATTTCCCTGAAATTTACATTTAGAAAATTAAATTTTTGGGCATTGACACACCCCTACCTCACATACACTTTTTAGGTGAAGGCAAAACAATTATTGGCATATTTAAAACGAAATCACATTTTAAAAAAATAGAAGTTATAGCTGCTTCACAACTCCTACCTACCCCACTGATTACGATTTTGAAGATTTGAGAATTTATTCTTTTATTTGCTTGTCAAGATTTCCGATAAATATGCTCATCTTTTCAAAAATGATGCTGAGTGCCTGCATGGCCAAACATTATACGGAGAGTTATCCATCCCACTGAGCACCTCTCGTATAGCCCGCCCTCAGGTGGGAGAAGGCGTCCTCGTTTATTAACAGTTTGTGTTCGTTTCAATCTTTAATTTAAACTCTGCACTTTTACATAAACTATTCCATGTGTTAGCGGTAGAGGTGTAAGTATGAGTACAGGGAATGGAAGTGTTTATAATGCATCAGCGCAGTGGATTGTGTGTTGATTACACTACGATATAGGTTTAGTTTGTATCCTGTCATCAGTTGTACATAAACGTATTTATCGTTTTGATTTTCTGGCCGGAATAATTAAATACATGTTCATTTATGATGTGTGATTTTAAGTTATCATAAATTGAAATGGCTGTGAAGCAAGTTAAACGGAGAATTTGTTTGGTATGAAATTAATACTGTAAGCCTCGTTTTCGATTTTCTGAAATTACTATTATCATATTGACAACCCAGATGAAAAACATCCCCCTTCTCCTTACACTTGTCAGGGTCTGATAGGTAAGAGGTCATCTTCACCAGGCCTCTACATATGCATAATATCTAAATATACCCCCAACTTATCACAGACATGCCTTTATCTGTTTAATGAGAGGTGTAACTCCTCAATATTCTGCAGTTTGGAAGTTACATAGAAAACAGGCATGATTAATTTGTCTGTCAACTTTTGATGAGTTCCAATTGATCTTCTAAAGCCCTGATTGGTCAGAAGTTTAGGTCGTGTGATGATGACCTCCTATCAATACCTGACAGATCCTGACAAGAGCAAGGAGGAGGGGGGGGGGTTATTAAGACTGATTGACAATCCTGTATTGGCTTGAAGTTGTAACGGAAGACCTCCTCGTTGCTTGCAACGAGCTCGGCTCTAGTCTATTTCTGTAATTGTTTATTGCTTCTTTAGAAGCTTTCGACATATTTTGGGATGATGTTGCCTATATCTCAGCTTCATAAAATAGTGGGAAGCACTTGTCTACAACAGAAATTAAACTTTAATAACGTGTGCAAGTGTTACTGCTGCTACGTGTCCGTTTTTATATCCACTAAGTTTCAGTTGAATAAATCAGATAGATGATAATACGCTCTACTCCACTCACTTTAAACATAAATCGGTGCGACTGGTGTCTGTTTCAGCTTTAGAAGATTGTGAGGAACAACCGTTTGTACAAGAATCTAGCTTAACCTACTCAACACAACTTCCAGTTTCGGAGAGAGGTGCGTTTCTAATACCGATTATGTTTAAGAGTTGAATATAAAGGTTAACTCGGTCATCGTTGCATAACAAATATTCTCCATTAACCCGTCCAACACATTTTTTCTTTGTCGCAAGCCTATTTCTTGTTTTATAGGAGGTAAAATTGTTAGTTGCATTCATTTTAAAATAATAAATATCAACACGTTTTGATATTCATAAAAGATAATGCCTGCCAAATATATCTTTTTTAAATTACAGCAAAGAATACGGTTAATATCGGCCAAAATCAGCGTGTTGCTCAGTTGACTTAAAGAATTAAATTTTTTTTAAAAAGGAAATATACGATAGAAAATTTAATACGATTATATTATTTAATTTAATTTATACTTCTAGTTCAAAAATTCTCTTATCATTCAAATGATTGATAGGTAAAGTACAACCAATTTTTAAAAAATGTTACCGAAATTAGATAAGATTCGTTACGACAATCTTTTTTACCAACCAAAAGACAAAATGCTTTCAATAAACTCATAGTTTCTCTTTAAAAAAATTCTTGAACCACCAATTTCTTTAACTTATAAAGATTAAAATGGGTATCTCGTAACAAGTGAAAACAACTGCCTTTGTAGATACACCAAGTGAAACGCTTTTTTAGTTTTAGGGTGTAATTTACGTTTGCTATAAAATCTTAAACGGTTCATTTTGTTCATTGATAATGATAATGTTTCATTTTTAATGATAAACCTTTATTTTATAAACAACATATTGTTTTCATTTTATAATGGTTGGTAGTTAAAAGCAAATAATGAAGTAAAAATAGTTAAATATACTGATGTAAACAATTAATATTAATATTGTCTTTCATTCCAGAATTAAAGTTGCCCTTGTAGCATTGTTTGCATGTATCAAACATCCGTTTTGGGGTCCCCCTTTAACATACCTCTGTGAAATAAAGGCAGATTGAGACAGTCCTAATTTTATCGAAAATGTTTAAACATGTTTAAACATAGGAACATGTTTGACTTGATTATAATTAAATTTTAGAATTTGTTTCTATGAATTGGACGGATTAATGGAGAATAGGTGATAAGTTCATCAGAATTTCAGTGCAAATGGTGCATGTTTCAGCATTGGAAGATCCTAAGGAACAACCGTTTGTACTAAAATCTGGCTTAACCTACTCAACACAACTTCCAGTTTTGGCGAAAGGTGCGCTGTTATACCACTTGTGTTTTTGCAAATAATATTTTAAGGTTGATTAGTTTATTTGACATACTTTCTACAAGAACTTAAGCTACAAGTGCCTTTTTCATCCCTGTAAAATCGAGAGAATCATCTGTAAATGTCAGGAAGTCTTATATATACTGTAAACGTATTATATTTGGCGTGTACGATATTTAGCGGAAATTAGTTTTTGAACAAGTTGGCGTGGATTTGAATTAGCGTATTCCTGAATGTGACAATTTTTATACATATGTGCATGGCATTTAGCGCTATACTTGATTTGGCGGAAGCCGCCAAAAGCGCTAAATAGAATACACAGCCAAATGTAGTACGTTTACAGTATTATATATAAAAAGTTATTATAATCCCTAAGACTTGGTAAACAACTCTTCTAATACGGGTTTATTCAATCTACTACACACACTAACACATTGGTGACTACATTAAACATAAAGCGGTGCAATTTGTTTCAGCTTTGGAAGATCGTGAGGAACAACCGTTTGTACTAGAATTTTATTAAACCTAATCAGTACAACTTCAAGTTGCGGCGTGAGGTGCGCTGTAATATACCCCTTCTGTTTAGAATTGAATATATTCTATAGGGGTTAAATCGGTCTCATTCACATAAGTTCGACAGGATTCGGTGCAACTGATGCATGTTTCAGCATTGGAAGATTGTGAGGAACAACCGTTTTTAACCTACTCAACATAACTTCCAGTTTTGGCGAGAGATGCGCTGTTATATCCTAATATTTTAGAATTGAGTTTTTGCAAATAATCCTAAAAGGGTTGATTAGTTCATTTGACATACTCTCTACAAGAACCTTTGCTACAACTGCCTTTTTAACCCCGTGAAATCGTGAGAATCATTTCTTTATGTCGGAGACTAGTCACAATTAATCAGCTCAAGTCCTAGTTTAGTCTAGAGTTGCGTTATAATATACACTATAATTTGGTAACAATTATTCATTTACTATTTATACGATCCTCTTCACATAGGGTGAATTTACCATGCATCGGACACCCTTTGGCTTTTTAATACGTCCCTGATACCTGTAATGTCCAAATATAGATGAAACGTAAATGTTACGTCACTGGTGTTTATAAAATGACATTTTTGAAAAAAGAATATGTTGAAATTTGATAAAAATAATGAATATAACATTGATTAATACTCTAAACTGTTTTTTCACCATGGATCGGACGCTATTAACCAAGGATCGGACAAGTCCGAGCAAGGTTCGGAAATACGAAGAAGGAACAATTTTTGATCCTCTTACAGCAAGTTAAAACTTTCATATTCTTTCAATCTTCGTCTCATCCGAATCCTCATAAACGGTTTTAAGGTTAAAAGCAGAGTGTAAAAAGTATCAAGTCTCAACAGCATTTTGAATAACCCGAATTATCTGTCTCTCCATCACTCTCTCTCTCTCTCTCTCTCTCTCTCTCTCTCTCTCTCTCTCTCTCTCTCTCTCTCTCTCTCTCTCTCTCTTCAATGTGTAATCATAAACATATAATATCATATTATTTGATTTTTGCAATCAAATAGATCAGTCAAGGGTAATTTATGAAAGATTGACCGAAGAGAAAGAGAGATGGAAATAGATGATCATTTCCCATGGTGTGTGTTATTGGTCGTGTGACGTTGCAAGCACATAGACATCCGCCATTGACAAGCTAGCAAACCGTCGGTAATCATAAAAAAATCAGTGTCAATTAAAACATGAACATAAGGAGAGAATTTTCTTAAGTATATATGTATAACATGTTAACAGTTGAAGGCAAGTCCAGATTATAACAGAAAATGTTATATGTAAAGTGTGTAAACATCCTGTGACAATAGTATAATTAACAAGCATGTAGCATCTTTTTAGAAAGGGGACATACTAGAATGAAACGATCCTGAGACAAACAAAAATAAACACACAAACAAAACAAAACAAAATGTTCAGTAAAATTGAAATCCGAATCCTGGGGGGGGGGGGATCTTTTACTGTTTGATTTCCCTATGCTTTTTTATATGTTATCAAAAAAGTAGGGAGCTTTTAAGTTTTTAAGAAAAATGATTGCCGTAAGAAAAAATACCCTAGCTGTCCAATCAATGCTACGGGCTTGATTAATCAAAATCTTCCATCTACACTGTGAATTTATAGCTATAACAAAATTAGTTTGGTAAAAAAAAATATTAATACAAATGTGTAAATTGCGAATCATTTTTTTAAATTGATTTTTGGCTTTTCTTTTTTTCTGCATTTAATATATTCTCTCTCTCTCTCTCTCTCTCTCTCTCTCTCTCTCTCTCTCTCTCTCTCTCTCTCTCTCTCTCTCTCTCTCTCCCTTTTCTTCTTCTTTCTTAAGTTTTGACTGATAAGCGGCAATACATGTAATGACAAAATACCTTTGGAGCCAGTTGAAGGTTTGTTTTTTAAGCGCTAAGCGTACGCAGTACGCAAAGCGCTTATTGGCATTGCATTTCGGGGATGTCACTTCCGAATAAGTGCCACCTATAATCATCTAAAATAATCTGATGACTCGATGTCTAATAATAGAATGCAGAGAAGTACTTGGCTGCGGTATCGGTGTTAAGGCAAAATAATTCTTATTATTTGCAGCAGCACAAAACGTATCACATATATAATTTTTTTCTTAAACATCAAAGACAATTAAATTTTTTAACAATTTATTTATTTTAAATTAATTTATTTTAAAATAAAAGAATATTTGTCAGTGCATTGAAAGGTCAAAGAGTATACGTAATTTTTTAACCCCATGTTGCAATGGGGTTTCATACATAAGTACATGGGCTGTGATGTCGATCGGTAAAATAATTTCTAGAACAGAACTAACAATACAATATGGATAGCATAGTGTTTTATGTATTTCAAAAGTGGCATTTCATAAGGAAATAAACTGCAACTTAGTGTCGGAAGAAAAAAGGTTTGTTGTAAGTGCATGGTTTAGGCATACAAAATTTTCTGTTATTTGTTTACATTGCACATAGTGTATTGATTTAAGCAAAAGCTACTCCTTGCATATGACAACGACAAATTCTGTTGCATGGAATTTTACACTAGTAAGCATTAGAACTTTTGTATGTTATTGCAGTAGTAGTAATAGTACATGTAATGGTGTTTCGTAAAAATATTCTTCTCATTCAATTCGCTTATACTAAATTTGCTTGTAGCCTGAAACAGATAATTTATGCTATACAGTATACAGTTGTTGACTGGGGTCGAGGGCAACAGTTGATCTGATTGACAGGCTTGCAAACTGTTGCCCAAGGCCGAAGACAAACTGTTGCCCGAGACACAATCAACAACTGTTTTGTTATAATGATTAATAACTCGTTTTCGCGGAACTTGACGTCACCGGTCAACAGTCTTTTTAAAAAATCGATTTTAACAGTTCCAATCCAATAGTTCCACTCCAACAGCAAAAATGCTGGACTTTTTTTTTTAATAGACTTGTAAAATAACTGTTTTACAGGGGCATTACACTGTATATCGTTTAAGGGATCTATTCGCACCCGTTTTATTTTTGCTCATTTCGCTCATTTTGTCAGTGAGCGGATTAAGACTTGGCGAATTATAATGTCTCATTAAGGTCTTCCGTTTCCAACGGAAGACCTTTATATTATTGTGCAGATTAAGATTATTCTTATTTTTCTTTTTTTTTTTTTTCTTCCTAGACGCGAACTTTGAGGCTTCATATCTTGCTCATTTCTGAACGGTTTTTGCTCAAATTTTCAGGCCTTATAGACTTTACAAAACACTATCTAAACCATTTCATAAATTTTAAAAATCCTCTTCCGTTAACGAGTTATTCCCCTTTTTAAAAAATTTAGGGCCTTTCGTTTCCAGACAAAGGCTCCGAGACTATGATAGCAGGGAATGGGAATCCAACGAATTTGAATAACAGAGACATTGAAGTTTTGCACATCGGTTTTTGTTTTTGGATTACTTTCTTTATTTAGAAAAAGGTAGGGGGTCAAAAAACAGGGTTCCAAAAAGTGCGAAAATTTAGACATATTTTCCTTTGTATCTTTTAAACGAAAAATATTTTGTTAAGACATGTAGAATGAAAGTTGTGCAGAATGTCAAGGACTTTCATTTGACACCAATAAAAAAGGGCTGGCCCCTTAAATTAAGGGCCAAGGGCCCTTGAAAGTTTTTGCTAAATAACTAAAAAACGGCTAGGATTTTGATATAGCTGTCGCTGGAAAAGTTGTTTGTTGAGATACTATAAATGTCGTTACAATGTTATTTTGTTGGTGAGTTGTGTAGTATGAGTGTAAAAAGCTTTACATGTTAACATGTACCTGTGTTTATTTGGCAAGTTAACGAAAGTCATTGTGCGTACAACTGACATTAAGTTACGACAGACAGTATGCCTGTTTAAAAAGGAGGCTTTAATTCATCAGAAAAAAAATAATTTTTTTAGGATACATGCTTTTATGTGAGGAGTTTAAGTCATCTTCGTAAATTCTGCACAATCCTAAAAAAACGAGAAACAGAAAATATAAACATTCTTTTTCTTTTCTAGTAAATCACACAAACTACCGGAAAAAAATAAATCTATGTGATACATTTTAGTTATCATGCTGCGTGCATTTAAAATATATCTGGAATCAGAGCTGTGTGTGTGAACCATTACGTAAGCTATCCCTCGCTTGCGGCCGAGAAAGTCGGTCGCCATGGTCGCGGCTGGACTACCTAGCGGTCAGCGGTTATCTAATACACCGGAGTCACGTCTCTCAATTTATGAGTTCATTTAGCCGAAAACAAGAATTGTTTTAATTTTGATCACACATAGACGTTTATTCTTCTCAAATTGAATTAAATGATAGAGTGTCAATTAAGAAAATGTTCTGTAAATTAATAAAAGAAATGTCATTCTCAATCGGAAGTAATATCAGGCATAGATCAATTGTGGGTTTTAAGTAAAAAAAAAACAAACTTCTATTTGGTAGATTTTGGTCATTATTATACTGCAAACATTTCAAATCTTCCTGGGTTCTGAGCTGTGTGTGTTGTAACTTTACGTAACCTATTCCTCGCCCGCGGCCGAGGAGATCGGCCGCGGGCTCCTCGGCCGCGGGTGCACTACCAAGCGGTCAGCGGTTATCTAATACACCAGATTCGCGTCTTTCATGTACTTGTTTTGAGTTTATATAGCCGCAAATACAGGAACTGTTTTAATTTTAAGTTATTGATGTTTTATTTAAAATGTAAGTTAAGAAGTCATTCTGAAAATTATAAAATCCGATATTATTTCTAATCCAAAACATCGTCAGACATAAATCAATGGTGGGTTTGTATAAGAACTGTACTAATAATGTTTTAGATCAACAACAAAAAACCACAAAGATTACCCCTTTAAATGATGATCATCCCTCGCACGCTCGCACATGGCCGAGAAGATCGCGCGCGAGGGGACATCTACATGTACCATATCACACGTGTATGTTTATTGATATTTTGTACGAACACAAAACTATTTGTTTATTTTATTTTCATTTATATTGGTTTTAGATGAAAGATGAATTTATCTCCATTATTCAGTTGATTTAGCGTTGATTTAAACGTTAGGGCGAAAAATCTTATAAAAACCTCTCATTAATTGAATAAAAGTAATCTATCAATTCGATTCTAAATATGCAAGGCCAAAAATAAAAGATTAAATATAATGAAATTCCGAGATATTTACTGGCATATGTAGAATTGATATGAGTTAAACTTACATGTAAGATTAATATACTGCATCGTCGGAACCCACGGGTTTTCTATCCGTTACACTGATTTCAAGCAATGTAACGGATGGAAAACCCGTGGGGTCCGACGATGAATCGACTGTAGTTACTCATGATCATTTCCGTTAATTATTGCTTAGACTTTTTACAGACTTTAACACTTTTAAGACAATATTCAAACTTTGCCTGGCCAACGAGTCATATATGCACATGGATATATGTATATATACTGGTGTAAGAATTAATATTCGACCAACACAAAAATTAAATAGTGTAGAAAGTAAAATAAGTTTTCTTAAGAGTTGTACCAAATTTTAAGAGGGTTGACATAGTAAATAAAATCATTAATTTTCGAAGCGTTCTAGGAAGTTTAAAAACAAAGTCATCTCTGTGCTGCTCCGCCCCCCCCCCCCCCCGCCCCCAGTGCTCGAGCTGAATTTTAAAAATTGGCGAACAAAAAATGAAAATTAATATGTGTCGAAAATCAATTTTTGGTGACTCCTTATTTGTTAACGTTCTTCCTAATGTGTTTCACTTTGCAATCTGTGTGTTTATTCGGCCAGTCTGCGTGTTAATTCAATCACCCCGTGCGACCGACTTCAAATTTACCTGGTCAGTGTAACCCTTGTTAATCAACTAAATCGAGGCCCCAGTTTGGATGTTAGAAAATGATTGGCATTTGTTTACTCGTCCTGTGTATACCATGCCCAGCGCTCGCGACGACGGTGTAATAAACTTTTTTCTTTTGATTTGATGCAAACCGTGACGATAAATCGCTATCTTTTAGCGCTTTAAACAAAAGAAATATTAAAAGATATGAATTAAAAATTTACTCGTACTTGGTTATGTACCACACTAAATGCGCTGATCACCTATAGCCTGTCAAAATCATGTGGGGCCGATCATGTATCCACGAAAGACGTCGTTTATCAATAAAGATGTTTGTGAATAATTGAGAATAAATAATTAAATGAAATCAAATATTGCGTTCACGATTTATATCGTTAGTTATCACATTTCTTTGAGAAATTTCACGAGCTGAAACCGGAAGAGAAACAAGTACAGACAGTTCTGGTGCATGCGCAGCTGGTAGAATTATTGTGCACTTTTATTTAGCAACTGATCAGAAAAGATTTACAAGCATTGGTTGCAAAGTTGCATTAGTATTTGAGTACGGTGGGGTGATTGTATAATTCACAAAACATCAGGATATATTCTCTGTTAATCCCGACAGAAACTTGTTCAATCAAACGAAAGATTTTGCACATGTCGCACGCGGTTTTTCATGCGTTTATATTCATTTCAACGAAGAGCAATTTGTTTTATAAGTACATATACATGTAAATACGATATTCTTTTTAAATAAACGGAAAAACTCTTTTGAGAGCACTTTAATACTCCGTGTATATAGACATGTATACACAAGCGAGCGTGTTTCCCTCGGGGTTTCACACATCTTTCAATATAGGCTCCACCCCCACCTGAACTTATTTAAGGTAAACTGACCGGTTTAAAACCTCGCACAACCCTGGACACAGATAGCCATAGGTAATTTATGGATGCAGATCATCAATTGTTATGTATTTAAAATACACTTGGAAGTGAGCTATCACTGTAGTGGTCAATTGTTGAATATAAGTTAAAAGTTTTAAGTCCAAGATGTTAAATAATAATTATTTGTTCTCACGTTAAGAAGTTATGAAATACGTTATTCAATGCAGTCGGTCGCCATAGAAATCATCAGAGTACTGCAAGTGTTGACAGTTTCTTATTTCTTAAAAAGACCTTAAGGACATAATTCACTTGACTTACAGACTAGCGACACAGTTGCCTCCCAAAAATGTATGCACTTCTCAAAGTTACAATTAAATGGTATAGACATGTGTTGTTAAACGGATTTTATTAATTGTTGCATGCGCGGATTTAGAGGGGGGGGGGGGCGGGGGGTCCGGAACCCCCCCCCCCCCCCAGAAAAATGAGAAGTTATTAAATTAACATAGTGAAATTATCGCATATTCGCACCCCCCTCCCCCACGGAATAGGCATATCATGAATCGGATTAGCCATATCATGAATATGGGAGAAAAAAATTTTGACAGGTACAATTTTTTCAAGTTATAGGCATACTACGTTACCCCCCCCCCCCCCCCCCCCCCCCGGATTAGGAATTTCATGATCTTGGGAAATAAGTTTTTTTTTTTTTTATTTTTGCTTGTCAACATTTCTGATGAATAGTGTAGCCCCCCCCCCCCTACGTTCAATTCGGACCCCCCCCCCCTGGAAAAATTTTCTGGATCCGCGCATGTGTTGTAAATGTTAAAGTTAGAGAAATCGTATTTTCTGGAGGTTGACATTATGTAGAACTCTTTTGTTTAAAAAACAAAAACAAATTGCTTTGACGTCACACAATCTCTTTTGGTTTGGTTTAAATATACAATGTACACAGTGCTCTGAACAAAACGCTGGTTTATGCCTTTCTGTTACTCAAGTAAAAAACTGAACAAAATTGATTACTTTTAGGTTCACACGTCACATGTTAATACATGTATGCATAAATATATGATTTTTATCAAATAAATGACATTGTATCTTTAAAAAATTCCAAAATATTATAACTAAAACATGTATATGTGACATGATAGAAATAATTGTAAACCAGAGGTCTCTCTTCCTGTCACACAAAAGTGACAAAAAGGATTTTTTATTCAGTTGGAGTTCTGCCCCCACCCCTGCCAACATTTTCTGAAATTTACATTTAGAAAATTAAATTTTAGGGTATTGACACCCCAACCCGCACACACTTTCTAGATGAGCGCTCAAGGAAAAAAAAAATATTGGGATATTTAAAACAAAATCCTATTTAAAAAAAATGAAGTTAGAGATGCCTCACAACCCCTACCACTGCCGCGGATTATGATTTTGAAGATTTGTGAATTTCTTTTACTTGCTTGTGAAGATTTCAGATAAATATACTAACAATACTGAGGCCTGTATGGCCAAACATTATACGGATAGTTATCCCTACCACTGAGCACCTCAGTCTCGTATACTAATAGCGCACCCTCAGATGGGAGACGGCATTATTGTTTATTTACAATTGGTGTTCTTTTAACACTGCACTTTAAATAAACTATTCCATGTTTTGGCGGTAGAGGGGTAAGTATGAATATAGAGAATCAAAATGTTTATGAAACAAAACACTTTTTCCAAGTATCAGCGCAGTGGATTTTGTGATTTTACACTATGATATAGGCATACCAGTTGTTTGAATCCTGTCATCAGTTGTACATACATGTAAACGTATTTATCGATTTTCTGGTTGGAATAATTAAATACATGTACATATAAGAGATGTGTTTTAAGTTATCATAAATTGATATAACCGTGAAATGAGTTAAAAGGAGAGTTTGTCTGGTAGGAAAATAATACTTTGAAAGTGAGCCTCGTTTTCTGAACATACTATTATCATATTG
Organism: Magallana ariakensis; assembly: GCA_020458035.1. Taxonomy (NCBI): domain Eukaryota; kingdom Metazoa; phylum Mollusca; class Bivalvia; order Ostreida; family Ostreidae; genus Magallana; species Magallana ariakensis. The sequence continues at coordinate 24,120,083 of CM035819.1, read as the reverse complement.
ACAATCCAGTTTAATGACAGCCCACCCTTTTCTCCTTACACTCAACGGGGTCGGATAGGTATCAATAAGAGGTCACCTTTCTATGACCTTTAAATTTGCATACAATCTAAATATATACCCCTCGCTTATTACAGACATGCCTTTATCTGTTTTATGAGAAGTGCAACTCTTCAATACTATGCAGTCTGGAGGTTGCAGTAATATATAGAAAATAGGCATGAATTAATTTTTCTGTCTCCTTTTGAAGAGTTCAAATTGATTTTCTAAAGCCCTGATTGGTCAGAAGTTAAGGTAGTGTGAAGATGACCTCCTATCAATAACTGTCATACCCTGACAAGTGTAAGAAGAAGAGGGGTGGTTTTATTAAGACTGAATGACAATCCTTTCTTGACTTGCAATCTGATTAAAATTTCTATAGTCGCTATACGATGATTTGAAGAAACAACACTTGAGGTCACCTCCTGGGGAACTTTGCTTTGACCAATGAAATCGTCGGTTCCATTCCTCAGTTACATGATCTGGAAGTTATGCCAATACATTCTTTAGATTCCCTAAGGGCGTCTAATATCAACTTATGCTCCATCTCTTACTTGCTGATACCGAAAGATTCACGAACATGTGGCATCATTTCGTCGTACAACTCCATTTTTGTTTGTAACCCGAAATTACCGTTTCTAACACTTGCTCTGACTGCTAGAATAACTCATGTATATTTATAAACAAACGTTCAACAGGGGGTGATCTCAAGAGGGGTTTCTTCAGATCCTCTTGTAGTGAAAATAGAAAAACAAGGAGGGGATCAAGGATATGATTTTAATCAGATTGTCTCGACTTGAAGCTGTAACGGAAGACCTTCTCGTTGCTTGCAACGAGCTCGGCTCTAGTATTATTTCTCTTTTACCACAACATTGTTGGGGCGAATTCAAGACGAGACAAAACCGTAAGTAGAAGCGAAAATAGCACGGAGCGAAAATAACCCTGTATCCAGTATATACTATTGGCAAGGTATGAAAACTGAAACTGATAAATCTTGGAATGATAGTGAAACGTTCCAAGATCACATAAGACACGTTGAGCAACAGTCTCATGGTTGCACAACACACGCATAAACAGCTGCAATTTATCTTGCGATCTTTAAAATTCGTTTATCGCTCTTGCTAGTACACAAAACGTTGTAAAACGTTCGTACATTAGTACGAACGTTTTTACAATCATTTGGATCGTATTCGGTCACGTCTGAATATTTTGAGGAGACTTGATGCGACCACAGAAACGCATAAAACGAATGCCAGAGCTTATGCAACGTATGCGATAGCTCTTGCGAAGCCAAAAAATTCCGATCGCAAAGTGTTGTTAAGTGCTCTTGCGCCAATTTTGAAAGGGGCTTTAGACGGACTCGGTACTCTCAAGTTACATTTTTAAAATAGCTGATTTGAAATTGGATGGCCTGATGAAAGTTCTTGACACAGTATCAGTGATTGAAAAATATATTTTTTTTAATTTTGGTGTTCAAATTTTCATGTAGATTTTTTTTATTAGGTCACCAGAGTAACTCAGGTGACCTATTGCAATTGGTCTTTATTTGTCGTCGTATGTTGTGTGGTGTGCATTAAAATGATTTTGGTATAAATACCAGATGGTGATTAAGGCCATCAAAAATTCCTTGGTTCTCAGGCCTGCGTGCATCTGATTTAACATTGCACACTGCCTAGATTTATAACTAGTCCTTTTTGGAAGATTTCAGACAGGAAGATGGTCGTCATTACAATATTATAGTTTTTCTACTCCAAAATTAAACTTAATTAAATGCATATATGAAACTTCTCAACAAGTTTGTGTATGGGCTATGGTACTCTGGTGACCCTTAAGGCATATTTGCCTCTTGGTCATATAAATTATGATCTTTTTAAGAATTGCAATGCTCATATGTTATTCAAACAATGAAATATCTCCTTGTACAGATATTTTGTATATGACAACTTAAATTGGGCTATTGCTGCTAAGGTGAGAGATGCGGCCCATGGATCTTTAGTTGTGGTTTTCATTGTTTTTAATTTGCTTGATTCATACTTATCATCTGATTTGCATGTGATTATGTTTAATTTTGATGTATCCAGGTGCTGCCTGTTATAACCCTTACGGTGAATAGCTCTAGCAGTTTCTGAATATGCAGTGGAAGTTGAGGTAGTTGAATGAGAGAGGACTGGTGTACATTCTCCAGCCATGTCACACTCTGCAGGGAATGATATGTAGGAAGAGGTCATTACTTCAGGGTTTCCCTTTGCACTTTCACCTAATTTTTTAGAAAAAAAAATAATTGAACAATACTGATCAAACTTTTCATTAGCTACGTAGATATAAGATAGAAATCATTGTTAATTAGTTTTAAATGTTTTATATTTAAAAGAGCTTAATTACAATCCTTTTTAATTATGACATTTACATCTCTATTTTTTGTGTGTACCTGCAGGATCAGCATACAATTGTGATGGAAGATTAGCTTCATGTTGAATGGCAGATGGATTGTGCGGATAAATACCAGTAACCCTGAATCCATTTACAAGATACTCGGATTTTAGACTCCCCCATGCCTTTTTAAAAAGCCGGAAAAAGTTGGCATGATTCACAGGACAGACTGTCTCTGTTGTGAAGGAAGAACTGACTTCCTGCAATTTTTTTAAGGGTCCAAACACAGATCTAAAACATGACCATGTATGTCCAAAATATAGAATTCCATTTAACGCACCCATTACCCAGTTAGTTTTAGGTTATGACATGTATGTATAACTTTAAAAAATGATGACTATAGTTAAAAACGTAAGTCTAAAATGTTAATACATACATGTACCTACATGTATCTAAAGGTTTCAGCCGATGTGAGCAATGTGCAGGCATTTCCGTAAGTAAGATCTGGTTTTCTCGCGCACTTTCAATGAGTTCCATATGATGGTGGCTATCATGCCAATAAAAAATGAGAATTTGTGGTCGATCGCTATCTAATATTTTTCAGGAGGCATTCTCAAACCATAGGAGGGATATGCCCATGAAGAGTTTTAAACGAAGACGTATTTAAATGCCCGAAGCACTTTGTATCTGAGTGATAGCAAACAATTTGAAGGAGGAATGATGAAATGTAACCTATAGCTATATATACACCCAGAATTAGACACGCTGACGAAAGACCTAAAGGGGGCATTTTCTGTGTCACAGGATTTGGAGCTTGCTACCTTTTGCCTTTAGTTATGAAATAAGAAGGCATCATTACACCTGCTGCATTGCCACATGCCAGAATTATGATGTTCTATCGATTGCCAGACTTTGAATGAATGTATTTTGTGCCTGTCCTGGATTATACAAATTGAATAATAGAAATTTGTTTATCCATTTTATCATATTTTAACTTTATATGTGTGGCAATTTTTTCTTATATTTTTCACTTTGGCTTTAATATATGTAATTCAATTTCAGTTCAAACACTTTGGGTATAAAATAGTACGATTTAGAAATTATTATTAAATTCAAATATGTACATCATTATCCTTGTTGTCAAAAACATTGATTTAACTTTTTACGTTTAAGCTATATTATTTGATTGGAAATTGATGCAAAGGCAAGCGAGTTGGAAAGTTATTTGCATTGTTATCCAAAAGGGGTCAATGATGCCACACAAAAAGCAAGTCCATGTTCCATGATTTAATTTATTTTTTTTTGGGGGGGGTAGGAATAATTTGTTTAAAAGTATAGCAGTAATACATACCTTATGACACGCAGTCCGGATGTTAATTATTGTTAATATTATGTTTGATACTGCATTGTATCATGATGATTATAATGTGCGGATCTAGATTGGGGCTGATTCAGAAATGTAAATATAGAAATATTCTTTAGCTAGTTATTCGTTTTTGGAATTTACTTGTGGTCAGTGTTTTATTTATAGTTGTCTATAGATTCTGGTCATGTGATTTATTTAGGACGGAAATTTCTTTTGTCAGGTAAGGTTATAGAGTGGAGAGGCATGTGATATTATGTGGCTGTTTTCCAGTTTGAAGTTGTATTTCTTTGTAAAACATTCTACGAATTCAGCAGCTATATACGATATACATATATACGATATACCAACCCACATTGTATTGTTTTAGAAGTTTGACTTTCGTACCTCGAACTTTGGGAGGGTGGATTTTGGAGAAAAAAATTGCTGCATGCCGTGCCAAAAAAAAAAAAAAAAAAAAAAAAAAACCCTACAACCCACGGCTGTCAGTTTTGTTTTTTCAAGTTCCACCCGGTTTCAAAATTACTTATGTAAAATGGTCATCTGATCCGCGTACTTGTGCTTTACTTGTGAAGGATTATCAGATATGATCTGGCTACAACAAGTGGGGATTCGGAAGAATGTGCAATAAAACAAACCTTCGTCCATATTCCAGATGTTTATTGATTTGTTGTCCAGTCGGTTTGTAGTCAGAGCGTCGTTTAAAGCAAAAAAGTACTTGTCCGTGCGATGTCTCGTCATCATTTGATGTCGGATTGTGGCTGTCGCAGTGAGCATTCACCCCATTCCTCTTTCTAAACAACGTCCACCGCTTCTCCGAGGGTGCACCATTTTTAAAGGAAACCCCACTCTTCTTAGCAAGTGCCCCAGCGGCGCGTAAAAAGTTTCGTTTGCTGAAACCTACGCCCATCTCTGCCCGTTCGGTGGCACTACTAAGTAGTTGCTTTTCTTCCTCCGCTGTCGGAACTGGTGTTTTCCCATTGATTGCCCCTTCTTTAACCCTGCCAGTTACATGATCGTGCAATGTAGATTTCGGGACATTGTACCTTTTGCTTGCTTTCTGTAAGGACAAAAAGTCAGATTAACCTCGTTCACAAAAAAGGAACATTGCATTGTTTTTGAAAATGGAGTTAGGGATACCTTGAAAAGCTAAACAAACAACTTTTTAATCCACTAAGTTTCAGTTGAATATCAAGCTAATGATACAATGTACATCATTAATGAACTGCAGGAAAAACAGAAAAAACGGAAAGAGAGCTTAGTAGAATGAAAGATTATGTTGTTCGACTAGAGTACTGTGTTAAGACTCAAAATGACCAAATTACTGAGCTCAAAGCCAGATCAATGGAAGACAATATCATAGTTAGCGGAGTCGAGGAAATGAGATCAGAGATGAGCAAACCAGAAAATCTTGCAAAGATCATAAGTAACGTCTTTAGCTCAGAGATGAATATAGATGTAGAAACAGTTGACAATCTTCAAATCTATAAACTGTTCAGAATGGGGGAATACGACAGGCAAAGAAAATTCCCAAGACCCATCTGTGTTCAATTTGCAAATAAAGCACATAAAGAAATCATTATGAGACATATTAAAGTCCTCAAAGAAAAAAAGTCCCCAATTAGAGTTTCTCAACATCAGCCCGAGGAACTTAGAGAAAAGAGAAAACATTTATATGAAATCCAAAAACAATACGCACAGCGTAATATTGAAACCACGCTGAAAGGTACCAAACTCATCTTTACAAAAAGTAAATCAGTTTACAAAGACAAAATTGGATCCCGTCCAACGGCTGAAGAGATCATCAACGGAGAAGAGGTCAAGATCGCGATCACTGCGGGCAAGACAACAGAGGACAATGGAAACCGGTTTGCGGCCAACGCAGTACCAGTAGACTCATATAAACAGGTGAGACGGTCTCTTGTCGAGGTTATGCGTTCAGACAGTATTTCCAGTGCGAGTCATAATATCTTTGCGTTCCGGTTTACGGGTAGCGACGGAACAACGCATGATGGATCCGAGGATGACGGGGAACACGGGGCCGGGAGAATGTTGCTGAAAGCGCTCATCGACAATGACGTTAAAAATACATTGGTGGTCGTTTCACGATGGTACGGCAACAAAATCGGACCTAGACGCTTCAAACATATTAATGAAGTCGGGTTAAGTGCCGCAAGAAATATGTCAGGTTCTACCTGAACTCCAGCCAATTGAGATAGACAACATCGTCAAAGATTAAAAAACAAATTTATGTGATGTTGTTTTCCAAACTTTCGGACCACTGTGTTTATTTAGACCTTACTTTCATGCCTTAGTCGCTGTAACATTTAATTACCAATATTTTCACAATACACGCGAACATTATATATATATATTTTTCCAAATTAAAAATCTGTACTTTCGGATAGTATTCATAGTGCACATATATTTACCAAGCCCGGCTTAACTCGCCGAATGATTCTTATTGCACTATTTTATACAATTTTCATTTCTTATAGATACTTAATTAACATTTCCGGAATCGCCCGTTACAAACTTTTTGCTATCACCGGACGACTTTTTCCGGATTTGTCCTGTCTGTTCATAAGTATCTGGATTTTTGTTTATAGTTGCTACTTCCGGTTTGTTTTCTTTACAAACATGTGAACCAGTAACTGTAAGTGTTGTCAATTTATAGTTAACGCTGCGTAAGGGGGAGTACATGTGTATAATTGTATTTCACGAACATCAATATGTCAAACATAAACTTGGTATGATTTTTGAAACGCATATGCTGTCATATTAACATGTCAAAATAATCTTGAAATCAAAGTACCTATTTTTAAATACAAAGTATGTACAGCATAGGTTAAAATGATAATTCAAAAAAGAAAGTAAGTTATACATATGTACCTCCTCACGACCGATGCTAATTATCTTTATTATTATTCGATTTTCTCTTTCTATGTTGACTAAAAAGGTGGTTTTGGTCAACTTTTTTTTTATTATTGTTAGAAAAATTAGTAAGCGTGATGTGCTTTCGCAAGTCCAAATCGTTGCTGTACAGTTGTTTTTCCTCTCTTTTATTTGCTTTTTTTTCCTTCTTTTTGGGAACCGTAAACTTTATAAAGCATTTATATAGACATGGATGATAAAGTACAAAAAAGTTATCTAAGCATATTGACTTTAAATTGCCAAGGCTTAGGTGATATCAATAAAAGGAGGGACATTTTTAAAGTCTTAAAATCAAAAAGATACAATATATATTTTCTTTAAGACACACACTTTGTTGAAAAGGAAGAGAGCATGATAAAGGGACTATGGGGTTAAAAGGCCTACTTTAACTCATTCAAATCAAATTCTAGAGGAGTAGCTATACTTATCAATAATAACTGCGATATTACAGTACTCAATGAACATAAAGATGATGATGGTAATTTTCTTCTATTAGATGTTACCATAGATAGTCTTTCTTTTTTATTAATAAATATATATGGACCTAATGCGCCTAATTAGCCTTCTTAATGTATTATATAAAATTGCTTCAGGTTGCATAGCTAACAGAATAAAAACTGTGTTATATAAATTAATTAATGAAGACCAAACTGGGTTTTTAAAAGGTAGATTTATTGGAGAAAATGTAAGAATGATCTATGATATAATGCAATATACTGAACAAAATCAGATTCCTGGCCTTTTAATGTTAATTGATTTTGAAAAAGCATTTGATACTATCTCTTGGAAATTTATTTACCAAACACTGGACTTCTTTAACTTTGGGGCTTCTATCAAAAACTGGATTCAAACTTTTTATAAGGATATTAAATCCTGCGTTATACAAAATGGAATTGCCTCTGATTATTTTTTTCCTCAAAGAGGATGTAGGCAGGGTGACCCAATTTCCCCGTATCTTTTTCTGTTATGTGCTGAGGTTCTAGGAATTTTGATTCGGAATAATAGAGACATTCGGGGAATTAAAATTGATGGGGTAGAATACAAACTTTCGCAGTATGCTGATGACACTTCAATAATATTTGATGGATCGCCCCAGTCCATGGTTGCAATTCCAGATTTTACATAGGATTTTGCCAACAAATGAATACCTTTTTAAACTCAATATAATTGATTCATCAGCATGCTCTTTCTGTAACCAAGATATAGAAACTATTGAACATTTATTTGTTGACTGTTTTCAAGTCAGAGAAATATGGCACTACTTTGAAGAATGGTTAAGAAGCAAATTCAATTGTATTATGACATTTGATAAACAAACAATACTTTTCGGTAAATTCAAATATAGAAATATGTATAGACTACAAAACTTATTGATTCTTACAGTGAAACAATTTATTTTTGCCAGTAAATATAAGAATGTCCCAAAACTTTCTATGCTCATGTTAAAACGAACTGTCACTGATAGATTACATATTGAAAAACTAATGTTGCTTAAGAATTGTAAATTTGCTGAGTATGAAAAGCATTGGCAAACAATTTGTGATATGTTATAAAATATGTTTACAAAAGCTGGTAAATGCAAGCAAATTATTGCAAATGCAGTTGTAAGTTTATTACTTATTTATATCTACATATATATATATATATATATATATATATATATATATATATATATATATATATATATATATATATGACTTTTAGAAAGCTAGTGTTCCCCTCTCTTTCATCCCTCCCCCCCCCAACCTAAAATATTCAAACTTCATGGATAAAGAGTTAATTAAAGAAATTATTTGACATTGTTTTTGTATAGATATGTCTGTCTGTCGGTGTATATATTTGTATGTACATTTCGCATGTTTATCTATTCGGTAATGTGATGGTGTTTATATATCTGCCTTAAATAAAGTGAATATGTAATGGGTGTGAAATGTAATACACTGTTATCTAACTATATGTGAAGATATGAACTTGTAAATGAAAGTTTGAATAAAAAAAAAAAATAATAAAAAAAAAAAGTTTCAGTTGAATAAATCAGATAAGTGATAATACGCTCTACTCCACACACTTTAAACATAAATCGGTGCAACTGGTGCCTGTTTCAATTTTGGAAGATCGTGAGGAGCAACGGTTTGTACTAGAATCTGGTTTAACCTAATCAGTACAACTTCAAGTTTCGGTATACCCCTTACGTTTTAGAATTGAATTCATTCTATAAGGGTTAAATCGGTTTCCTTCCCTACGTTCAACAGAATTCGGTGCCGCTTGTGCATTTTTCAGCGTTGGAAGATCGTAAAATCAACCGTTTGTACTAAAATCTGGATAACCTACTCAACACAACTTCCAGTTTCGGCGTGAGGTGTGCTGTAATACCCCTTACGTTTTAGAGTTGAATATATCATATTGAGGTTAAATTTGTCATCTTAGCATAAGTTCAACAGAATTCGGCGCCGCTTGTGCATTTTTCAGCGTTGGGAGATCGTAAGGAACAACCGTTTTGTACTAGAATCTGGCTTAACCTACTCAACACAACTTCCAGTTTCGGCGAGAGGTGCACTGTTATACCCCTAATGTTTTAGAATTAAATTTTGCAAATAATCCTTAAAGGGTCGATTAGTTCATCTGACATACTTTGCTTCAATTGCCTTTTTTAACCTTTTGACATCTTGAGAATCTTTGGCCTGCTGTACAATTGATGCCAAAATTTATTTTTTCTTTAATGTGGTGGTATCAATTGGTGGAATGTTACAAGAACTGAGGAAATTAATGACATGAGAGCATTCCTGTCAAATTAATTAGACTAACCTAATTTTTAATTTATTTAAAAGGCACCTTTGCTGTTTCTTTTTCCCGTAGAAACTGTGTTAGCTATAGTAAATCCACATTTGATGTATAGCAGGCTACCTACCGAGTCCCGAACGCTTTTTGTGATCTTTCAAAAGCTTTCGACAGGGTCTGGCATAAGGGTCTCATTCATAAACTTAAATCATTTGGAATCTCAGGGCCAATTCTTGAATAGTTTATTAGCAACTTAAGCAATAGAGCACAGAAGGTTATGTATAAAAACAATCTCTCTTCTAGTCAATTCATAAATGCAGGTGTTCCTCGGGGCTCTGTTCTTGGCCCATTATTGTTTTTACTCTATGTAAATGTTGTGACTGAAAACACGAGATCAGTTTGTAGACTTTATGCTGATGATAGTACATTACAGCAGTGTTCAAACAATATTTCTGTCATAGAAGATAATTTTAATTATGATCTTCATCTAATTAAGGAATGGTCAAAACAATGGCTTCTAGAATTTAATCCACAAAAAACAAAAGTTGTATTTCTTAAGTTTTAAAAATATTGAAAATTTCCTAATTTGTTGTTTGATGATTGTGCTTTGGAATATGTTTCACAACACAAGCATCTAGAAGTATTGTTATCTTCAAATTTAAGTTCGTCTAATCACATAGACATCATTGTTAAAAAAGCTTACAAAAAACTTGGTCTACTTAAAAAACTTCAATTTACTGTATCTAGAGATATTTTAGCACAAATGTATGTATCATATATAAGACCACCACTAGAGTATACTGTTGAAGTTTGGTCTGGATGCACCCAATTTGATATTGATAAGCTTGAAAAGGTCCAATTATATACAGCAAGAATAGTTTCAGGTCTTTCAGTTATAGCTTCAAGAAATTCTCTATATTTGGAAACAGGATGGGAACCATTAATGAAGAGAGACGAGACCGCTTTAAATTATCTACTATGTTCAAAATTCATAATAATATTGTTCCTTCTTATCTAAAAGATATAACTCCTGTAATTAGAAATGTCACTTCCAACTACATGTATAATACTAGAAACTCCTCAAACTATTCTTTACCTATATATAGTTTAGAAGTTTTTAACAAGTCGTTTTTTCCACTCTTCGTAAGAGGAACAGTCTGAGTACTAATACAAAGGAAGCTACTTCATTAATTATTTTTAAGAAAACACTACAGAGCGATTATACAAATCTTCCTTAGTATTTCTCCTTTGGTAAAAGATTTTTAAATATTATTCATACGAAAGTAAGGCATAATTGTGTTCTCAATTATGATCTTCATCGATGTAATATAATAGCCAACCCAATGTGTTCATGTTGAAGTTTAGAAGATGCACATCACTTGTTCTTCCTTTGTAAAAAATATTCATTAAGGTCTTCCGTTTCCAACGGAAGACCTTACTATTATTGTGCTTGTAAGATTATTCTTATTTTTCTTTTTTTTTTTCTTCCTAGACGCGAACTTTGAGGCTTCATATCTTGCTCATTTCTGAACGGTATTTGCTCAAATTTTCAGGGCTCATAGACATTACAAAACATTATCTAAAACACTTCATAAACTTTAAAATTCCTCTTCCGTAAACGAGTTATTCCCCTTTTAAAATTTTTTAGAGCCTTTGGTTTCCAGACAAAGGCTCCAAAACTATGATAGCAGGGAATGGGAATCACACGAATTTGAATAACAGAGACATTGAAGTTGTGCACATCGATTTTTGTTTTTGGATTACGTTTTTTATTTAGAAAAAGGTAGGGGGTCAAAAATAGGATTCCAAAAAGTGCGAAAATTTAGACATGTTTTTCTTTGTATCTTTTAAACGAAAAATATTTTGTTAAGACATGTAGAATAAAAGTTGTGCAGAATGTTAAGGGCTTTCATTTGACACCAATAAAAAAGGACTGGCCCCTAAAATTGAGGGCAAATAGCGCTTGAAAGTTTTTGCTTAATAACTTAAAAACGGTTAGGATTTCGATATGGCTGTCGCTGGAAAAGTTGTTTGTTGGGATCTCATAAAGGTCGTTACAATGTTATTTTGTTGGTGATTTGTGTTGTATGAGTGTAAAAAGCTTTACATGTTAACATGTACCTCGTTTTATTTGGCAAGTTAACGAAAGTCTGTGTGCGTGCAACTGGCATAAGTTACCACAGAAAGTATGCTGGTTTATACGGTGGCTTTAATTCATAAAATATTTTTTTTCTTTACAATACAAGCTTTTTTTTTTAGGAGTTTAAGGTCTTATAGTGCACAATTAAAGAAAAACGAGAATCGGAAAACAAAGCAGTTTTTTTCTTTTCTAGTAAAACACAAAATAAGGAGTAAAATAAATCTATGTATTAAATTTTAGTTTTCATACTGCGTGCATCTAAAATCTACCTTGAATCAGAGTTGTGTGTGTGTATACCATTACGTAAGCTATCCCTCGCCAGCGGCCGAGAAAATCGGTCACCATGGTCGCGACTGGGCTACCTAGCGGTTATCTAATACACAAGAGTATGCATTTTTTTTAGCCGCAAACACAAGAATTGTTTTAGTTTAATTTGATTACACATAAAAGTTTATTTTTCTTCAATTGGATTAAACGATTGGGTGTCATTTAAGAAGTCGTTCAGTTAATTAATAAAATAATGTCGTTCTCAATCTAAAGCAATATCAGACATAGATCAATTGTGGGTTTTAAGTAATCTATTTGATAGATTTTAGTCATTATACTGCAAACTTTTCAAATCTTCCTGGGTTCTGAGCTGTGCGTTGTAACTTCTCGTGATCTATCCTTCGCCAACGGCCGAGATCAGCCACGGCTGCACAACCAAGCATTAAGCGGTTATTTAATACACAAACGCACGTATATGAACGTGTTTGAGTTTATAAAAGTTTGTCCATCTTGTATTTATTTAATTAAACATTGGAGTGTAAATTAAGAAGATAAAAAGATAAATTTATTACATGAACAGTTGATTTAGTATTGATTAATACGATTGCGTACAAGGTATAGTTTAAAAATCAAATTGTAATCAAAGTTCCATGTTATATCTTTGCGGTAGCTGCTGGCACGATAAAAGAATGTCCTAAATTGATGGATTCGGTGATTATTTAAAAAAATTCACATGAGTTTTTAAACAAGTTTTGTTTAGATTTTATCGGTCACATATTAATCACTTCTGTAGTGTTTCTACATGGTCGTTCGTTTCATTGTAAAACTGTAAAAACGAACTCACTGCTGTGTTGCCCCCTCCCCCCGCCCCGCTGCCAAGTGCTCGCGCTGGATGTTTTTTTAAATTGGCGAAAAGATATCCAGATCTGTCAGTAATTTTTTTCTTGGCGACTGCTCCTTATGTGTAACATTTTCACTTTCCCACCCGTTTGTTTATTCGGTCAGTCTGTGTTAATTCAATCGCCGCGTGCTGCCGAAAATCTTGTGTCGCTTCAGCACACACAGCTGAGAACAAATATAACCCCAGGTTATTTATGGCTGCAGATCATCAATTGTTATGTAATTGAGTAACAATGTATCGAAGGTTATCGAAGGTTAATGGGTATCGAAGGGTGCTTTCACAACAGTGGTCAATTGTCTAACAATAAGGCTCTTCATCTTCACATTAAATGTGAGAGATCGTAATCTTAGAATGTGGCTAATAAATTAACCTGTTGAACACGCTTAGCTTCTATAGTTATGAACAGAGTTATATATATTAAATTATACATGTAATTAAAAGTTGTAAGTCAAAGGAAATTTGTTCCTGGGATTTAGAAGTTAACGTTATGAAATACGACTACATTATGTAATGCAGTCGGTCGCCATAGAAATCATCAAAGTACTGCAAGTGTCGACAGATTTCTTCTTTCTTTGTAAGACCATGATAGTTCACTTGACATACATACTATAATATAGAGACATATCTGCCTCCCAAAAATATATGCGCTTCTCAAAATTACACTAAAGTGAGATAGATATGTGTTCTTGGGGATTTTTTTTTATTTATTGCTAATTATATGAAAATTGATAAAAAAAAAACCCTTTTTATTGAAGTTGTGTAGTATGAGGTTGTAATGCAACTTAATACACTTACAAGATTAGCTACAGCCAGTGGAATACTAATTTTAGGTCAACAATATATGAATACCCAATCTATTAAAATACAAGATAAATAGTTTCCAGAACTATAATAATATGCATGTGCACATGAAGGTTGCACCCTCCTGTAGGTGAGGAGCTAAACGTGTAGCGATGTACATACGGATTCCGGACCGTGGCTACAGACGATACCCATTGACAGTCTTTCAATACATCTATGCGCAGTTTGACCTAGAAACCGACCAGTTTCATAACTTCTCCGAATTTCTCTAACACGGACTGAAACAGAATTCCAATTTACGCAAGCGCAATTTAAGTTTTATTCAATTTAATTAGTCAGCCCATGGGCTGACTAAAAACTCAGCAGAATATTTTATTTTTTAACTCTGAATTATTCTAAAACAGAAGCAATAATGCATTTATGGCTTTCGCTACATCTTCCTATTTATTTGTATTTTGACCTCAAATTTAGAATTGTAGGAATTCAGTTTCAAAACTTTTCAAAAACTTTGAAAACCTTGCTAATTAAAAATCATTTAGATTCAAACTGACACATGTCATTGAGGAGACATCGTCGAAACCCACGGGTCTCTTATCTGTATCATTGCTTTCAGTGCAGTGTAATGGATAGAAAACACGTGGGTTCCGACGATGATGAGGACAGTGCAAATGTGCATACAAAACATTGGTCAATACCTGCATATTCAAAAAGTACAAAATATTAACTAAAACAAAGATTGCTTTTGACCTGAGGGTTTGTCATGACCTTGATAAAAATTATTTGGACAAGATCAAGGTCACTGGCAGGAAAAGTGCAAAAATCGTGTCCGATCCATATCATTTTTATGAAAAAACATTGAAATTTCTTTCTCACATAAAGACTGCTTATGATCTAAGTGTGTGTAATGATTTTGTTCCAATGTTATTTTGTCAAGTTTAATTTGTTGCTTTTTCATTTAAAGATTGCTGATGACCTGAGGATGGGTCATGAACTTGACCCAGGGTCAATTGTGCAAGTTCAAGGTCGTTTGGAAAAAATGATTCTTTCTTGTCTGTCATATCTAATATACATGGAAATGATTAGAAGCTAAAATTTGACACAAAGATTGCTTGTGACATGTACTTAAATATGTCCCGACTTGAACTTTGATCATTTGTGCAAATTCAGTGTCATAATAAGAAAAAGAAGCATCCATTATTTTCTAATAGATAAATACTTTAGTTATGATTTTGTTTTTCTTAGTGGGGAGGGGAGGAATTATTTGTGAGGTTGCTCACAGAACCGCCACTTAGTCCACTGAGAGCACCCTCCCCCTTTCTCGCAACTAAAATTCACCTTAAATTAACATAAAGGAAATTGAATTTTTGGTCATTGTTCCCCCTCCTCCAACACACATTTTAGTAGAAGGCAATAGAAATTTTTATGGCAAATTTAAAACAAATTATATTAAACAAAATAAGTTAAAGCTGCCTCACAACTCCCCCCTCCCCTACCACTACCATGGATTAGATTTTTAAGATTTTCGTAATTTTTTCTTTTATTTGCTTATTAATGCATTTCGGATAAATTTGTCCCCCGAAGCAAAAACGATGCTGAGTGCTTGCATGGCCAAACGTTTTACGGAGAGTTGTCCCTCCTGCTGAGAACCTCTCGTACAGCGCACCCTCAGGTTGGAGAAGCCGTCATCGTTAATTTTTGATTTTATCATATTGACAATCCAGCCTGATTAAAATCACCACCCTTCTGCTTACACTCATCAGGGTTTGATAGGTATCGATAACAGGTCATCTTCACATGACATCTATATTTGCACACAACTTAAATATACTCTCATTTACCAAATACATGACTTTATCTGTTAATGAGAGGTGCAACTCTTCAATACTCAGTCTGGGGGTTACATAGAAAGCAGGCATAAATTAATTTGCCTGTCTCCATTTAAAAAGTTCCAATAAATTTTCTAAAGCCCTGATTGGTCAGAAGTTTAGGTCGGGTGAAGATGACCCCCTATCAATACCTGTCAGACCCTGTAAGGAGAAGAGGGTGGTTTTAATCAGACTGATTGACAGTCCTTTTCCGACAGGAAGCTGCAACGGAAGACCTATTCGTTGCTTTGCAACGAGCTCGTCTCTAGTTATTAAGACAATCATTTATGTATAATCTTTTATCGTTGAACTTTTTGAATATAATTGATGTACATTTGATACTTTGGGGTGACAAAACTTTATCTTATGATGAAAATGTAAAAATATTTAAAGAAGTTCCTTAAGTGTACTTTAACTGTTATAAATGTTAACTGGCATTGTATGGCATTGTAATATATTATGTACAGCAAGGAGAGGACTCTCTAAGTTTTAGGAATTTGTGTCCAATCCTTTTGACATCATTAGTCAATAAAATATGTTCAACTCAACTCAACGTGTAACAGTAAACACATATAAGCTGATCAACAAGGTGCTTAAGTTCCAGTACCCTTCGGCATTTATTCCACTGAATACCGTCCACACTTTGAACACATATATTTTCCATTATATCGAAATCGTCGAGATTGACAGCTGTGTCGTCTGCCTGGGAATATGATCGTTTGCATATTAATGTTCAATGTTACTATGAATATTATCGTTCTTTTTTTACACTATTTTAATTGTTTCATACGCAATGCTTTTTTACATTTCCCTTTACTACAAAATTTCCCTTTGAATTTTAGCGACAATTGTTGACAGTCCGTCATACTGATTACTGCATTTCTGGATTAAACACATCGAGAAATTCTTTATTTAGAATGCACATGCTATGTCGCGTGATCGCTATCTATAGCTATGTTAATTAACTATCTTTAACTACTTTTAAATGCATTGTTTATAGCTGATCAAATTTTCAAAATTATTGGAAGAGCTGTTAAGATTTTTACATCGTTCATTGGTCGTTTTGTACTATTGGTGTTGAATTTGATTTTTGTTTTCTTGATTGGGTGGTTCTAGTAATGCTACTATTAATGCTAATGCTACTCAAGTGCACGGACTGCACGGACTTGCACGGGCTGGGGTCAAACTTCCAATTAACCATAGTTATCATTATCATGGTAACTTTAACATATAAGGAAAATAAACTTTTTTGACAGATATCTAAATTTACGGACTTTTGATAACTTTTCATGAATAACTGATAAAATAAATCATAGGTGGATGTAAATTTATAAACAGTATAATGAATGATTTGGTGATTCATAAGGCTATAAAAGTAGCAAGCATATCAGGATATATAAATACACATGTACATAAACTGACAATTCGGGTTATGTACTTTTCTTCAATACTAACTACCATCATACTCGTATGAATCACCCAAAAAAGAATTTTATCGTTTGAATAAACACATTTGGGGACTATTCTTGTAAGATGCGTATACTAGTATTTGGCGTACAATAGGTGAAAAATGTGTACATGTATACGTAATTTGGCAGTCAGATATATAATTTTGTCTACACTCTAGCTTCAATCAGCTCCAGCAGGTATTCTGTTCCCACACAGTCAACAGAAATACAACTACCTTGCAGAAACCACACAGTTTTACAAGTCATCGACGCCTTACTAGATAATTATATTGACAAGAGCACCCACAAACTCCTCTTTGAATCCTTAAAAGAACATCAAAGCGGCAGAGAATTCAATTACGCTTCTATCATTTATGATAGATCTCTAGATAGAGAGAGGAAACCAGACTGTGATAGCAAATACGTACATTTATATGATATCTGAAATCTGCCGAATAGTTTCGAAGTGTTTGACACTACTAGACGCTTAGAGCACTCGGAGCAATGACCATCACAAAATTTGACTTTCGCTGTTGTAGCCATTTTAGCACACACCCATCATTGGTTTTAACTAAGCAGTGCAAGTCCTATTTAGGCTAACAGGTGCAGTATTAATGCCCCTATTTTCAGAACTGAATTGTTTTAATAAATGGTTATCTGATATACACCGCGCACTTTCGACAAAAATCGTTTTTCTTATACCTTTCAAGACACCGGAAATTGCCTACATACCCCTATTTTTTCATGAATTTTTCAGAATTGTTCTGAAATGGGTTTGTTCAGTCTTTTTGCTTATTATCAACAGAAATTGGTGTTATATATTGCTTTTCTTGACAGAGATTCATTAAAACTTTTAAAATATATATATTTCGGTCTAAACGAAAAACATCGTTGCTTTCTTCCAAAAGTTGTTTTAATTGGCCTAGTGGTTCCGAATAAGTTTTAAATGTAAAAAAAGCTGGAGTTATGGAGAAGAAAAAAAACGTTATAAGTTAACAACGATTAAAATAAAAACAACAACAACAACAACACCTACGAAAGACATGTATCGTATATTTTGTACGTTATACTGTATTATATATTGAGAAAATCTTAATAAATCTGTTATCTACAGCACTGGAACCCATGATTTTATTTGAAAAAAAAATAAAAACAGAAAAAAACAAAACCCCAAAAAACCAAAAACAAAAAAAAAACGAAAACAAAATAACCTTGAATTCTTGTCTTTATTTTTGAGGTATATATACTAGTAAACAAATATTTTTTTTTTCATCTGAAAACGCAGCGATGGAGAGTAAAAGAAAATACAGCTATCACTCCCAAAGCTGTCAGAATTCTTTTCATTGAACTTTCAGAATTACTTTCATCGTTACATGTACATACTTTCTTGTTCGAAACTGTTCTGTTTGAAACATTACTTTTACACTCTGCCTTCTGGTATCTGCAGTCCGTTTTTATTTCATCTATCTCATTTAACTGTATGTTTTGCGATAGCACCGTTTTAATCTGATTATCAATTGAAGGCTGTAAGGTTTGGTTTTCAAATGAACTCTTAGGAGTCATTCGTTTGGACCATTCTAAATGTTTGAGTTCTTTGATATCACTAAGATCATCTAAAATATCGAATCTTTCAATATTCTGTAGAACATCTACAAGTTGAGACAACGTAAAATTGTATCTTGTCTGAAGATCTCTGTATAGTTTTTGAACGTGACCGCCGTCTTTGTCTGTATATGCTTCCAAAATGTTCACCTGTTCCACTGTATAACCTGTAAATAAGACGCAAATTTCGAAATTTAGGAAGTCCATGTGTAACTGATGTAAATTGAACATTTTTAATATAATATTTTATAAAGAAATATGTGAGTAACATAAACCAAATTCAAGACACTGTTTGTAATGACTTGAATGAACTTTTTGCACTTGAAACTTATTCAATGAGCTTTCTGCCTTTCATTAAAATTAATAATGAACTATTTTTACAAGATATACATGTACAAGTTATAAATTTTAAACTTTAAAATTTCAAATTTTAACTATACCCCCGCTAAGAAACGAAAATAACTCAAGTATTTCTTTATTGGAAAACAATGGTTGCATCATTCCAGTGACATTATACTTGCACAAATAACCAAAGCTTAGGGTCATGACATATTTTCCGGTCTCAGACAATCTTCGCTTCAAACATTTACCATTACAAAATATGGCCTATAAAGGAATTATGTATGTTTTAACAATGACCATTAACTTGTACACTCTTTGTGTGAAGTAGAAACTTCCAATGTTTCTAAATAAGGAAGAAATAGATCGGACGCGAATTATGGACTTTTCCTCTTAGTGACCTTGAACCTCTTAGTGACCTTAAACCTGCCCAAATGACCTAAGGCCATGGTCATGAAACAACCTCAGGTCATAAGCAATCTTTGTGTGAAGTAGAGACTTCCACTGTTTCTCCTTAAGAAATATATAGATTGGACGCGAATTATAGACTTTTCCTCCAAGTGACCTTGAACTTGGCTAAATGACCTAATCATTTAACCAGTTAAATCATTACTGACCTGTAACAACGGTTAAAGATACAACGCCGCTTAATGATATACATAGCATTAAGCGTTGTAATTGGAACGCTTAATGCTTTTTTTCTTGCATTAACAGTTGACAACTGTTAATGATAAATTGCCGCTTAATGATAGAATTGTATCATAATGCGTCACAAATGCACAGCAGCTTTAACGCTTAATGAAACAAGCAAATATCGACACCCTCAACCGCAAACGATACAAACTTTATATCATTAAGCGTTGCAGTTGCACCCTTTAATGATACAAAATTGTATAAATGAATGAAATTAAATCTTCCCGGGTTCAATATTATGCAATATTATGAACCCGGATTCAATATATCGCTGCGAAATATTGAACCCTCCTATAAAATATTGAGCCCCGGGTTCAATATATTATGGCCGCGATATAATGATCCCCTACGTATTTCCAATTCCCATTGGAAAGGGGGTTCAAAATATTATGGCCGCGATATTTTGAAAATTTTGAAAGGGGGTTCAAAATATTATGGCCGCGATATTTGTCAGTGCTATTGGAGAGGGGGTTCAAAATAGTGCAGCCATAATATTTTAACCCCCTCTCCAATAACAATGAAAATTAGAAGGGGGTTCAAAATATCGCGGCCAAAATATATTGAACCCGGGGTTCAATATTTTAGGGGGGGGGGGATTCAATATATCGCAGCGATATTTTGAACCCGGGTTCAATACATCGCGGGGTTCAAAATATTATATGAAACCGGTATGCATAGTCACCAATTATCTTTATATTGCATACAATGATACATATTTATGTAAGTAGAAGCTAGATATAAATTTGTTGATAAGGGCTACCGTTGTCATGGTAACGGAGACCAAAGATGCAAAAATGGCAAATCTTATCAACTTTAAAGCAATACAGAAAGTAATTTATGCTTATCTAAGTTATGAAATGTAAAACTTTTGAATTAAATATTTTGTCAATTTTTAAAAAACAGAAAAACATCGGTGGGCAAATCAACGTCTAGAGAATGTTTCCATGGAAAGCGAAAATTATTTTGAAAACATATTTTCGTATTTTTTTTAAATACCATAGAACTTATTATTGAACCAAACTCATAAATGTATGACTTTTTTTTTTTAAATATGCGCGTCATATACAAAAATTGAAACATGTTACTATGGTATCAAGGTAATATAATTAAAAAACTGAAGAAAACAATAGTGATTCTGTAAAGCGAAAATGATTGTTTTAAATACAATTTAGAACCATTCTTTGTTGCTATTTGTGGGAGACATGCTTACTTATATATCAAATATATACATGCATTATTGAGCATCATAAATTGCCATTGCTAGGGAAATATGTAAACTTAAGAAAATAATCAAAAAATTCTTAATTGTTCAAAACGTCATAGCAACGGCCATTTATTTTGCTAAAATGCAGCTTCAACTGATAATACATGAAAGTTGAGAACATGTTTGGTCATTCCAATCATTAATGTTATCTGTTTCCAAAATAGCTTAAAACGACCATTTTTCAATCTTTTGCCTCTGTTAGTCTTACCATGACGACCGGTATCCATGGCAACATTTCAAGGTTGTCTTGCATCTTTATGTACCAATACAAAGGTATCAATATACGAAACATGAAGAAAATCAGTAACTATGCGTGACCACCGAATTTTGATATTTACTGAAAATAGATCTTAATTCTTACATGTACCTGTAATGTTTCTGCACAAGTTCTGTAATAATAATGCTACTTTATATAATTATATATATATATATATTTTTTTTTTTAAAACCATACAAAATTATGATAGATTTTGATAATTGAGCATGACAGCAAAATATGTAAGATATTGTATGAATGTCAGTTAATATAACACTTAGGAGTAACAATTATCATTTGAAGGAAAGAGGTGGCTTGATCACAGACCACCCCCACCACCCCTTTCATCTACATTATTGCCAGAATAGAGTCTTAATAACTTCTCATATAAACAAATAATTTAATCGTCCGAACAAATCCTAATTCGTCCGAACAAATAACTTACAAGTATTCTTCCTAACAAATCCTAATTCGTCCGAACAAATAAATTACTAGTATTCGTCCGAACAAATCGTAATTCGTTCAAATAAATTGAAATTCGTCTGAACAAATAAGGTTTTTTTTTATCTGGCCCTTCCATGCCGCCGTATTATAAATATGTCATGGACAAAAAAAAGAACTACAATTATGAAAGAGGCATTTTTTTTTTTACTACCGAACACTTTTTTCATGCCCAAAATCAATTTAATTATTTCATTATTAGTAACAGCTATATGTATTTATGGTCTAACAAAAGGACTTCTTGGTCCGTATGGATTTTTTTATTATGAAATAAAGGAATGAATTACTTTTTGATTGACATATCAAATAAGGTAACGTAGATGCATGTAAGTGTTAGTTATATTATTACAACGGCGACTTGATCAAAAGGGTCGGATTACGAGGAGTTGATAGGTGCAGATCATCAGATCAGAAGTTATGCATAGCATCGAGTTTAATCTAATGATCTTTGCCTTGCAACAAGACGTAATCTGATTCTTTAGATCATGATCATCTATAATAATAAATTTATTTTCTTTCAACAAGGTAAAAAACAAACAAAACCATTATGTTTATTGAACATAAATTATTCGAAATAAACACTTTAAAAACGAAAGTAAAAAATTAATTGCGAACATTAGCTTCAGAGAGTGGTGGTAGTACATGTAACTTCGCTTTGCTTCGCGTCTCATTTGATATGATTATTCTGGCCTCCAAATGATCATAGACACGGGGACTTAATTTCGCGATTAACTTCCGATAAACTGTTTTGCGATGACTAATGTTCGCGACCAAGCCTTATCCAGACCCGTGTTGTTATACATGTAACAACCACACGACAAGAAATGGTTCGTGGCGGGAAATATTCGATACTTCGAGGCTCTCATGATCTCGCAATAAATTCTCGCCCGCGAATAAATGTTGGTTTCCAGTTTATGCATTACCAGAAATATAAATATTTCGCTTTTTAAGCGGTAAGCATATACGCTGAACGCTTTATGCCATTTAACCAAGATAATTACACAATTGCAAGCTTAGTCACAGTGCAACCTATTATTTAATAAAATATTGAGTGCACTGAAAGCTGGACCAGTTAAAAGTGTGTGTATCACATTTTTTAACAAGATTTTGAAATTTACTCTTTAATCTAATATTGTTATTTAATAGACCTTAAATACATTTACCGAATTTTGATCCACAGTTGGGAAACAAAACGACATATTTAATGAAAAGAATAAACAGAATCAGTAGTATGAATAAAAAAGTGTTTTGAGAGAAATTGTGTCATTGTGTCATTAAATGACATCTTCCTAAGAAAATACAGGTGATTTTAAAATTAAAAGATGCATTCCAGATAATACCTACAAAATAATACAACAGGAAAACTCGGTTATAGCAAAGTATCAGGGACCAATGGATTTACTTCGTTATATTCGAATAACGAATTCGTAATGATAAGTCTAGTGAATTCGCTATATACTAGTTTTTCTTCAAAATGACTATTATTTGTGGTTACTGAGGAATCAAATAAAATATCTACTTTAGAAACCTTAAATACACAAATGGTAATGACCCGCATTACTTTACTATTTTATGGAATACTTGTTGCAATGATCATTAATTCTAAAGCCAGTGTGAACGACAAAGAAAATATATTCATATGTTATAATTAAACATTTATTCAAAATAAATCTGTTGAAATATTTCTTCTCACTAATACAGTACCCGCAACGTTATTTTTTACAATCCTATCCTATCGTATCGTGTATCAATCCTATCCTATCGTGCGTGTATACTGTTCTATCGTGCGTTAATGCTATCGTATCGTGCGTGTATACTGTTCTATCGTGCGTTAATCCTATCCTATCGTGCGTTAATCCTATCAGGTTTATCGTTCAATTTTAACAGTTTTTTCCGTTTATCCTATCGTGTTAATCGTTTCGTGCCTTTTCATAAGCAAGTAAATTTATTTCAGTTGCACGTCGTTCAGTGCGCCGTATAAGAAAATTTATCGAACAAGAATTGTAAAATCCTATCCAGCATTCTATCATGATACTAATTTCTTATTTTTTTAGATCAAAATTAACCAATATTACATGTAAATCATATCTGTAAGCATTGGAAATAAAAAAAAAAATAATGTAAACTATCGAAGTTCTTAGGAACAAGGTAACATATTTACCTGTATATCGAATATATTAAATCGTACGCGAAGTGTATACCTGCGTAAACATTAACTTTTATGCAATAGAATTCGTTTTTATGCATCATATTTTACAGAAACAAAAATATTTATGATATAATTTATATTTAATTAAAACCAGAGTTGTATTTTAATTGAACCCGTTATTTTCCGTGTGATATTTGATTTTGGGCTGAAATGTTCTCGGCAATCGGCTAGGGTGTGTGGTAATGAAAACAATGTTAACAAATCGTACGCGGAATGTATATCTGCGTAAATATTTATTTAACTTGTAGTTTATATAATTCGTTTTTAATGCATCATTTCATATACAGAAAGAAATGTATTATTTTATGATAGATTTTATATTCACTTTTAACAAGAGTTGGATTTTTATAATTGAACCCGCTATTTTCCGTGTGATTTGATCTCGGGCTGCTATATTAGCGGCGTTCGGCTAGGGTGTTCGGTAATGAAAGCAATGTTTACAATACAGAAAATTTATTGATCATTTAAGCTCATAATTTTGTTTAAAAAAAAATTAACTGGTCATTTTTATACATTCTTGAAATGATTCAGCGATGATTAACAACTCGGCAATTGTTACTAAAAAGAAATTCCATTAAAATCTTAATTCGTACGTGTTCTTTCCCAAATTATGCCATCATCAAAAATAACGTTGCGGGTACTGTACCTACTCCCAATAATATATGTCCATTGCATGTACAGTCTATATCCGTGCATGATTATCATTACATTGTCTACATCGCACACATGTGTATATGCACATGTACAATACAATTCATCATCGTCATATACAGAATATCTTCATACATAAATTTTATTCATACATCGAACAATTATATTATAATTATTTAACTTACCGGGTGAAAGTAAAACACGACAGAACTCTCAACAGACTTAAATTGTTTTACTGATAACAAATAGTAGAACAGACATTCCATACTTCACAAAAAGGCGCATATTAACCCCCCCCCCCTCCGAACAAAATATCTTACTCTTTGTTTGAATTTAATTTGTATCCAGTTGTCATATTGTAAATGTTGAATTTAAACTCGCCTATAGTAATTTAAAAATTTACAATATGAAACAAAAATATATAGTTATTTTACTGATATAGAAATTCATAATAAGTCCGTGTAGCATAACGGGCAGAACCCAACCCCCTCCCTCCTTCAAACCGCCTGTGGTTGAAAACCCAAAACATAGATCTTAACATTAAACACTTACATTTGCCTAATTTCCTGCGTGGATGTAGCCCCCCCCCCCCAAAAAAAAATAAATATATAAATAAATAAAAAGATAAATAAAAAAACAAAGACTAAAATATGAAATTTAGTACACTTTCTTGATTACACACGATCCATAAAATTAGTTCTTTAGTTTATAGATAATAGAATACTGAAAAGTCCTTGAGTTTTATGACGAGGAAACCCCTGGCTGTAGCACTTTTCATTCCGCTTCCTTTAAGCAGCCGGTCTTCCAAAGGCAATTCTGCATGTACCAATATTTTCTCTAAATATCGCAGTTTTTCGGAATTTGTTCACAGTTTTTACTATGGTCGCAAGGAACGCGATTTATGAAATTTATATGTTTTTCATAAAACTGTAATGTTTTGATTTATAACTATCCCGTCAAACGCGTATAAGAAATGTTTGTTGAATATAAAGCCATTCCTGTTTAAACGCATTACGTAAAATGATTATATTATACTATGTCTACATACATAATTTTCTTAAAGTAGTATGAATACAGTATGGATACACAACTAAGTCATATATTGCTAATCTTTATTTGCTCAAGATATACATCTTATTGCTTTATTAACAGTATTATATCATTCATTTTTACAATTTTGTATCATGAAAGGGTGCAATTGCAACGCTTAATGATATAAAGTTTGTATCATTAGCGGTTGAGGGTGTCGATATTTGCTTGTTTCCTTAAGCGTTAAGGCTGCTGTGCATTTGTGACGCTTAATGATCGATACAATTCTATCATTAAGCGACGATTTATCATTAACAGTTGGACATGACAACTGTTAATGCAAGAAATCATAGCATTAAGCGTTGCAATTGCAACGCTTAATGCTATTTATATCATTAAGCGGCGTTGTATCATTAACGGTGACCTTGAAGTTGCCCAATTGACCTTAGTTCAAAATCATGACACACCCTCAGGTCATAAGCAATCTTCGTGTGAACTAGGAATTTCCTAAAAAAGATATTGACTGGATACGATTGCACAGACGGACAGACGGACAGACAGGCTGACGAACAAGGTGATTCCAATATACCCCAAACTTTGTTTGTGGAGGTATAAAAAGAAAAAGCTTATCCCATTTTTTACCAAGAGATTTGCAAGAAGATAACTTGTACTAAGGCTTCCTGTAGACTTTAAAAGAAGTGTTAATTTCAAGATGCGATAATTTTCTTATTTTTCTAATTCTATTTTTAAATATTCTAACGGTAAATCATTGTCTTTTGATAAAACCATTCTAAGATTCAAGTGACCGAATTTACAAATTATTCCATATAAAGAACCTGGGGGAATAAGCCGAGGCATATGCCCACAAGTGGCCACAACCCTATCAATAGTATGTTTCAAATGACAATCACGCATTTAGTATGATATGTGTATTAACTTCAAATATTTTCATTCCTGTGCTTACATATCTCCAGAGAATTTATTATGTGCGTGTGCATAGAATAAAGAATTCCGATCTTTTGTCTTAAAGTCCATAATCTGTAGCCCCTCAACAAAGTAACATGTTAATTTTTAAAAATAATACTACAGATAACTGATTTAGCAGTTAACTAAAAAATTATAAAATTATTAAGTGCATGTGTTTTATTCAGAATAGCGCAGTATTTTCTTTCTTTACATCAAATGAGTTTTTCGAATTTAAAGAAAGTAAACAAAGATATAAAAACATATTTACAACACGATTCATTAGAATCGAACACCTACTTCAACATAATTATGTTCCAAGAACTCCTCGCTAACCGCTACACCACGGAATCACATGTTCGAATCCATTTAAATAAGAAACTCAATTTAGTATTGCGCAAACATTATTCGGTCTTGGCCATTTGATGATTATCTTGAAAATTGAAGGAAGGAAACTTGCTTTTTACCATAGGGTGGGTCTTGGTACCATTTTTTTGAAAATTGAAAAAGATAGACATTTACATGTTTTATCAGTATACGTTCTTTAAAAAATGGTATGATGACCCACTCTATAATAAACTATAGTCTGAACATCCGATTTCATTAGCATTTTGTTGCTTATTTAGCATATACATATTTTGATGTCTTAATATCAATTAACTTTGAAGTCAATTTTTGAAGGTTTTGGTAATACTGAATGTAAATGATTACATATGTTTAATAAATGTAAAAAAAAGTGATATTGTAAGAAAATAAAATTGTGGGGTTTTCAAATGGACTTAAGTGGTTTTATGCCTCGGCTTATTCCCCCACGTTCTTTGATAGTTATGTATTGACAACATATACTTTTACCAAGCAGCCTCTCATCGGTGCTTCAACGTTGAAAATGAGTAACGACGTCGTTAACTAATTTTTAACATAGTTTCAACGTAATTTTTAACGTCGATTTCACAAAGTTTAATCAATGTTGTTACACCGTTGACACAACGCAAATAGATTTGCAATGAATGCTCAGTTTTCAGTCCAAATAAGTAAAGACAGTGTAGTTAACATATTCATATTTAAAAACATTCACTTACACAAACACAATTCAATAAAATCGTGAAACAGTAAGTTTTTCTGTTTAACTTCCATTTATATTTTCCTAAAATAGGTACTTCTACTATATACATGTATAATGAATTCTAAAATAATGCTGAGTTGCTCCAACTAAATTGATTTTGAAGCAACTTTGATATGTTTAATGAGAATGACAGTAAATATTAGTAATAGTGATACACTCAACTTTGTAAAAAAGTACCTGTTTGTGCAGCCAAATCTTTCCATTTTGAGTCAACGTCTAATCTCTGTAAAACTTTGACGACAGAAAACGGTAATTTTCTGAGAGGAGAAGACCAGTTTATTCCCACTTTTCCTTCTATTTGAAAAAACGATCAAGTGAAATTTATTATTACATAGCAGGGCCTTTGTATAGGTACAACCATTCCAAACATTCATAGTGCAATCACCCCTTTAGGGTTTTAAATATCTTGGAAGATAAAGAATAGAATTACCATTGTACGAAATCAACGATAGACCGATAAACAAAATCTATAGAAAATACGCCCGGTCTATAGTAAGACGAATATTCATATACCATCTTGTGTATACTACGAACGCAGCCTGTCATTCTAGTCGATTACACGTTTTACTTAATATATTGCGTTAAAAAGCAGAACGTAATTGCCATGTGATATTTAAGGTGGTATGGGACAACTGTCGATATAAATATAGATTAAAGTTCATTATAATTAAAATACTTTCACAGGATTAGAATTTTCAAATTTGACAATATTTATTTTAAAAATACGGTTAAAAATGATTGGAAATGTAAAAATTTTAAAATCCCCAGCAGGATTCGAAATCATTGCTTACAGATCCGTAGTGAACCCTCTAATCCACTGCCCGACGCGACGCTGTTAAATGACAATATTAGGAAAGAAACTTTGTTATAAAATAATAGATCACAACATGGAGACGTCCCATACCACCTTAAGGCGACTCTATACACCCCCATTTTATTCCAAATTTCAATAGAAGACCTCAAAACATACACTTATCAAATATTAATATAATGATAGTGATATTATAGGTATTTTAAAGATTTTTTAATGTGTTTTCGTGTTTTTGTAACATACTTTTTTAAAAGTTAACTTTTAACAAATTAAAAGAAATTTGTTTGTCAAATAATGGATATTTCCTGCCAGGCACGTACAAAAATATAACACTTCATAAGATTAAAAAAAACCCATTACTAATGCAAATTTTTAACTCTTTACCCAAAGCATATAATTTTTAAGGTCTTCCGTTTCCAATAGAAGACCTTACTGTTATTGCTTTGTTTCTTTTTTAAGGTCTTCCGTTTCTAACGGAAGACCTTACTGTTATTGTTCTATTATAAAGGTCTCCCGTTTCCAACAGAAGACCTTATTGTTATTGCTTTGTTTCTTTTCCCCTATTTTTATTATTTTTTTTTCTGTAACGTTTTTTTAAAAACGCTTCAGCCGATCTTTATGAAACTTTCAGATCTTATTTATAATAAAACTTTTAAGAAAATTATCGATCAATTTTTTGGTCGTTACTTCCGGTCCCGAGATATTTAAGATTTTACGTTTTTGCTTGTTCACAATTTTTCTCAAAAAGTATTAAAGATAGAACTTTCAAATTTTCAGGTAGATAGTCTTTAGCCGCAGTGCCCTTTGCATATCCAAACGTCCGCCGTCACTTCCGGTCGTCATCGGAAGGAAACAAAAAACGGTCATTTTTCAACTTTTTTAATTTGAATTTCTTTACTGATTTTATTCGATAGAAACGCTTTAATAACTTCAGAATATGAAATTTGTTTTAAAATCGATCCACGCATTCTCGAGATTTTGGGCTCCAAAGTCCTGAAGCGAGAGTCTGCGTAGCTCAGTCGTTAGAGTGGTGGACTTGTGCCCAGACGACCCGAGTTCAGTCCCCGAGTGCCGAATGTTTTATCTTTCTTAATTGTGGTTTTTTTTATGATTTTATCTTTAAAATAATGGATTTTAATGTTTTCCATTTTAATTTAATCATAATCAAACTAATAGCGACTTTTTTTCAGTACAAATATAGAGCTCGTTTCAAACTACCGTCAATGTCTCGTTTTGTGACAGTTTTGATTCTGTCAGCAACCTTCTAAATTCAGATGCTCGTAGCATCGCCGGCATCAAAGTCATGCCGCCGAAGCACCCTTGCAATACGACCGCATCAAAGCTCACCGGGTCGCTTTGCCGGCATCACAGAAATGCGCCATCTCAATGACTGTATGCACACAACATTGAGCGACTGCGGGTAGGAAATAACCGTTCACCTAACAAAATGCCAATGTTTCAATTATTCTACGTGACTTTAAACGGAGGGTTGTTTAATATCTATCCACATACGTGGATACAGCCATGCATGTATACATTCGTTTATTGACAAATGTTGTTTACAGATTATTTACATGTTTGAATTGTAAATGTACATTTACTTCCCCCCCCCCCTCTCTCTCTCTCTCTCTCTCTCTCTCTCTCTCTCAGTCAAGTCATGATCGGTAAATGTCTGAACTCCCGTCTCTTCGATGACATGAAGTGATAACGAATAGTGTTCAAACTCAATAGTCCAGAGGAAAAAACACAAAACACGATCAGAGTAAACACGGATCTAAACAATTCGTTGAAACTTTTCTGAAGGTGTAGCCTTGCTTGTGCTTAGTTCTCTATTCTAGATTAAATTCAGGGATCAACCCAGAAAAATGTCGATACTAAATATAAAGTGTATTCCAATAAGCAAAATATTCTCTCTCTCTCTCTCTCTCTCTCTCTCTCTCTCTCTCTCTCTCTCTCTCTCTCTCTCTCTCTCCATTCTATTAATAAAGTCATTCCAAACATAGGGATAATTCTAAATATTAGTATAAATAAGAAAAATAGTTATTTTTTGACCCGCGGTAACCTTTTTTAACTATTTGTAATGCAGTTGCACCGTTGGAACCTGATGCATTGTTGTTGCGACGACATGCCTTTGATACCGGCGAAGTGACCGGCCGATTGAGTCTAGCAAGCAGCTGATGTAGACATTGAGTAGTCCAAGTATCGCAATACGTCACAATACGGATTTTACAATATTGGTTTTTCTTTTACATAGCGTTTTAGATATCCGGTATTGGTTTTGCTCTATGTTAGACTCAGTATTAAAAATGGTAGGAAAGAACAACTATCCCTATAGTCTTTTTATGGTGCATTCAAACGGAAGACCCCTCGTTGCTCGCAACGAGATCGCGATCGCGTCTAGTTATTATTATTATTTTTTCCGTCACGTTTTCTCAAAAATGCTTCAGCCGATTTCGATGAAATTTTTAGATCTTATCCATGACAAAAGACTATGTATGATAAGGGCCTAAAATTGCCCCATAAAATGAACATCATCATATTACTGTAATTCTTTGTTTTTTGTGTACATATATTTCTATATATATATATATATATATATATATATATATATATATATATATATATATATATATATGATGTTTTTACATAATGTTTATTTTGACTCAAGTGCCCACAAATTATGACATCGTAAAGACAACTTTTTCCCGCCATTTTTGCATTTTTAGCATAAAACAGCTTGTTTTCAATTTTCAAGCAGTTTTTCTTTCAGAAAACATAGAGAAAACATAGAGCGCATGCTTGAACAAACAAATTTTTTTAATTAGAGATATATCTAGCCAAGACTAATAAGTGACAAAAAAATTTACCTTGTTCAAGCATGCGCTCTATATTTCCCATTCGTAAAAATATAAGAAAAATGTCAATTTTGGACTGATTTTGAATGGATTATAGAAACAGCGTCACTTCTGACGTCATATACTGCCAGTGACTGCAAATAAATCAAATAAACAAGTGAAAAATATATTTTATATTAACTCTTTTAAAAAATAACATAACATTTTATTGTACCCGAAACACTTTAAAAAGTGACTAATTATGGGGACAAAATTTAAAGTCTTATTATATATAGTTCTTTGTAAGAAATTTACACGTCACTTTTTTGATCGTCACTTCCGGTCCCGAGATATTATACATTTTATGTTTTTGCCTGCTCACGATTTTTCTCAAAAAGTATCAAAGGTAGGAGTTTCAAATTTTCAGGGAACGTCCGCCGTCACCAGATAGAAACGCTATAATAACTTCAGAATATGAATTGTGTTCAGATTAATGATTTTATATTTGAAATGATAGATTTTTACTTATTTCCAATTTAATTTCGTCAAAAATCACAATAATAGGGACTTTTTAAGTATAATTTAAGTATAATTATATGTCTATTGAAATTCGTATAGAGGGTTAAATGGAATTTGATGACGTGTTTAGAAATAATAGAAAAAGACAACTATCCCTACATTCTACTTTATGGTGCACTCAAACGGAAGACCTCTTGTTGCTCGAAACGATCGTCTAGTTTTTTATTAAACGGAAGACCTTATTGTTTTTGCTTTGTTTCTTTTCCTCTATCATTAGGGTATTCCGTCTTCAGCGGAAGACCCTACTATTATTCTATTGTTTCTTTTTCACTTTTCTTATTAAGGTCTTCCGTGTCCAACGGAAGACCTTATAGTGATTGTAGTGTTTTTTCTTTCTTTCTTTCTTATTAAGGTCTTCCGTTTCCAACGGAAGACCTTATAGTGATTGTAATGTTTTATTAAGGTCTTCCGTTTCCAACGGAAGACCTTATAGTTTTCGTACAGTTTCTTATTATTATTATTTTTTTTTTTTCCACAAATTTTGTGCAAGCATTTTCTCGAGAACTATTTGACCGATCTCAACCATTTTTTCACAGATGATTTTGTTTTTAAAATTTTTGCCGTCGTCACTTCCGGTACCGATTTATTGCTAATTTTGAAAACTTTTACGACCCATTTTGTGAGCAGTTGATCTCAGAAACTATCAGAGATATGAATATGAAACTTTCAGGATAGGTAGTCCATAGTTTGAAGTTGTGCCTATTGTTTTCGTTTTACGCAAGTGGCGCCATTTCTTGGAGCTCGCTAGGGCTCGAAAATTGGGTACGAATTTCATATAAAAATTTTCACACATTTTGATCTATATCTTTTTATCAGTTGATATTTTGTTAAGACATATATAACAAAAGTGGTAGAGTATCAAAAGTTCTTTCCAACAAAATCAAGAAAAAGGGGCTGGCCCCTTTAATTAGGGGCCAATAGACCCGTAATGTCTATTACAAATAACTTAAAAACGATAAAGATTTTGTAATGCATTTTAGAAGCAAAGTTGTTAATCGTAACAATATCTATTTGAAAAAATCATTGCCACGCCCATTTATGACGTAGTTAGGGATTTTTAGGGGCCAAAGTTCTCAAACATTGACACAATATATCTAGAGAACAAGACATATTTTGTTAAGCATTGTAGAAGAGAAAATGCTTGTATTGATAATTTTAATCGATTCCAATATTTAAAACACCAATGTCTGTCCCCATTAAGGATCTACAGGGCTGGCCCCTAATATATTCAATCATTTGTATTTCAAAAATGAACAACAATTTGAGATGGGTGTAAGAACAAAAACTGTTAGTATTTGAGAGATCTTTTGTATGAAATCAAGAAAAAGGGGCTGGCCCCTTTAATTAGGGGCCAATAGACTCGTAAAGACTATTACAGATAACTTAAAAACAATAAAGATTTTGTAATGCATTATAGAAGCAAAGTTGTTGATCGTAACAATATATATTTGAAAAGCTCATTGCCACGCCCATTTATGACGTAATTAGGGATTTTTAGGGCCCAAAGTTCTCAAATTTAGACACAATATATCTAGAGAACGAGACATATTTTGTTAAGCATTGTAGAAGAGAAAATGCTTGTATTGATAACTATAATTGATTCCATTATTTTCAACGCCAATGTCTGTTCCCATTAAGGATCTACAGCGCTGGCCCCTAAAATATTCAATCATTTGTATCTCAAAAATGAACAACAGTTCAAGAAAGGTGTAAGAACAAAAAATGTTAGTATTTGTAAGATCTTTCGTATGAAATGAACAAATAGGGGCTGGCCCCTTTAATTAGGGGCCAAGACCCACGTAAAGTCTATTACAAATAACTTAAAAACGATAAAGATTTTGTGATGCATTATAGAAGCAAAGTTGTTGATCGTAACAATATCTGTTTGAAAAACTCATTGCCACGCCCATTTATGACGTTATTAGGGGCCAACGTCCTTAACTTTTGATGCAATATGTCTAAAGGAGACATATTTTTTTAAGTATTGTAGAAAAGAAATTGTCTGCATTTAACTAATTAAAACACCAATATATGTCCCCATTTAAATCTATAGGTGTGGCCCCTAAAATATTCAGTCATTTTTATAAGTTTTATCGATAAATCATCGTATCATTTTAAAAAATCGAACGGAAGACCTACTCGTTACTTGTAACGAGATCGTGTCTAGTTATTATTATTATTTTTTTCCCACTTTTTGGCCACAAGATTTCTCAGAGATGCCTTGACAGATTTTCTTTAAAATTTCAGGAACGATAGAAAATGATAATACCTCGAGGGTTTTTTTTCATTTTTTCAAAATTCACTTCCTGTCGTTCGTTTCCTGTCCCGTGACAAAAAGCTTGTCACATCGAGATCTCAGAAACGATGAAGACTTAAGCATTCAGTCTTTGTAGGATGATAGAACTATAGCTGTAGATGTGTTTAAACTATTTTGTTTTGTTCGTCGTAACTTCCGGTCGTCACCGGAAGTGCTTCAAAAATTATTTTTTTACGTATTGAATTTAAGTTACATAGAATGAATACATAAGTATTAATCTTTATTTATGTCATCTAAACGATGTTCAATCAACAGAAAAATTCCACTTCCGGTGAGATATCTCAAATATCTCAGGTAACTTTTTAAAAATAAATTTTGTACCTGCGAGATCTCAAAAAGTATCAGTGATCAAAACATGAAACTTTCTTGGATGATAGACATTTGAATGAAGATGTGTTTAACTGCTTTTATTTTGTCGGCCGTCACTTCCGGTCCACAACGGAAGAGTTCAAACAAATCAAGCTGTTTATAAGTTTAACTGTTTTGCTTTGATAGTTTTAGATAAATTGATAAGCAATAAAGCCCTGTTGTCAAATGCATAAGAACTGCTAACTTTAAATTTTCACTGAGTACTTCAGTTGGTCCGTTTACTGTCCGAAAACAAAAAATTTGACTCCTCGAGATTTTAAATATGGTAATGACTTGAACAATCAAACTTCGCAGGATGATAGACCTATATATGTAGATGTGTTGAAACTTTTTTGTTTTGTTCGGCGTAACTTCCGGTCGTCACCGGAAGCACTTCAAATTTTTTTTTTTACCTTTTGTAGTTATTTTACATAGAATTATTATTTTAGTATGGATCTTTTCATAAGTCATTTATGCGAAGTTAAATAATCAAAAAAGATCTATTTCCGGTGAGATATCTCAAATATCTCAAGTAGCTTTTATATACTAGATTGTGTACCCGCCGTTAATCAGAAACTGTTAGTGATAAAAACACAAAACTTACGTAGGTGAAAGACATTTGATAGAAGATGTGTTTAACGTGTTACATTTTGTCAGCCGTCACTTCCGGTCCTCACCGGAAGGGTTCAAACAAATGACATTGCTGATAAGTTTAACTGGTTTTTTTTTACACTGTTTCAGTAAGCTTGATAAACAGTAATATGTTTAAGATATATTAACATTTTTTTCATTAAGCAATTCTGTTCATCTGTTTCCTGTCCCGAGACAATAAACCTTTTCTCAACGAGATCTCATAACTGAAAAATGCCTAAGCATTTTTCTTTTAAGAAAAAGAGAACAATGTATGAAGATATGTTTACCATGTTCCGGTTGATCCGGCGGAACTTCCGGTCGTCAGAGCCAATTGCAAAAATGACTTTCTCGTTTTGTTTTGTTTCACATAGAAAAAGTAATTGAAAGATTCCATCACAGTATCGATTATATCCTAAGAGAAATGCATTTTTTTTTCACAGATTTATACATGAGGAACGGAAGACCTTTTTGTTGCTATAGCAACAAGAGTCTAGCAGTTATTATTCTTTTTTTTTTCTTACCGATTTTGTGCAGACGATTTCTCGAAGATGGTTGGATCGATTTCTTTCAAATTTTCAAGATTAACGCGCTTTTATCTGAAGTTGTGTGCTTTATTTTTTATTTTTTGAAATTCACTTCCGGTCGGAAGTTATCGTCCGTTTACGATTTTAAAAAGTCAATTTTGTCTGTCAGGTTTCTCAAAAATGAGTAAAAATAGACGGCTGATATTTTTAAAGATGATAGATCTACCGTTTTTCTGGTGTACCTCGGTCAAGAGAATGTCCGCCGTCGCTTCCGGTCGTCTCCGGAAGCAAATTTGAAATTTTTTATTTTTTAATATTTTTCTTTAAAAATTTTACACTCTATAGTGACCCTTTTATTGATTCAGAATATGTAATTTGTTTTAAAATCGATCAACGAAGTCTCGATATATTGAGGGTCAAAGTCCTGAAGCGAGAGTCTGAGTAGCTCAGTCGTTATGGTCGTGGACAGTGCCCAGGTGACCCGGGTTCAAGCCCCGAGTGCCGAAAAAAAAAATTTCGTATTTTTGCGTAGACTTAAGATTTTATCTTTAAAATGATGGGTTTTATCTCATTTATTCAAAAATCATACGGAAGACCCACTCGATGCTCGCAACGAGAACGCATCTAGTTATTTTTTTTTTTTTCTTACAAATTTTGTGCACGCGATTTCTCAGAAACGGCTCGACCGATTTTCATGAAACTTTCAGATCTGTTAGATAGTGATAGGAATGATGCTCAAAATGATGTACTTAACAATATGCAACCTTCAAAATTTCGTTAAACGGCCCCTATAAGGAGAAAAGGGGTTGGCCCCTAAAAAATGTTTTCCATATATTTAAGGACGGTAACGAATTTCTAAACATTTGTTAAACAAAATGTGTTTAGAATTAAGTGACCTTTCATTTGATATCAAGAAAAAGGGGCTGGCCCCTTAAATTAGGGGACCAGAGCGCTCTAAAGACTTTTATTTATAGCCCTTCACTGATGGATATTTTGTGAAAGGCTATAGATGCAAATATGTTTGTCTTACAGTTATGTATCCAAGCAATATAATGATTTTAGCATGTGCTACGAAATAAGGGGTTTTAAGGGGTCAAAAATCCAAATTTTTTGAAATGCACTATAGAGGGAATGATGTTCAAAATGATGTACTAAACAATATGCAATGTTCAAAATTTCGTTAAACCGCCCTATAAGGAGATATGGGATCAGCCGCTAAAACGTTCTTTGCCTTATATCTTAAAAACGGTAACGAATTTCTAAACACTTGCTGAACAAAATGTGTTGAGAGTTAAATTACCTTTCATTTGATATCAAGAAAAAGGGGCTGGCCCCTCAAATTAGGGGACCAGAGGGCCCGAAAGTCTTTTATCTGTAGCCGTTTACTGAAAGATATTTTGTGAGGTTTATAAAAGCAAAATTAGATATAAAACGTTTATATATCCTTACAATATAATGATTTACTAATGCGTTACCTAATTAGGGGTTTTGGGGGCCAGAAGTAAAAAGTTTAATCGTGTCTCAATTGGAAGAAATGCTAGTATTTAAAAAAGCAACGTAAGAGAACTTATAAAAAGCGATGCAGAAAAGCAGTAGTACTCCACTCCTTTTTACAGATCATGTTTTCTTGTCGAAAATCAAAGTCGATGATGTCATATCACCTTCTTAAAATCGGACGGAAGACCTTCTTGTTGCTCGCAACGAGCTCGTGTCTAGTTAGGGTCTTCCGTTTCCGTTTTCTTCGGTTTCTTTTTATTAGGGTCTTCCGTCTTCAGCGGAAGACCCTTCTATTATTCTATTGTTTCTTTTTCACTTTTCTTATTATTCTTTTTTTTTTCTTACCGATTTTGTGCAGACGATTTCTCGGAGATGCCTGGTTCGATTTCGTTCAAATTTTCAAGATTGACGTGTTTTTATCTGAAGGTGACAGATTTTTTCCATTTTTTAAAAATACACTTCCGGTCGGAAGTTATCGTCCGTTAACGATTTTAAAAAGTCAATTTTGTCTGTCAGGTTTCTCAAATACGAGTAAAGATAGAGGACTGAAATTTTCAGAGATGATAGATCTACCTTTTTCTGGTGCACCTCGGTCGTGACCGGAAGGATTTTGAAAAATCAAATTTTTCAACTTTTTAATTTTTAAATATTTTTCTTTGGAATTTTTACAGTTGATAGTGACCCTTTTACTGATTCAGAATATATAATTTGTTTTAAAATCGATCAATGCGTTCTCAAGATATAAAGCATCAAAGTCCTGAAGCGAGAGTCCGAGCAGCTCGTGGACAATTTTTTGCGTAGATTAACAATTTTGTCGTAAATGTGAAGGGTTTTATCTCATTTACTCAAAAATTGGACGGAAGACCAACTCGTTGCTCGCAACGAGATCGTGTCTAGTTATTATTTTATGACACCTTCTCCGCTTTATATCTCAAAAAGTTTTCTTCCGATTTCAATTAAATTTTCAGAGCTATACAGGATGAATGACCATCTTTAAGTTCTCCTTAAAGATAACTTAAAGGTGCTTAAAGGTAGCTTAAAGACCATCTTTAAGCCACCTTTAAGCTATATGTGTTTCTTAAAGGTGGCTTAAAGAAAGCGTAAAGATGGCTTAAAGGCTATCTTTAAGCCACCTTTAAGCTACCTTTAAGGACAACTTATAGGTCCTTAATGTCCAAACTTCTTTAAGCCACCTTTAAGCTACCTTTAAGCCACCTTTAAGCCATTAAAAAATCTTTTAATTCAATATTGTGCTTAATTTACCAACAAAATGTATTAGCTTTATGATAGAAAAGGTATTAAAAACGGTTTTTGTTCTAGAAAATAAAATTAAAAAAAAATTCAATACGACCAAGACGAGGATTGAATCCGGGACCCTTCGTTTACCAGCATCACCTCACTACCTCTGCGCCACGGCAACTTATATATTATTGGTGGTTTTTATATCCTATAAATTAGTGCCTATTGAATCAATGTTAGATTTTTACTTCCATTCAGTTTGTAACAATCAATTATATCTAATTTTTAAATTGAATGCATGCATGTATTTAGAATGAAATACTAAACTTGGTCTTCAGTGAAAAAAATATATTATACCAAAATGGAAACCGTTAGGCTTACTAGTACTTAGTTAATAAATTTAAACCAAGTAGATATAGGCTATGTTCATCTAATTCATAGCTAAATGAAATTAAATGCAAGGAAGAAGATGAAACTATTTGTTTTATTAAATGCATTGAAACTATTAGCTAGGGTATTAGTTCTACGCAATTTCCCGGTTTTCGTGATCACGGCGCCGTTCCAGTATGAATAATTTTAATAATATTGATTATTATACATTTACAACAGATCTAGAATAACAAATAAAATGATATATGTTTAAATGGTTAATTGTATACATGATTTTTAAACTATCAATTCTATAACAATTTCAATATTACCAATTCCTGGTGACGTATTTACTGCATGTGGCAATTGCAAATGATGTATGCATATACTTGTACATACAATTGTATGATGTACCAGGCCGGGTATGTGACATATTTACCCTTATACATATATTTAAATAATTAACCCCCATTCATGATCACCGGTACAATAATTAATTAGCCTCTAGATTTTACTCTTACATACATGTATCTTTAATTTGTAGACGTAACATTTTTAAAACCAACAGCTAGGAAATAATACTTTGAAAATGAATTACAAATGTAAATAAACTTTCATTCACTAGACTTATCGTATACACGTACATACTAAGATTTCAAAGCCTTTAGAAACCCTGACGTGCACCTGGGCACACGACACACCTGTTGTGTATATCTTGTATATTCTGTGTTAGTTCCAGGGGTTTTCTTAACTTGGACAAACAATAGACTCTAATTAGATATACACAAACCAACAAAAATATGTCTAGACAAACAAAGCGGTAATATCCCGCCTGATATAACCAAGGCAGTTGAGAGTCTTTTCATCTTTAACATGTATCTAGCATATCTAGAATTAGACCTAGAAATAATTAAAATTGAAAAAAACACATATCTTAAACCGATTAAATTAAATCATGCATTTTTGGTTCATTTTTTATTAATCTTGTTTAATAACCAGCTGAACTAAGAGAGAGAGAGAGAGAGAGAGAGAGAGAGAGAGAGAGAGAGAGAGAGAGATTGATTTCACCGATGAATTTATAATAGGAAATAAACATACTTTAATATAATTTCATGCGCAGATTTAGATACAGAGACTGCGCTCACCCCTACAATCATTTTGAAAAAAAAAATTATAAAGAATTTTATAACGGCAATCTGTGTCCATTGGAGCGGTGTTGATGATAGCGATCTGTGTTTAATGAATCGACAATTAAAACCGCCTGGAACACCCCCCCCCCTTCCTTGGAAATTATATCATCACTCGGATCACCCCCTCCCATCCCTATAAAAGAGCTTTTGCATTTAATATATGTTTTCAAGATGAATCTGTTCAGCTTGATCAAACCTGACTTAAAGATGGTGTAAAGACAACTTAAAGGGAGCGTAAATGCCACTTAAAGATGCTTAAAGGTGGCTTAAAGATGGCTTAAAGGTGACTTAAAGAAGTTTGGACATTAAGGACCTATACGCTCAGCTTAAAGGTGACTTAAAGGTGGCTTAAAGATTGTATATCCTTTAAGCCACCTTTACGCCACTTTTAAGTCACCTTTAAGGACTTGCTTAAAGATTGTTTTTCGCCCTGTGTTTTGTAAAGTGACCTTGCCTCAACGATGTTAAAGTTTCAGAGATTACATCACTTCCGTTCAAATTTGACGGCCATTTTTTATTTTTAAAAAAGTGATTTTGTCCGGAGGAAATCTCAAGAACCGGTAAAGTAGTGCTTTGAAATTTTTGCAGATGATAGATGTATCAATAGTATGCTGTACTGGATCATTTAAATCTTTATTCATTTATTTTGCTCAAAACCGGAAGTAGTTTCGATTTTTTGAAATTTTCATTTTTTTTAATAAAAAAAATTTAATGCAACACTGTTACAGAGTATGTCATGGTGAATTCAAATCTGAAATCCGTTTTAAAATCGGATGATGCATTACATAGATATCGGGGTTTAAAAATTGATTTTGAAATTTTGATTCCGCGTTCTTGATTTTAAAAATAGCGTAAAGTTCAAAGTGAAACTAACTCGTACCAAAAATAATTCGATAATTGTTAAATCGTACTTGAACACATTCAGATCTTTTTTTGTTAAGTCGTTTCTTGAAATCGTAAAGGTTTTTGTTAATTCGTACTTAAATTCATTCAGATTTTGTCAAGTCGTACCAAGAATTATTCGATTTTTTTAAATCTTTTTGTTTAAGGTACCCTTGTTATTGGTTTAAGAACTTTTCTTCTTACTGGAACTTTTAGCTTTGCTCTCGACATTAACGGAAGACCAAATCGTTGCTTTGCAACGAGCTTTGCTCTAGCCATTAATATTATTCTTTTTTTTCTTACCGATTTTGTGCAGAGATGGCTCTATCGATTTCCTTTAAATTTTAAGATTAACGCGATTTTATCTGAAGTTGATTGTTTTTTATCCATTTTTGAAAATACACTTCCGGTCGGAAGTTATCGTCCGTTTATGATTTTAAAAAGTCAATTTTGTCTGTCAGGTTTCTCAAAAACGAGTAAAGATAGACGGCTGACATTTTCAGAGATAATAGATCTACCGTTTTTCTGGTCCACCTCGGTCAAGAGAATGTCCGCCGTCACTTCCAGTCGTCACCGGAAGGAAATTTGAAAAATTTGAAAAATTGAATATTTTAACTTTTTTATTTTTTTAATATTTTTCTTTGAAATTTTTACACTTTGTAGTTACTCTTTTACTGATTCAGAATATGTAATTTGTTTTAAAATCGATCAACGCAGTCTCGATATATTAAGGGTCAAAGTCCTGAAGCGAGAGTCCGAGTAGCTCAGTCGTTATGGTCGTGGACAGTGCCCAGGCGACCCGGGTTCAAGCCCCGAGTGCCGAAAAATTTGTTTTAAAATGATGAGTTTTATGACATTTATTCTTAAATTAGACAGAAGACCCACTCGTTGCTCGGAACGAGATCGCATCTAGTTAAGGTCTTCTGTTTCCAACGGAAGACCTTATTGTTTTTGCTTTGTCTCTTTTCCTCTATTATTAAGGTCTTCAGCTTCCAACGGAAGACCTTTTTGTTTTTGCTTTGTTTCTTTTCCTCTATTATTAATGTCTTCCGTTTCCAACGGAAGATCTTATAGTGATTGTAGTGTTTTTCCTTTCTTTCTTATTATTATTTTTTTCCCCTTTTTTGTCGGCAGAATTTCTCAGAGATGGCTTTATGGATTTCCCTGAACTTTTCAGGGATGATAGAAAATGATTATATCTCGAGGAGTTTTTTTCATTTTTTCAAAATTCATTTCCGTTCGTCCGTTTCCTGTCCCGCGCCTAAAAACTTTGTTCCCTCAAGATCTCAGAATCGGCAAACACTTTAACATCCATTCTTTGTTGGATGATAGTCCTATATCTGTAGATGTGTTTAAACTATTTTGTTTTGTTCGTCGTAACTTCCGGTCGTCATCGGAAGTACTTCAAAAATTATTTTATTTATGTATTAAACTTATTTTACGTAAAATGAATCTGATAGTATAAATCCTTACATGTGTCATCTAAGCGATGATATTTAAACAAAAACATTCTACTTCCGGTGAGATATCTTAATTATCTCAAGTAACTTTTTTATAACAAATTTTGTTCCCGCGAGCTCTCAAAAACTATAAGTGATGAAGACACGAAACTTTCATGGATGATAGACATTTGATTGAGGATATGTTTAACTGGTTTTATTTTGTCGACCGTCACTTCCGGTCCACACCGGAAGAGTTCAAACAAATCAAGCTCTTTATCAGTTTAACTGTTTTCCTTTGATAGTATTAGTTGGCTAGATGAACAATAATGTTCAATGGGCAAGTATACAAGAAATAATAAATTAAATTTTCATTGAGCACTTCCGTTTGTCCGTTTCCTGTCCCGAGACAAAAAAACTTATTTCGACGAGATTTCAAAAACGGTAACGACTTGAACAACCAAACTTTGTGGGATGATAGACCTATGTATGAACATGTATATACAATATTTTGTTTTATCCGGCGTGACTTCCGGTCGTCACAAGAAGTACACCAAGATTTGATTATTTAAAAATATTTTGGTTGTTTAGCATGGAAGTAACATTTTAGCAAGAGAAATACAAAAGTTCATCTACACATGGATAAATAAACGAAAAAAATCTACTTCCGGTGAGACATCTCAAATATCTTTTAGCAAAAGAAATACAAAAGTTCATCTACACATGGATAAATAAACGAAAAAAATCTACTTCCGGTGAGACATCTTAAATATCTCAAGTAGCTTTCTTTTATAAAAATTTTGTACCTGGAGATCTCAGAAACTGTAAGAGACCAAGATATAAAACTTATATAGATGATAGACATTTGATTCAACATGTGTTTAATGGGTTTCATTTGGTCAGCCGTCACTTCCGGTTCTCACTCGACGCGTTCAAGCAAAATGAAGTTTTTTTTTTAAAGTTTAGAATTTTTTAAAACAATTTACTCAGTGTGATGAAAAGTAACGTACCGTAGGTAAATGTACTAAAATATCTACTTTTAATTTCCTTAATCACTTCCGTTTGTCCGCTTCCGGTCCTGAGACAATACCTCAGCGAAGTCTCCTAACTAACAAAACTTGAACATCCAAACTTTGAGGAAAGACAGAACAATGTATGAAGATATGTTTACTGTGTTCTGTCTGATGCGGTGTAATTTCCGGTCGTCACAGAAAGTACTCAAAAATTGACTTTTCGTCTTTTTGTTTTGTTTTACATAGAAGTAATTACTGGGAAATTCCATCACAGTATAAATTATATACATTTTCGTTTAACAAGAGAAATGATTTTTTTTTTCAAATTAATACATGAGGAACGGAATACCTTTTTGTTGCTATAGCAACAAGAGTCTACTTATTATTATTATTTTTTTCCCATTTTTTGTCCAGAAGATTTCTCAGAGATGGCTAGATAGATGTTGTTGAAATTTTCAGGAATGATAGAGAATGATAATATCTCGAGGCGTTTTTTTCATTTTTTCAAAATTCATTTCCGGTCGTCCGTTTCCTGTACCGCGACAAAAAGCTTGTCATATCGAGATCTCAAAAACGATAAAGACCTGAACATCCAAACTTTGTGGGATGATATACCTATAGTTGCAGATGTGTTTAAACTATTTTGTTTTGTTC
The DNA here is from genome assembly GCA_020458035.1 of Magallana ariakensis. Classification (NCBI taxonomy): domain Eukaryota; kingdom Metazoa; phylum Mollusca; class Bivalvia; order Ostreida; family Ostreidae; genus Magallana; species Magallana ariakensis. Next base: position 24,076,221 of record CM035819.1, on the reverse strand, counting down.
GTCGTAACTTCCGGTTGTCAACGGAAGCACTTCAAAAATTATTTTTTTACGCATTTAATTTATTTCACAAAAGAATTGAAAAATAAGCATAATTCTTAACGTATATCACGTTTCCGATGCTAAATAAACAAAAAGAAATTACATCCGGTGAGATGTCTCAAATATCTCAGGTAGCTTTTTTTAAACAAATTTTATACTTGCAAGATCTCAGAAACTGTAAGTGACCAAGACAAGAAACTTACACGGATGATAGACTTTTGAGATGAAGTTGTGTTTAAACGGTTCATTTTATCAACCGTCACTTTCGGTCCACACCAAAAAGAGTTCAAATAAATCAAGCTTTTTATCAGTTAAACTGTTTTTCTTTGATAGTTTTAGTTAGCTCGATTAACAATAATGTATGATAGGCAAGTGCACAAGAAATATTAAATTTAATTTTCATTGAGCACTTCCGTTTGTCCGTTTCCTGTCCCTTATTTCGACGAGATCTCAAAAACGGTAACGACTTGAACAACCACCCTTTGTGGGTTGATAGACCTATGTATGTACATGTGTTCACACTATTTTGTTTGATCCGGCGTAACTTCCGGTCGTCACAGGAAGTACACCAAAATTTGATTGTTTTAAAATATGTTGGATATTTAGCATGGAAGTATCATTTTTACAATAGAAGTAAAAAAAATCATTTACACGTGGTTAAATAAATGAAAAAATTGTACTTCCGGTGAGACATCTCAAATATCTCAGGTAGCTTTCTTTTATAAAAACTTTGTACCCGCGAATTCTCAGAAACTGTAAGAGATCAAGATAAAAAACTTATATGGATGATAGACATTAGATTTAACATGTGTTTAACGGGTTTCATTTGGTCGTCCGTCACTTCCGGTTCTCACGGGAAACGTTCAAGCAAAAGAAGTTTTTAAAAGATTAGATTTTTTTTTAAATTTTACTCAGTGTGATAAACAACAACGTATCGTAAGTTAATATACTTAAAATATCTTTTTTTTTAATTTTTTAATCACTTCCGTTTGTCCGTTTCTGGTCCCGAGACAGAAACCTTTTCTCAACGAGATCTCATAACAAACAAAAACTTGAACATCCAGACTTTTAGGAAAGTTATGAATATATGATTACTATGTTCTGTCTGATCCGGTGTAAGTTCCGGTCGTCACAGAAAGTACTCAAAAATTAATAACTTTTTTTTTTTTTTTTTTTTTTTTTTTTTTTACATAGAAATGATAACTGGGAATTCATTTACAGAATATATTATATCAATTTACTTTTTACAAGACAAATGCATTTTTTTTTTCAGATTAATACATGAGGAACGGAAGACCTTGTTGTTGCTATAGCAACAAGAGTCTAGTTATTATTATTTTTGGGTTTTTTTTCTGTCACGGTTTCTCAAAAACGCTTTAACCGATTTTGATGAAACTTTCAAATCTTATTCAAGACTAAAATTGTAAGAAATTTACACGAGGTTTTCTTGGTCGTCACTTCCGGTCCCGCGATATTAAAAATTTTATGTTTTTGCTTGTTCACGATTTTTCTCCAAAAGTATTAAAGATATAACTTTCAAATTTTCAGGGATGATAGAGAGTTGTCTGCCGCAGTGCCCTTTGCATATCCGAACGTCTGCCGTCACTTTCGGTTTTCACCGGAAGGAAACAAAAAATTATTATTTTTCATTTTTTTTTACTTGAATTTTTTAATTTTATTTTTTGATAGAGACGCGTTCAAAACTTCAGAATATGAAATCCGTTTTAAAATCGATCCACGCATTCTCGAGATTTTAAACTTCAAAGTCTTGAAGCGAGAGTCCGCGTAGCTCAGTCGTTAGAGTGGTGGATTTGTGCCCTGGCGACCCGGGATCAGTCCCCAAATGTCGAACGTTTTTTTCTTTCTTAATTGTGGTTTGTTTTACGATTTTATCTTGAAAATGATGGTTTAAAATGTTTTCAGTTTAAATTTTATTATAAATCAAAATAATGTCGGGGTTTTTATTCAGTACAAATAAAGAGCTTGGTTAGAAATACCGTTAATTTCCTGCTATGTGACAGTCTCTTTTTTTATCAGCAGCTATCTAAATTCAGACGCTCGTAGCATCGCCGGCATCAAAGTCATGCCGCCGAAGCACCCCTGTAATACGACCGCATTAGAGCTCGCCGGGTCACTTTGCCGGCATCAAAGTAATGCCGCTATCTCAATGTCTGTGTGCACACAACAATTAGCGACTGCGGGTAGGAAATAACCCGTTCTCCTAACAATATGCTTATGTTTCATTTATTATACATGACTTTAAATTGAGGGTTGTTAAATGTTTCTCCACATACATGGATACAGGCATGCATGTATACATGTGTTTATTGACAAATGTGTTTTTTTACAGCTTATATACATGTTTGAATTGTATATTTACTTCTCTCTCTCTTTCTCTCTCTCTCTCTCTCTCTCTCTCTCTCTCTCTCTCTCAGTCAAGTCATGACAAGTGAATGTCTGAACTCCGCCTCTACGATGACATGTGATGATAACAAACTCTCTCTCTCTCTCTCTCTCTCTCTCTCTCTCTCTCTCTCTCTCTCTCTCTCTCTCTCTCTCTCTCTCTCTCTCTCTCTCCATACTATTGAAAAAAGTCATTCTAAACAGTACAATAATTTTAAATGTTAGTACATGTATAAATATGAAAATATTTGTTTCTCGACCCGCGGTTAGCTATTTTATCTATTTGTAATGCAGTTGCATCGTTGGAACCTAATTCACTGTTGTTGCGGCGGAATGTGTTTGATGCCGGCGAAGTGACCGAGGATCGAAATACGCCACAATACGGATTTTACAATATTGGTTTGACTTTTACATAGCGTTTTAGATATCCGGTATTGGTTTTGCTCTATCTTTAAGAGTGTTAAGAAATGGTAGAAAAGAACAGCTATCTCTATAGTCTTTTTTAAGGTGTATTCAAACGGAAGACCTCTTGTTGCTCGCAACGAGCGTCTAGTTATTATTTTTTTTTCTGTCACATTTTCTTAAAAACGCTTTAGCCGATTTTGATGAAACTTTCAAATCTTATTCATGATTAAATTTGTAAAAATTACACGAGGTTTTCTTGGCCGTCACTTCCGGTCCCGCGATATTAAAAATTTTATGTTTTTGCTTGTTCACGATTTTTCTTCAAAGGTATTTGAGATAGAACTTTCAAATTTTCAGGGATAGTAGAGAGTCGTCATCCGCAGTGCCCTTTGTATATCCGAACGTCCGACGTCACTTCCTGTCGTCAACGGAAATGAAAAACCTTAATTTTTCTACTTTTTGGACTTGAAATGTTTTAATGTTTGTATTTGATAGAGACGTCTTTACAACTTCAGAATATGAAATTTGTTTCAAAATCGATCCACGCATTCTCGAGATTTTGAACTCCAAAGTCCTGAAGCGAGAGTCCGCGTAGCTCAGTCGTTAGAGTGGTGGACTTGTGCCCAGGCGACCCGGGTTCAGTCCCCGAGTGCCGAATATTTTTACTTCCTTAATTGTGCTAAGATTAATGATTTTTTATTTGAAATGATAGATTTTACTTATTTCCATTTTAATTTTATCAAAAATCACAATAATAGCGACTTTTTAAGTATAATTTAAGTATAATTATATGTTAATACTGAAGAGTGATGTAATATGGATATGGGACAGTCCACAGGAAGAAGCCTTCAAACTGAAAACTAGTTTAACAGAAACGCCTTTAATAGATTTTTTATGATGCAAGGAAACTAGTCGTCATTATTACAACGCCAACAGCTATAAGATAGTAGCTGTCATATTCCAGCGGTTCAAAGATGAGCTGAAACAATAGTTCTCGCCGCAAGGACGCTCACCGCAGCTGAGACCAGATATTTATGAACAGATTGAAAAGGAATGTCTGACATCTGTCTTGGCAGTAATAAAGCCTGCATTATATGCCGATATTTTTATTATTTTTTTTAAGTCATGATTTAATATTTTTTGTTGATTGGATGTTCATTTTGCATCAGTAGTCGCAAAATTGTTCCCAATGTTTTTTTAGTAGAATTATCTATCTTTTGATCAGTGTAATTTTCCGGATATTTCTTGATAGCTGAGATTACTTGTCTCAGACTTTCTCCGAAACACGCTAATCTATCTCGGAAAATGAAGTATGTTAAATTCACGTCGAGATCGAAACACGCCATTTTTACATATAAACAAACTTCAACATTTCACTTTACGGGGACGGGGCTGGTGATGGTGTTAAAAAGAATATCAGAGGCGGGTAAAGTGACTATATCTGTTATATCTAAATTTTTTTAATCAATTATTTCTATAAAATGTGTCAGGAAATAAGATTAATCAAACCAAAAACTATTGCCGTATTTTTACTATGTTAGGCACTATAGCTCCCAGGTCGGCTATCCAAATTTTTTTTTAGACCGGACGATACAGACATGCAGCTATAAATATGATATAAAAAAATAAGTCAATTGTCTTTTATCGATGGATATTAGGAGTCATTCTTATTTATAATTTTGATAATCTTTAAATATCTGCAAATGAAACAGGCTTCAGGATCATGAAGGATTTTTAGACGTAAATATAAGTCCAAATTTCAGCCTTTTTAAAAATCATAATCATATCATAAGACTATGCTTAAAATTTGTAACTATCAACATAATATAGAGACACACTCTAATAGCAGATCATTTTCGTCAAGACAATAAGACAGTGTCACAATATGTCTTACGTCTAAGACTGCTTCAACCGGTTACAGTTTTTTTTATACAGTTAGAATCTAACATATTACCTACCAACAACTCGGGTAACCGTTTAATCGTTGTTATCCAATTAGTTTAACACAAACTAAAATACTTAAGTATTTAAGTACAAAAAGAAACATTGCGTACTCGTTTTATATGCATGCATCTCCCCATTCTGTGGTGCTCCTTTATGAACTTCGGCGATTAACTGTAATTTTTCGGATTTCTTGTTAATTCCACGAAAAATTTCTTGTGTTTGTAGTAATTCTGCCAGATCCTCTTGGCCAACAGCAGGATGACATAAAGCTGCCATTAACTGCTCCCACCAATTATCTTTTCTGGGCAAGTCGTCTAACAATAAAACGGTCGCTGCTTGTTGACCCTCTTGTGCCAACCGACATCTTATCTTTTGCTACAAATAGAAATAAATAGATATCACCAGTTTAAAAATAAAAAAAAAATAAAAATAGCTGCTGTATTTAAACATTAGTTTAGTTATTGTAAAAACGGTGATAATCAAAAGTATGGGATAGTCTTGTTTTCATTGAAATAAAAAACTATTTCAGTTTTTTTGGCGGAATTGCCTATTGCAATTGCTTTCATGATCTTCTACGTCATAGGTCAAACTCCTCCCCTTTTTATAGTAACTCTATCAGATGTTATTTAATTAAACTAAGGGCATAAAACTGTCTACCACCTCCCTTTAACCGTTTGACCCCAGTTTAAACAAAAATAGAACTTTTCTGGTATATGTATAAAGGAAGACTGCACTTAGGAACATGCGATATTTTGAGAAAATAAACTTTTAAAAGAAGAATTTTTCTTTCAATTGCAGAAATGGTCAACATCTAAACTGCAACTTTACGTAACCGTGTTAATTAAAGTATGTTGTTAATAAGTACGAATTTGTTTTCGTACGCAGGGTTGATCACGATTTCTTGAATCTCCATACGATAATGAGGACGCCCACTTTTATACTGACTTCATACATACTCAGCGCATGTTTGTCTACTATTATCCGTTTAACAGTAGTTGTATATTTGCATTATCAAAGTTATGTCAAAGGGAGATTAATAGACAAACATGCGCTCATGGTTTAAATGAGTAAAAACTGCTTCTTCTTACTTTCGTTTTCCCTGTTGTAACCACGGGTTGATGCATGTTAAATATTATAATTCACCACGTGATTTCCTTACCTCCGGTAACTTTGTGAATACAAAATTCTATCACGTGACGTGTACGCTAGCATGTTATGTGCTAACTAGGACAATGTTTTGGAACACGTTAAGTTGTCAAGCAATGATTAAAGTCTTCTGTACTGACATGGGCGTGGTCTAATTGTTGAAACCATAGTAAATAGTATACTTGTACCATATAGAATAGATTTTTAATTTAACAAATATTTTATTATGCAAATAAATACATAATATGATTGGACATCAGGCTATGCCTATTTTAGTCCTCTCCCCAAGGATCAAAGTTACAACTGATATTTCAGTTACATTTAAATTATATAAGAATAATAGTTACAGAATATAATAAATTCATAATATAATATGAAGCATGTTATTGCAGCATTTAAGAAGTTGGAATTCATGTAGAATTAAGAACAGAGAAAGAAAATAAGAAAAAAAAAAAAAAAACCAACAACAACAAAAAAACAAACAAAAAACAAAAAAAAATAGAATAGATAGGATTATGTTAAACGATGATCACATAAATTTTTATACATGGTATTGTTATTCACGCTAATCTAATTTTAGTACAATTCTGATAATGTCAGCTCCACCTCTTATGCAAACTAATATCAATTTTATGTTAAATCAAGGGCAGATAAGCAAAAATTCTCCCTTTTTTAAAAAGTTGTACAGAGAAAAACATAGACTGAACTTATAGTATCACAGTCTAAAATCTTAATTCATGTTGTACTAGACTCTTTAAAAAAATTAACAAAAGTGGTATTAGGTTAAGAAATAAACGCAACAGAAGCGACCGAAAAGGGCCCAAAACCCAGCGCTAAGTGCAGTCATCCTTTGTACTCCATTAATTAATTTCCCTATAAAAATGCCTAAAAGCAAAGATAGCAAGTGTTAGATGAAATCAATAAGGTATTCCGTGAAAAGTTCTACTTATTGTGCTGGTTAAGACTATTAAGGTATTCCGTTTCCAACGTGAGATCTTATTGATTTTACTTTGTTTCCTTTTCCCTACTATTATGATTAAGGTCTTCCTATTCCAACGGACCTTATTTTTTTCTTTGTTCGGTTTCTTCTTTCTTATTGTTATTAATAAGAAACGGAAGACATTATTGTTATTAAAGTCTTCCAACGGAAGAACTTATTGTTGTTGCTTTGTTTCTTTTTCCCTATTATTATTATAATTATTAAGGTCTTCCGTTTTCAACGGAAGACATTATTGTTTTTGTTCGGTATCTTTAAGGTCCTCCGTTTCCAAAGCTCCACAAATAAGGGATCATGAGGGGTCAAAGGTCTTTCATGCACAGCTTCTTACTGATGAGTATTTTGTAATATGTTAAAGAAGCAAAAATGTTAATCTTCCAATTATTTATCCATACAGTACCGATCAGACCCAACCTAACAGGAAGTAAACCCCAACTAAACTCTGGGTTTACTTTCTGGGTTTACTCCGTGATTACTAGAGTGGACCCAAAGTAAACCCAGAGTGGACACAGAGAGTAAACCCGGTCAGAAGTATACCACTGAAAGCAGACACTTACTGTGTATTCGGAATATACAAGGGGCAGGAATTACAGGCAGTAGGATGGTAAGATAAAAGACGGGTCTGGTTCACACTTCAGTGCGTACAGTTGACTTCAAAAGCAATTTCCAAGTAAACCCAAACCCCTAGTAAACCCAAAGTAAACCCCGAGTGGACCCAAATTTTCAAAAAGTAAACCCAGAGTAAACCCCAAAAGTAAACCCAGGGTTTAGTTGGGGTTTTCACTGGTGTTAGGTTGGGTCTGATCGGTACTGTACATGATAAAAGGTTTCTCATATGTTACGTAATTAGGGGTTTTAAGGTTTAGAAGTCTAATATTTTGATCATTTATATATGAAAAAGGAGAAATATTTTGAAAAGCATTTTTGAAAAAAGATGCTCAGAATGATGTTATTTACAAAATTTCGTTAATGGCCCCTATAAAGGATAAAGCGTCGGCCCCTTAAACAATCCAGAAATCTCAAGAACGGTAATGGATTTCTTAATACTTGTTAAACAAATCGGTTTTAATCTCAAGAAAAAGGGGGCTCGCCCCTCAAATTAGGGACTAAGAGGGGTCTAAATGTTTTCAACCAAAGCTCTAACACCTCAAATAAAATAGTGTATTGCCCTTAGAATAAAGACACCTTTGTTTTATTTCCAAATCATGTTTAGCCGTTGAATAGCATAATCAAGGTCATACATGAATGTCAACTTCTAAAACCGGACGGAAGACCTCCTCGTAGCTCGCAACGAGATCGTGTCTAGTTTTCTTTTTCTTGTTATTCTACGGTTTCTTTTTATTATTTATTAAGGTCTTCTGTTTCCAACGGAAGACCTTGTTGATATTCTTCGTTTTCTTTTTCTTCTTTTTTTTCTTATCAATTTTGTGCACGCGATTTCTCAAGAATTGTTGGACCAATTTGCCTGAAGTTTCAGAACATCTAAATTCTGTTCTGAACCATATCGGAATTTTTTTGTCCTTGACGTCATTTTCATTTTTTAGATATAGACGTTTTATTGATTTTCGGAGGGTCGGTTTGTCAATAAGTGTTCTCATTAACTATAAAAGATATCAAATTCAAAATTTCATTTATGTTAGACAAAAGATTGTTATTTTGTACAAAGGTTTTTATATTTGCCTAGCACATAAGCCTGAAGCTCGGTAGGGCCCGAAAAATGAGATTTAAAAAAGCGTCGTGACTTTGCGTGGTTTTCTTTGAAGAAATATTTTGTGAAGGCATGTAGAGCAAATAAAGTTTAGGTTTTAAAGATTTTTCGTTTGACATTAAGAAAAAGGGGTGGCCCCTCAAATTAGGGGCCTTAATTCCTTCAAAGTCTCCGCAAAATACCTAAACAAGAGGCCCATGGGCCACATCGCTCACCTGAGCATCACTGGCTTTATATGAGCATTCAAAGGATATCGTGCCATATGGCCCCTTAGGGGAAAAAACGCTAAAATATAAATATCCGTACTTTACACTTATTTTTGCCTATACTTAATTTTTGACATATTTACCTTTATGGAATACCATTTTTACCGAAAATAAAATAATATACAATATATATAACTAAATATTTGGTAAGGGTTCATGATTAACTTCCAGTTCCCTTTATTTTAGTCCCCCTACCACTTTATAAAGCGATCAAAATACATGAGAGCATAAAGGTTCATTTTCTCCCTTAACTACTTACAAGTTATTTCATTGTATTTAAACAAAGGCACTGCAAAGCGGAGCATCCCCTCGAAAAATAAAATATTGTGGGGGAAATGCATTCTTTAGAATATACAATTAATTGAAGAGACAAAATATTTATCTATCGGGGGTGGGGGGGGGGGGGTACATTTACGTGATTGTACAGCAAAAACAAAACTCACCACAAATGTTTTAAATTTTTGTAATAAAGTTATATTCTCTTTATTCAGTGACATATATTACGCATTTTCATACTGACTATGAACGTAGCTAAAGATCTAGCAATTTGTAGTATGGAAAAATTCAAGTTAACATGTCGTAATTCCATCCCCGATTTTTTAAATAAACTAACGTGTCTACAGCGATTAACATGAAATAAATACCCGGTAAATATTGTTGACGATACTCATCAAAGTCTCTTCTGAATTAAAAACCTGTTCTTCTCTTAGTTTAGCTCGAAATCCGTCTCAGACAACTGCTTTTTTATATTAAATTGGGATGAACTCAATTTTACACTTTGAACATCCTAAATTCTAACTCCCCATAACTTCAAAACGTTTGTTTCTTACCTTGTTTCTTACCTTAACAAGGCCTAAATCCAACATACATGTAATATCAAGTTGTTGATTTGAAATGTTTAGATGGCAGGGGATACGTTTTATTTTGGTCCAGGAAATATCAAGCAGATAGTGCTCATATACCTGATCTATTTTTTCAGTGGATTTTCAAATTTGCTAAAGTTGGTTAACATGCAGGGGACATGGTCCTGACTCTTGAGAATTTTTAAACATTTCAGAGTAAAACAAGTATAACTTACATATATCACAATATAGAATAACCAGGGACGGTCTCAAAATTTTATGAAAAATTGCCCTTTTTCAGATTTTCACGCGTCCAACACCACCCTCCAGTCCCGCAAAATTGCCATAAACTACCATATGATTTGTAGCTTAATGTCTACCCATGCAAAAAATCACCAATTAAAGGGGTGGGTGGGGGGTGTCAATTACTTTCTTTTCGAGTGACATTTCGTTTTCTGAACCCACCCTACTTTTCAAGCACAAAACTGAAAGTGAAAATTCTAGCCACAGTTTCGCATTTTCATTCCATTTCTGAAGAAAAGTGCTACCAGTATTAAAGTGTCATATATCAATGAAATGGACATGAGCTCCTCTATCTACAAAATGAATGCAATAAATATTCTAGCAATTTATACCCCTCAAATAACCAGCCAAACCTCAGGTTCTCCCTTTATTTCAAAATTTTGACCGGGTCTTTCGTTCGAAACTGTCCCCTGCCACCTTACTTTCGCAAACAGGAAATATATTGTCAATCGTACATAACATTTCTATGTTAAGTGCTGTAATTAACGATATTTTAATAAATATTTAACAGAATTACTTGAAAATGAATATGGTTTGTCCTTTAACCATGCGAGGGTTTTCTTTGATTTTTGCTGAAAAGGCTGAAATGGACACACATGCATACATACGCACAGCAGCGATGCTATATCTACTTCGCAACAAGTTGCGCGAGGGGATAAAAAAAAATGCCTATGTGTGAAAGAGGAAAATTTTTACCTCAATGCACTCAATAAATTCAAAAATTTAATTGGTCTTCTCCATTAAAAACGATTGTCGTTTATCTGGCGTGAATTCGTATGACGTTTCATAAACTTACTTGACTGATGAATTATTGTAAATGAAATCAAAGTACCGAAAGTATTGAACACCGCTAACCTAGCTAGGTTCTAAAGGAAATTGTGCAAGCTTAGTTAGAAATGAGACTTATCGAAATTTTGTCATAAGTTTGTTTAATATCAATTGAAAGTATCCAAGGCCAGAAGGATCAAAATGGCGTTGAAACTGTACTCATCCATATTTCTTGTTATTCAATTTATTTTTGATTAAGAAAACTTGATCGAAATTACGTTCTCTTTAAATATATAATATAATTTATCATATACACTAAAGTTAATGTAAGTTTAAGCTGAACACGCCTTGTAAATGGACACTTGCCTGAAGCATGGTATATAAGTCTTTGATTTTGTTACACTTGATCTCACACCTAGACCTTGTGTTAAATACATTTGTTAGTCAAATGTTTGCACTTGTTAGGGTCTTCCGTTTCCAACGTGGGACCCTCTTGTTATTCTACGGTTTCTTTTTCTTAATTATTATTAGGGTCTTCCGTTCTTTTTAGGGTCTTCCGTTTCCAACGGAAGACCCTCTTGTTATTCTATTGTTTCTTTTTATTAGGGTCTTCCGTTTCCAACGGAAGACCCTATTGTTATTCTACGGTTTTTTTTTCTTTATTAGGGTCTTCCGTTTCTGACGGAAGACCCTCTTGTTTTTCTACTGTTTCTTTCTATTAATATTATTAGGGTCTTCCGTTTCCAACGGAAGACCCTCTTGTTATTCTACGGTTTCTTTTTCTTTATTATTATTAAGGTCTTCCGTTTTCAACGGAAGACCTTATTGTTATTCTTCGGTTTCTTTTTCCCTATTATTATTATTAGGGTCTTCCGTTTCCGACGGAAGACCCTCTTGTTTTTCTACTGTTTCTTTCTATTATTATTATTATTAGGGTCTTCCGTTTCCAACGGAAGACCCTCTTGTTATTCTACGGTTTCTTTTTCTTTATTATTATTATTCTTTTTTTTCTTTTTCTGACTTTTTTGGAGCGTTATTTCTCAAAAACTATTAGACCGATTTGCACAATATTTTCAGGACTGATTAAGCATCATCAGCGCTACATATTGTCAAATTTTCAAATGATGACGTCACTTCCGGTTTCAGATATTGACGATTTTGTAAATTTTTAAGGGTCATTTTGTCCACGCATCTCCTCCGAAACTAATCAAGATAGAAGCTTGAAATTTTTCTAGGATTGTAGATTAAAGTCTGAAGTTGTACCCCCCTGCTTCCAATTATTAAAACTGCGCAAGGCCTCGAAGCTCGCCTGAACCTGAAAATTAGGACCAAATTTTTTCACAAAATTTTCGAACATTTTCTCTAATATCTTTTGATGTATAAATATTTTGTTAAAACATGTAATGCAAAAGTTGTTTCAATTTCCAGTGGCTTTCATTTGATATCAAGAAAAAAGGGCTGGCCCCTCAAATTAGGGGCCAAGAGGGCTCTAAAGTCTTTTTGCAATAACTCTTTACTGAACAAAAATTTGTTTTCAATTATAGAAGCAAAAATGTTTATTGTACAGCTGTTTATCTATACAGTACCACACATTAATCATATGTTACGTAATTAGGGGTTTCAAGGGGCCAGAAGTCCAAAACTTTGATCATTAATATCTAGAAAAGGAGAAATATTTTAAAAAGCATTGTAGAAGAAAAAATGCTTAAAATAATGTTCTCAACAATATGCTACCTAAAAAAAATTTGTTGGTGGCCCCAGTAAGGAGTTTAAGGGTCGGCCCCTAAAACACATTAGTTCAGATATCTCTAGAACGGTCAACAATTCCTGAACACTTGTTGAACAAAATATGTTTATATTTGCGAGATCTTTCATTTGATATCAAGAAAAAAGGGCTGGCCCCTTAGATTAGGGGCCAAGAGGGCTCTTAAGTCTATTAATAATAACTTTTTACTGAAAAATAATTTGTTATATATTATAGAAGCAAAAATATTCTTTGTACAGTTATTTATCTATACAGTACCATACCTAAGTCATATATTAAGTAATTAGGGGTTTCAAGGGGCCAGAGGTCCTAAACTCTGATCAGTAATAGCTAGAAAAGGAGAAATATTTTGAAAAGCATTGTAGAAGAAAAGTTGCTCAAAATAATGTTTTTAATAATATAATACCTAAACCTTTTTTGTTGGTGGCCCCATTAAGGAGTTTAAGGGTCGGCCCCTAAAACACAGTTGTTCAGATATCTCTAGAACGGTTAACAATTCGTGAACAGTTGTTGAACAAAATATGTTTATATTTGTAAGACCTTTCATTTGATATCAAGAAAAAGGGGCTGGCCCCTCAAATTAGGGGCCAGGAGGGCTACAAAGTCTTTTAATAATAACTATTTACTGAAAAATAATTTGTTATATATTATTGAAGCAAAAATGTTCAACTTATTAAGCTTAATTTAAATCTGAAATCCGTTTTAAAATCGGACGATGCATTACAGAGATATAGGGGTTTAAAAATTGATTTTTCCGGAAATTTTGATTCCACATTCTTGGTTAAGAAAGTAGTGTTTTGTTCAAAGTTAAATTAACTCGTACCTAGAATGATTCGATATTTGTTAAGTCGTTCTTAAACACATTCGGATTTTTTTTTTTGGTCAAGTCGTTCTTGAAATCGGTAAGAGTTTTGTTAATTCGTACTAAAAGTCAATCGGATTTTGTTAAGTCGTACCAAGAATTATTCGATTTTTTATCTTTTTGTTTTAGTTACTGTTGTTATTGGTTTAAGAACGTTGCTCCTTACAGGAATATCTAGCTTTACTCTAGACATTAACGGAAGACCCACTCGTTGCTTTGCAACGAGCTTTGCTCTAGTTATTAATATTCTTTTTCTGCCTTCTTTAAAGCTTTATTTCTCAAAAACTATTCACTCGATTTGCACCAAATTTTCAGGACTTATAGAGCATCGGAGGGGATAAATGTTTTCAGTTAAATTTTTTGATGACGTCACTTCCGGTTTAAGATATTGACGATTTAATGAAATTTTAAGGGTAATTTTGTCCACGCAACTCCTCTGAAACTATTCACGATAGAAAGTTGAAATTTTCAGGGATTGTAGATGAAAGTCTGTAGATGTACAGCATTGTTTTAAAATATTGATAATACGCAAGACGTTGAAGCTCGCCTGAGGTCGAAAATTGGCACCATTTTTTTTCACAAAAATTTTGCACATTTTCTGAAATATTTTTAAACCTGTAAATATTTTGTTAAAACATGTAATATAAAAGTTGTTTAAATTTTCACGGGCTTTCATTTGATATCAAGAAAAAGGGGCTGGCCCCTCAAATAAGGGCCCAAAAGGTCTCTAAAGTCTTTTTGCAATAACTCTTTTCAAAACAATAATTTGTTATCAATAATAGAAGCAAAAATGTTTATTGTAGAGCTGTTTATCTATACAGTATCATACCTAAGTTATATGTTACGTAATTAGGGGTTTCAAGGGGCCAGAATTCCAAAACTTTGATCATTAATATCTAGAAAAGGAGAAATATTTTGAAAAGCATTGAAAAACAAAAAATGCTTAGAAAAATGTTCTCAACAAAATGCTACCTAAAACAATTTGTTGGTGGCCCCAGTAAGGAGTTTAAGGGTCGGCCCCTAAAAAAAATTTGTTCAGATATCCTTAGAACGGTGAACAATTCCTGAACACTTGTTGAACAAAATGTGTTTATATTTACGATACCTTTTATTTGATATCAAGAAAAAAGGGCTGGCCCCTAAAATTAGGGGCAAAAAAAGAGCTCTTAAGTCCTTTTATAATAACTCTTTACTGAAAAATACTTTGTTATTAATTATAGAAGCAAAATTGTTCATTGTACAGCTTTTTATCTATACAGTGCCATACCTAAGTCATATGTTACGTAAATAGGGGTTTCAAGGGGCCAGAAGTCCTAAACTCTGATCATCAATATCTAGGAAAGGAGAAATATTTTGAAAAGCATTGTAGACGAAAAGTTGCTCAGAATAATGTTTTTAACAATATGATTCCTTCAATTTTTTTGTTGGTGGCCCCGGTAAGGAGTTGAAGGGTTGGCCCCTAAAACACAGTTGTTCAGATATCTCTAGAACAACTAACAATTGTGAACACTTGTTGAACAAAATATGTTTATATTTGCGAGACCTTTTTTTTTAAATCAAGAAAAAGGGGCTGACCCCTTAATTTAGGGGTCAGTAGGGCTACAGATTCCTTTTATAATAACTGTTTTTAAGCGATAATTTGTTATTAATCATAAAAGCAAAGATAAGAGCTTATTCAGCTTAATTTTAAACTGAAATCCGTTTTAAAATCGGACGATTCATTACAGAGATATCGGGGTTTAAAAATTGATTTTTCCGGAAATTTTGATTCCGCATTCTTGGTTAAGAAAATAGAGTTATGTTCAAGACGAAATTAACTCGTGCCTAAAATCATTCGATAATTGTTAAATCGTACTTAAATATATTCGGATTTGTTTTAGTTAAGTCGTTCTTGAAATCGATAAGGTTTTTGTTAATTCGTACTTAGAATCATTCAGAGATTGTTAACTCGTACCAAGAATATTTCGATTTTTTTCTTTTTGTTTTAGTTACTTATGTTTATTGGTTTAAGAACTCTGCTTCTTAGAGGAACTTCTAGCTTTACTTTCGACATTAACGGAAGACCCACTCGTTGCTTTGCAACGAGCTTTGCTCTAGTTATTATTTAGGGTCTTCCGTTTCCAACGGAAGACCCTCTTGTTATTCTATTGTTTTTTTTTATTATTATTATTAGGGTCTTCCGTTTCCAACGGAAGAACCTCTTGTTATTCTATTGTTTTTTTTATTATTATTATTCTTTTTCTTTTTCCTTCTGACTCCTTTTTGGCTTTATATCTCAAAAACTATTCAACCGATTTTCATGAAATTTTCAGAGATTATGACAAATTCTTGTCCCTAAAATGTATCAAAAGCAGAAGAATGACGTCACTTCCGTTTTCTTATTACGTCAATTTTAAATTTTTCAAAAAGCGATTTTGTCCAATCATTTTCTTGAAAACGGTTATATCTAGAGATTTTCAGTGATTTTCTATTTCTCGATTTACTTAGGGCATTTTGACAAAAATTCAGAATCCGTCACTTCCGGTCGAAACCGGAAGTGAATAAAATTTTTCGAAAAAATAATTTTTTTTATCAATTCAAAAACGTAAACGTGTTTTGTAGAGCTTATTTAGCTGAATCTATTACTGAAATCCGTTTTAAAATCGGACGATGAATCACTGAGATACAGTTTGTTTCCGCGGAAGTGAAAGACCCAATGATGGATTTATAAAAAACATGTTAAACTTGGATGTAAACAATCTTGACACACTGAATGGGTACGGGTTTTCTTTTCCTTTTTTTTAGTATGTGTGTCTTGTTTTGTGTTTAGTTTTTTGTGTTTTTTAAGGGAGGGGGGCTATTAAAATGTGAAGTAAGCATTTTATTTTTATTTTTCCCAAACGTTCGCTTTCAATTAACAACGTATATCCAAAAAATGTGTGATTGGGTAAGAATATACAGCGAATATTGTTGAAAAACCTACACGTCGTACTGCATACGCCTTTTAAATTACTTTATCATGTCATGTATTATCCTACAGTTTCATATTACTTTATAAGACGCGTTAAATTTTTCCATTTTTTAATAAGACTTCACTTTAGATAACATTATTTTCATAACTTATGACCCGTATAGACACATCAATATTGAAACACAGACGTATTTATAATTCTTATGCAGGCAAGCTTTATTGCCTCCAAAGTTGTAAATGCTCGTTCAAACTATTGATGCATGATATTTATTGAATTATGCCGTTGATAAAGTAAGATATCATTTTCTGTTCGAGTACTCTCAAAACTTGATTTTCCTTATTGGCTGCTAGCTTCGACGGGCTTAGTGGCTGCTGTTAGTGGATGTTAGCTTCAGCCTGGTGGAATTATTACTTAAATGACCAATCTATCAAATATAAAATACTTTGTTTGCAGTCAAAACAATTTTTGCCGTTACATTTAAAAAAAAAATTAAATTAAAATTTACATAAATTATTCAAAGCCGATATTGGTCTCTGTTTTGTGAAATCATGTATATTTAGAAAAAGATTCTTTATTTTTCTATCAAATGAAATATTTGTGGGTCGAGGAACCTTCAATCAAAATATTAAGAGGGCTCGATGGTCGTGGCCATTTTTAAACTATTTGAATCTCATAAGAAGAAGAGACCTGTATAAAGATATAGCAAACTACTAAATGTTAAAGCTAAATTTAAGCTGAAAGCAGATCTGATAGTTAATTTGTTGACCAGCTACCATCGTTAAGAACTATGTATAAGGTAGTACATTTAGGAGAGGAACATTTAAGTTGTAAGAAACTGTTTCCAATCCTTTTGTGTAACTTAAACAATAAAATATGTTCAAATCAAATCAGGTAACACATTATACTTCAGTCCGTTCCTACACGGTGATTAAAGATGCACTGTATTTACTTTTACCTATAATTGGTATTGAAACTTTATACACGTAAAGAATAAAATCTTTAATGTGAACTACATGTACATGTATATGATTTTTTACCTTATCAACGCTTTTAGAAATAATCTCTTTTTATTACATTCGATCAGTGTTTATTATCTATTGAAGATTAACTATAGTCATGTACTCTTCACACAATATTATTGCTCTGAAAAAATAAAGTTCTATTCATAATCACAAATAAGACATTACAGCATATGTTTAGAATATCGGTGTATTTGTATTACGTAGAAGAAAACAAAACTAACGTAAAATGATTTTTTTTTAAATCACTTTCCTCCAGAAATGTAAATAAGAAGTATCCTTAGTCTTTTTCACGAAAATATATGTCATTCTTTAATTGACAAATTATTCACCAATGAAAATTTCTTATATTATAACAACAATTATTCTTCCGATTTTATGATTATTGTTCGTTAATAATCACACAATTTTCTCTGAGAGTGAATGTTAATTACTCATTGTGTATGAATGTGTTTTTCTTTTGTTTTTTGATTACGGAACGGATATGCCACAGTAGCAACACCTGCACAGATTTTAAATCACACGTGTAGACCTGACAATTTGTTGCCGATGCAGTTGTAAAATCGCAAAAAAATATAGATTAGCAAGCTGTGCGTAACTTTTGTAAATCAAATATCTTTTTTTAAATAATAAAGCTATATAAAATTTCGTTTAGAATTATTTATTGTAAAGTATTAAGTACAGTTCAGCAGATTTCTACACAAGTGCAGCGTCATTTTCCCGCCATATGTCGACTGGAGAAGAGACGCAACTGTAAACAACCAATTTGTGGTAAATGTAAGTGTTGTGTTTGTGTGCGTTTGCTACGAATATGAAAATTATATACAGCGATTTATTTACAAGTTCGGTGCTAATAACTTCAAAATCAGCTGAACAGAATAAAAATTTAAGTAATTTCAAAGTCATATATCTTGGATACGGGGTAACATATTTCTTTTCTTGTTTAAAGCGGGGGTCATTTTACTACGGGGGCCATTTCTCTTCATGTTTAACATAAAGAAAAATAAACCCTAGGTCTTTTTTCTTAAACAAATCCAATTATTCTACAGCTAGGGGGTCATTATTCTACGTCAAAAAATGACCCCAGGTCATTATTCTACGGGGTCATTATTCTTCTTTACACCGGCTTGGTCGTATTTTAAATTACATGTAGTCGACAAAAGTGACGAACAATAATGTTCTATACGAAATCTAATCATATATTATTTGCTATCACCAGTTTTGGAATTTAGGTTGGAATACTGAAATTGAAGTAAATATGTTCAGCGCTTCGACAGTCATATAATTAATATTAAGTTATTATAAATACTTCATTTGTTTTGGTCAAGCAGAACGGTGGCTATACACATGACTCAGAAGATAATAGCTACGGAGATGATGTCGCTTTAGGTTAAATATATAGACATCATGCTGAGTGTGAATTGTTGATTGTTTATAATAAAAATATAATTATTTATGATTATACCACGTGGACAGAACTACAATGTAATCTGAATTATTTTTCTCTTTTGTGTAAACGATCATATATAAGCCTATGTTAAGAGATTGAGAACGGTTGGGCATTAAGGGGAGATGTTGGGAACGGCTAGTCAGTCAGAGAGATTGAGATTTGAATTTTGTAAGTCTTTGAAAGTTACTCTGTAAAATCTATACGATCACGTTTTAATAAATTATTGTTGAACACTAAACCGGACATATCATTTCTGGACTGGACAAGGAACTGAATCAACCCATAGTGTATGCATATTTATTTGCATACATGTAGTTTAAACAAAAGTTGTCAGAAATAATGTATCTGTCCAATGATTAACACGCCCTTCACTTTCCGCCATTAGATTAATTAGTTTAACCCCGTTTCTCGGCACCCGTTCTAGAAAGTCAAAACATCAAAACTAGAATCGTATCAAATTCATCCATTTTATTTATTAAGTTTTTTGATTAACTTTTAATTGCGATCCAAGGTATCCTGCGACGAATGACGAACTCGTCCTGTCAATCCGCATCCTTGGTTACTCCGTTCTGGAAAGTTCTATCCGATTTTCAAACCAAGTCGTGCTTTGCAAGCGTCTATCCATCATAACTAAAATCGCACATTCAAGAAACGAATTGACTAATTTTAATTATTCAATACTTGCCAAATCTTAATTTCTATGTATACAATGTACCTTAAATAGGTTTCCTGTGAATACATTCACTTTTTACGTTATTATTGAATATTATTTCATTGCAAGCATATATTTTGATGCGAACTCCGACTGATTTTGGATCCGCCAAAGCGTGTCCACCATCTAACTTTCATTTTTGTTATTTCGGCCTGGTTAATCGAAATGAAAGTAGGTTTTCAATTTTTTTCTCAATAATTATTAATCAGGTAACATTCAATTATAGCTTACGGACATCATATTACTCATGTTGAAATACCACAGGCATAAGCAGTTACTCTGATGCAGGCGTTTCGTAGTTTATTGGCGAACGGTCTTAATTAATACGTATAGATTTTCGAAGTATGTTTTGTCAAAATATCTAAATGATATACTTATCAATAAATACTTCATACAAAAAGATTCAGGAGTGAGTTTCCTTAACTAGGAGACTTTGTAAAAACTTGTAATAAAAAAACCCCAAAATTTGTGACAGTATATGACTTTTATTCAAATAGTTGTAAGGCTCGGGGATAGAAAATATTAAAAAATTGTATACATCTTGTGCATGATAAATGATTATTGTCAAAAATATATTTCTTGTCTCTAATAAACTTTCTTGTGAAATTGCGCCACCTGTTTTTTTTTTTTACAAAATTGACGTCGACGTAGTCTTTTGACGTCATACTCGGGCATTGGTAAATGAACGATGCAGACCGATTACTTTAAAATAGCCAATGATTGACGGAAAGGGGTGTATTATAATAAACAAAGATTGCCGAAAAAGGGTGAATTATAAATTTTGTAATACAATGTACACCCATATGGTTTAATCTACACGGGTAGGCGAATTTTCGGTTTTGCACACGGCGGAAAATAGGATATTTTCTTGAAGTACGATATAATAATCCAATTCAATGCAGTCATAAATATATCTCAGAAGTCTCAAAAAAAATTTTTAATGCATTTTGACTTTATAAGTTTGAATGAAATTATGGTCATCTTTCGATCTCTTAAAACATACATAAATCATTATCACAATTTCTTGTTGACATCATCAAAGTAAAAGTAAATTCATTTTCAAGATATCCTGTATATTACAATATCGGGGGATTAAATCATTTCTTTAAATTCATTTAAAAGAAGAGCATTTGTTACAAATGAGTTTCGCTGTATGTCAAATGTATAAGTTAATTGTTTTATTTCTTCTGAATAAAGGGATCTCGAAATTACTTTCTAAAGATAAATTATGCAAAAAGTGTTCGAGACGGATACGTACTTGTGATTGCCTTGATAGGCATGGGAGGTGAGGCAATAATTCATTAGGTGACAATCGGTCGACAAGTTTCACCAAGTTTTCTTGAATAACACGTCTGCGATAGTCATCTTCAACTGACATTCTGGTCTATTTTTGGATCGATTGGAATGGCATTAGCAGTCGTAGGGAAATGTACAAGTAGTTTCTAAAATAAAAAAAAAGATCGTCAGGTCTTTTGCTTTTTATTGTTTTCGTTAAAGATTACTGCACTTAACGCCGTATTTTTGGCCCTTTATGGGTTACCATAGTTACGTTTATTCTTCGCCCAATTTTACTTCAAGTTATTTTTGATACAGTTTTGCCAATTTCAAATAGAAATTTTATTGTCATAATGCTTTTAAACTGCATTCCAATAAAGTAACTCATTGTTTTCTTACTCTTACTGCTCTGCAAATATCTAGAATTATGACTTGTCTGCCTATGATTGAAGAAAAGATTCATAAATATGCATGAATGGTAGAACTAATATTGTGATGAGCGGTCTAAAATCTCTCTCTCTCTCTCTCTCTCTCTCTCTCTCTCTCTCTCTCTCTCTCTCTCTCTCTCTCTCTCTCTCTCTCCGTGTTCCCATTTTCTGTGTTCAAAACAAAATATAAACCATTCCGGTATTCGGTATTCAGCTAGTATAGGTAGCCATTGATGATCAGTGGCTGATGTCAAAAATTTAAATGTCGAAAATCATTAACAAGTAGATTAGTCAGTTACGGACAGAACCGATAATAATGAGATCGAGTCCTGTAAACAAATAATATCGCCAAGCAGAATGCGTGCTATCTTTACATGTCACTTGACGGACGTTTAGTATTCACAAAGTTACCTGGAGTCAGAAATCATGTGGTGAGTTATACAATGTAATATTCAGCAGATCAAAGTATACCGTTTACATCAGAAAACGTGAGTTTAAAAAAACAGATTTTTCTCTGTTCAACCATGAGCGCATGTCTGTCTGTTGACCTCCTTTTAACATAAGCTTATAAATACAACTACCATTAAATGGAGAACAATAGACAAACATGCGCTAACTATGTATTAAGTCTGTAAAAAGTGGGCGTCCTAATTATCCTATGGAGAATCAAGAAAATGGAATGACCCTTACCTATGAACACGACTTTGTACTTTGTAAATATGAACTTTATATTAATGTTATTACATAAAGTTTTAGCTCAGACATTGATAATTCCTACAATTAAAAGAAATATGCCCACTTTTGAAATTTATTTTGCCGCAATTTTTAAATGCCCTTAACACCCTAACTACATGGATCATAATTTAAAGAAACTCAAATGTATACACTACATGAGGTCGTTCCCATACAGTTTTTTCTCTGTTTAACCATGAGCGCATTGTAGCAACCTCTAATGATACACTGTCAACTAATGATATAATGTTGCATTAGTGGTCAGGATGTTGACCACTAATGATATAATTTTATCATTAACGAACAACTTAACAGCCCACTAATAATATAATTTCAGATTTACATTAGCTTTAATGATATAATTATAAGATATGATATAATATGACTGATATATATATATATATATATATATATATATATATATATATATATATATATATATATATATAAGAATTTACTAAGGTGAGCAATGTGGCCCCTGGGCCTCTTGTTTAAACAAACTATCGGCGATTTGTAAAGTAACGAACAATGACTGTTGAGAAGCAGTCTAACTACGGCTTTATTCAACACTCTGGTCTTGCAGTAAATCATGCTTTCCGATTCTTAAAACATGTTTTCTTTTATTTCTGGGTACTCTTGAATATGATTCAGCCATTTCGCGGTGCCCCTTTTCAACAACTTTTACTTCGAGTTATGATTTTTGCATTACTCCGGTCTTCAGTATTTTAAAACTTTACCTCCCAGTTTCTGCTGTTTATTCCGATCATTCTTCCAGTTTTATACATGTAAAATCCAACATCTGACATCTGTATGACGACTTTTTTCTACCTTCCCATAATTTTTTTCCGTTTCGGTGCCATGTTGGTTTGTATGGCACGCCAAATTCACAAAAATGAGCTAAACATAGTTTCACTGTCGATAAACTAGGTTTATCGGCTGTTAACTATAGTTTACGGATCCGAAACTATAGTTAACGATTCGTTAACCATAGTTTACATCTGTGAAACTATATTTCACGAATGTAAACTATAGTTTACGAATGATAATCATAGTTTATCTATCTGTAAAAAACGTTAACAATAGATTTTGCTGATAAATATAGATTCACATTTGTTAATTATAATTTACAATCGTAAACTATAGTTAAGAGTTGTTAATCATAGTTTCACAAATCGTGAAACTACATTTATCAGACAAATTCACAAAAATGAGCTAAACATAGTTTTACAGTCAATAAATGTCGATAAACTAGGTTTATCGACTGTTAACTATAGTTTACAGATCCGAAACTATAGTTAAGGACGTTAATCTATATTTCACATCTATAAACTATAGTTAACGCGATAATCTATGTTTCACATCTGTAAACTATAGTTAACACTGAAAACAATCATTTACGATTGCAAAACATAGTTTATCTGTTAAATATAGTTTCACGAGTGTGAAACTATGATTAACAACTCAAAACTATAGTTAATGTTAATTATAGTTTACAGACATGAATCTATATTTATCAGCAAAATCTATCGTTAACGTTATTTGAAGACAGATAAACTTAGATTATCATTCGTAAACTATAGTTTACAACCGTTAAATATGGTTTTGCAGATGAAAATTATAGTTAACGGATCGTTAATCTATTGTTAACTATAGTTTAACGTCCGTAAACTATAGTTAACAGTCGATAAACCTAGTTTATCATCTGTAAAACTATATTTAACGGCGTTAATCTATATTTCACATCTGTAAATCATAGTTAACGCGATAAACTATGTTTCAGAAGTGTAAAACTATAATTAACACTGAAAACAACCATTTGCGATTGCAAAACGTAATTTATCTGATAAATATAGTTTCACGATTGTGAAACTATGATTAACAACTCTAAACTATAGTTGACGAATGTAAATTATAGTTTACAGATGTGTATCTATATTTATCAGCAAAATCTATTGTTAAGGAGGTTGGATCCTGCAATCATAAGTCTCTAAGTTTTTTTCTGAAGTATTTTTTAAAAATCTACATACATAGCTAAACCAAAATTCAAAACAAAATTTTGGGGTCTATATGCTCCTTTCGGTGCTACAGTGTATTTAATATGACCTTTCTGCACTGAAAGTGCAAATTGCACATAAATCGCTTTTTCCTGAATAACTTTTAATCGGAATAAACCATGACATCAAATACAAATTTATATTATTTAAAATTAATAAAATTAAAATAATCATAAAGAATAAGTTTGCAATTTCTATACCTAATTGATATTTTGACCTGTTTGCACTGATAAAACGCTGTTTGTATCAATTAACAATTCAACATGCAATAAAATTATTTAAAAGTCTCAAACTTTTTCTCAAATTTTTATAGACTTGTCAAAAATATCTTACAAATTCAGAAAATAAAACCAAAAGTATGGGTCTATGATGTAAATTTTGAGACATAGCATGAAATAAGCTAATTTTAGGCAAAAATTGGAGTTAATTTTTTCTTGACCTTTATGAAATATTAGTTTAATGTGCCAATATATGTCGATAGAAATATTGAAATATTGTTAAAATATGTTTTTTCAAACAACACGAAGATAACCCAATGCATAAACTAGCTGGAAATTTGGTCTGCACTGAAAATAAGGAAGCTAAAATTACAGTACTCTAAAACAACTGAGTTATGAAAAATGTTCATTTTCTTCTTAAAAACCTCCCGCCACAAAACATAGTCCCTTACTTAACTCTGTAAATATGAAATTTTCCCTTAACTATTTTATTCAAAATAGTTTATTTGGCATTGTAAAATAGGAATTTACAAGTAGAATTAATATATGACACAGAATTTCCAGATTAAATGTGACCCAAAATGGCTACCCAAATCAGAGGATCGAACCTCTTTAACGTGTATTTCCAGACAGAAAAACATAGATTATCGCGTTAACTATAGTTTACAGATGTGAAATATAGATTAACGTCGGTAACTATAGTTTACGATCCGTAAACTATAGTTTACAACCGCTAAACCTAGTTTATCGACTGTGAAACTATGTTTTGCTAATTTATGTGAACTCGGCGTGCTTTAGATTTGTGAACCGTACACCCCTGCAAATGTGTTTGGAATGTTTTCTTTATCGTTGTTAAGTATGTAATAAATCCAGAGGTGCTCGAATGAAAGTTCACGAGACTTCCCCGAGATTTGTTCAGTTCCTGTGAAATTTCGAGCGGAAGTATAAGTGTTCGGATAATATTCTCAAAATACGTAAGTACTGGCCGTTTTTCATATCATATCCTACTTTGATTTATGTTAAAACATGAAAATATATTAAGATATATGTCTTATTTCATCATCTAGCGGTTATTTAAACTAAACGATGATATTTAGAAAAGAGTTATCGTTCGTGTTCAACCACTCTACACGTGGTTGAAAATGTAAACATTGGGTTGCTTGATAAAATCATAGCCATGTTTTATGCGTTTGTTGTGCAGTACTATAGTTTTATAAAAACAGAGTGGGTGCCTGTTTTGTATAAAAACGTAGTATATCTAGCCATTTTCAAGGAACATTCTGCATAAAATAGTATAGTCTGTTACACTATTGATATATTACTAGGTCAGGCGCGGATCGAAAATTAATCCTTAGGGGGATCGCTACTAAGCATGTTAATTGTTGCAACAACAGAAAAACACCTATATTTTCTATTGTCACATTTATTTCTAGAACTCATTTTATCCATTAATTAATGAAGATAAAGTTTGAAATCAATTTATGTCTAGATTTTATATTTGACTATACAAGTACCTAGATATTAGGAAATAGACTATAAACACGAGGCACGATTTTTTTGAAAGGGTCAAATAAAACCACGTGGTCTAATTTGAATGACAATAAAATTCGCAGGGGTGCGTAGTTTGCTGATCATAAAACCCTATTTATCAGATTAACTATGTTTAACAACCGCAAATGATTGTTTTCAGTGTTAACTATAGTTTACAGATGTGAAACATAGATTATCGCGTTAACTATAGTTTACAGATGTGAAATATAGATTAACGTCGGTAACTATAGTTTACGATCCGTAAACTATAGTTAACAGCCGATAAACCTAGTTTATCGACTGTGAAACTATGTTTAGCACATTTTTGTGAATTTGGCGTGCCATATGTTTGCAGACGATAATTGTTTACCAAAGGGGAATAATTCAAAAAGTAACATCGGCGAAAGCAGAAAAAAAGCCGGAGATTCATCGGACGATTTTTTTAGTTCTGGTTATCGTAGAAAATATGCTTTATTTCCTTTTTAAAATCTACCTTACAGAAAAAAAAACCCGATGTAACGTCGGTCATTTTGCGAACTCATTTATGGCACGCGACTGTATAATGCCCAATCGATCACGTAATAAAGATATCAAATTTGAAACAATGAAAAATATTTATTTTCCTGCCAGGAAAGTAATGCCTCCTCATTAATATCAATATATCGCGTGATATCGACAGCTAATTTTAGACTATCAAACAAAACTTGATGGGGGTCAACACCTTCCTAATTATTGTAGTCTAACGAAGGAAAGGATATAACTTTTTAGTAAAGCATAAATTTGTCTTATGTACAAGTACGAACTAAGAAAGCACAAACACAAGCGTTTAAGCATGTACATGTATATACATGTACTTCCCTTGAACAATGACGTACGCTTATTATTTGGTTTCCCCTATGTGCTCGTTCGTGTGAGTGATATCCTATTTAAACATTCAAAAGTAATGGTACCGTGAATTACAAACGTATTACACCCAAAATTGATGTATATTTTTCAAAGGAACAACTGGTAAGCATATACAAAATATGTAATTAGCAAACAATAACGGCTACCTGATTTTCCACGGACATGCGCAATAAGGTCGTTTTCGCTCTTACTTCATCAATATTCATGAAAAGGCATTACTTTCATGTTAGGATAATAATTGAATAAAATTCTATATTTTTGTTACTAATGGTATTAATCACTGTAATTTAGAGAATATAGATAACTTTAATAAGTAAACAAACACATGCGTTTTCACTGTCATTCAAAATTGACGTAAACTATAGCGTGTATAGCTTAAACAAAAAGGAGTGGTGATAGATATTTTAAGTTGAAGAATATTTATAGAAAAATAATTTTACTATATTAGAAAGTTATTATAAAACTATACTTTGAGCGTGATTTCTTAACATAAAAAGGTCCAATTAATAACAAT
This sequence comes from Magallana ariakensis, assembly GCA_020458035.1. Taxonomy (NCBI): domain Eukaryota; kingdom Metazoa; phylum Mollusca; class Bivalvia; order Ostreida; family Ostreidae; genus Magallana; species Magallana ariakensis. The sequence goes on along the minus strand of CM035819.1, from coordinate 24,048,984 downwards.
ATTTGCTATTGTTATATTCAGTAGTATACCCTCACTATATAACTGTATAGACGAATAGTCAATAATTGTAATATTAGCTCGTCCGAAAAATATTGACTGGTCAATATTTTTTTAATACTGACCGGCTAGAAATAATATCTAGAGAATATTTCCTCTATTTTGATAAATCGCTTCTGATTTGTTGATTGGTAAATAATGTAAATAACACCTCGCGACTCCAAAACAAGGTGACGTCATAATAGACAATCAGTCAAGGCAAGTAAACAACGGACGTGCAATGAGATGGTTTGCTATCATAACGGATATAAGGATTGGCGAATTACTGTGAAGTACATGTAAAATCAGGTAGAACATCTGTAACTTAATTTCTAAAGGCGGCGGAATATCACCAGTGACCTTTTGATACCAAGGATATTTTGTAAATAAACTTTGCGCAAAATTAAATTCTATGTTGAGCTGAGAAAATTACGGCGATCTGTTTTCAATAACTATCTTAAATTTTGGCTTGTTTTTTCATATAACAAAACGAATGTTGACTGTGTTTTCGGGCAACATAATCAATGTTGCCCTCAAACCCAGTCAATATTTGTATGATGTGGACCGTAGTACAATTGAATCACTTATCTGTTGCTAAGTTGAACATTTGTTGGTTTGTTGATAGATTAGAACAACATCGTTGACTATCTCAACGTTGAAAACTGAGACCAAAGTCGTTAAACCCGATGTCATTTTTCAACAGTTTGAAAAAACTTTATTTTTTTTGGTAGTCTCTAATGACCTCAACACGTTGAAAATTGACCCCAACTACAGAATTTTGAACTGTCTTTACAATGGAACTTGCTATACGCAATTTAATGTATCTTATTAAAAATTTCAGTTTCAAATTTTAATTTTAAATGTGTTGTTAATATTAAATCTTTATTTGTTTAGATTTTTCCGATTACAATAATTTGTTTTAAGACTAAGAACTCTGTATCCTGTTATTAAACTGAGTAGATTCAGCTAAAGAGGACGACCATTTTGTTATCTGTGGGAGGGGGGGGGGTTGGACTGATACTAGTAAATGTTTTTAGACATATAATTCATTTTCATACCTTGGGTCAAATCTTTAATTTATCAAAGACGCTCACAGATAATTTGGTGTCTTTCCTGTCAAGTTTTATTGCTAACTAAAAGAAAGAATGTTCTTTGTTATTAATAATAGGAATGCAGCAGAACAAAAACACATGTACCTATTTTCAAAAATGGACATACCGCACTTCACCCTTTCTTCGATTGATTAAATCGGATTTAATTATTGTCACCTTTTGTTCACGGTCAACTTCCAGTTCCCTTTATTATAGTCCTCCCCCCTCCACCACCTTTTGAAGCAATCAAAATACGAGAGCATAAATGTACATTTTCCCCCTCAACTACTTCCTAGTTATTGTATTTTATCCAAAAAAAAAACCTTTATGTGAAAGAAGAAATTGTACCTCAATGCGCTCAATTCCTCAAGTTACAAACATTCAAAAATTTAATTGGTCTTCTCCATTATAAACGATTGTCGTTTACATGGGGTGAATTCATTTCGTATGACGTTTCATAACTTTACTCACTTGACTAATGAATAAATTTAACTGAACAATGTTGTCACATGATATTTTAAAGAGCTATAATTCTAATCAATATATTGATAGGCAAATCACTATATTGTACTAAGGCCCAACCATTATTATCATCTTCATAAAAAAAAAAACAAATGGCTACATAGATGATTTTCCGCCGCAATAATTTTTTTTAAGAACAACGATAATGCTTTCATTTTCATGATAATGTATAAGAGCTATGGAAAGTGTTAAATACGTCGTTTTTATTTACCTGTGTTTGAAAAACTATCAAAATAGGTGTAGATTTATATAATATTGACATTTTTCAGTGTCTTTGCCTGTGAGAACACTACATATCAATGTTGTACTATACAATCTAATAAATTCAAATGACGTATGATTGGGCGCAAGCGGGGATTGCTTAATTTTGTTTAAATATCAAATCGTACAATTGCTGAAAAGTATATAAATGTAAGTAATAAGGAATCATTCTTTAAATATTGTGAGGTGATAATTTCGGTCGGGGTGTGATCAAATCTATCATAAAGCCCTTCGGGCTTTATTGGATTTGATCACGCCCCGACCGAAATCTATCATAAAGCCCTTCGGGCTTTATTGGATTTGATCACGCCCCGACCGAAATTATCACCTCATAATACTCAAAGAATGATCACTTATTCCTTAATTAATTCATCGTATAAGAAGGGGCATCAGCAAGTAGTTACAGCATATCATCCTTTTAGCAAGACATTTCTAATGACTAACCATATTTTCAGCGTCAATCGTAGAATTATAAGCACGATACAGAGCTTGGTTTGAGTCATGTTTTTGTTCACATGAGTTTATTACATTCAACTCAAGATTTTTAAACTTGGTATTTCCTGTTTAGTGAATTTACTGGGTTGGTGTAAGTAAGGAAATTACAATATGTCATATTGTAAATTTTCTATTTACACCCACTTAGAAAATAAACAATTGACAATATGATAATTTCAATTTACTTGGGGGGGGGGGGTGTAAATACAATATTCAACAATTCGACACTTGTAAATTTTGTATATTGTAAATTAAGTATATCGTGAAGCCATTTATACCAATGATATAATTTTCAAAATATGAATATCACACAAAACAGCGATTATTTGCGAAAACTTTTTTTAAAAACAGATTTTATGGGCTAATGGAATAATTCAAAGCTTAATCATAAAATCATAAAACATTAATGTTTCATGTTTTCGACTGTTTATTTAGAATTTTAAACGCTCGTGTAATCATGTATATCTAATGAATAGATATTAAAAAATGTAATTTTTTTATTGAATAAATCAAAAATTTAAATATCATTAATGTTCGTTTATTTGATGTTCGATCTAGAACCGGTTTCATAATTAAAATTCCACGATGCGGGTCAATTTTCAACGGGCTGAACATTTTATTCAACACCTTTGATCTCAATATTCAACTTTTAAAAAAGTGACCCCGGGTCAATTTTAAACACGGGTTAAAATTCTTCGCTACACCGGAGATAATTAAACTTTAATATATATATATATATCATCAATATATATATATATATATTACGGGAAAAGATGACGTCTTTCAGAGACTTGAAGACGCCGTTAAACTATTATGACGCCATAACAAACGTTACCATGTTAGTATTGAAAAACATCTGAAGAAAATGAAAGCGTTTATGTTTTACTCGATCTTTGTGTTTTCATTTATTTAAGTTTTATATATTTACATTTGCAAATGTTTCCTTATATGAATCTATAGAAAAGCGAAAATTTAATTCTGTATGAACTTTTTCATGACGTCACAATGATCAAAGCACGCGCTTATCGCCATTCTCTCACCAGAGGTCGTGCTCACAAGTTTCGCTAACACCTCTGTCAACGCCCGATGTACAAGATTTTTGTACAAACTTAAACGATGGGCAAAATGTAATTAAAATCTATGTAGTTATTCCTTTTATCTATGAATATGATTATAAATAATTAAATTTAAATCTTTAACGCCTTTATTTATTTTTATTTCAACGTTACTGGAAGAACTATTTTGCGGAGGTAAAAATTAAAATATGATCACATGATCTAGTTTGACAGATGTTTGAAAAATAAGTTTCCGTACGCTACCGATTTATCGATGATTTTACATAAATCAGCAGCAATGTCATCGCCTGTGGTGGTTTTAAATGTGTCCTCAAAGTCTTCGCCCGTCGATGACTCCCCTTCAAGCTGATCGTACAGAAGAAACGAATCAACAATGCCATGTGCTCGCCATGCTTGTTTTGATCATGTGACAGACTATTTTTCCGGCGTTGACAGAGGTGTAAGCGAAACTTGTGTAGCACGACCTCTGGTGAGAGAATGGCTTATCGCTTGGATTATTGTAAACATAAAATCTCGGTATTTTTATCAGTTCTGAACGATTTCTCTTTTTCAAACGTAAATATAAGTAATAAACAGCAATGTTAAAAAGTTCACCGGGATATGAAAATCAAATCAAAAGCCCTTCGGGCTTCACAGGATTTGAACACGTTACCAACCAACTTCATATCCCGGTGAACTTTTTAACATTGCTGTTTATTTCTTAAATGTATATTTCACCGACCACTGAGGTTTTTCTTGGATATATATATATATATATATATATATATATATATATATATATATATATATATATATATATATATATATATATATAATCCAAAAAGAGTGAAAGATGATTTCACACAGTATAAATAATCTTAAAATTCCAAGATGCGGGTCAATTTTCAACAATCTTAAAATGATAATGATATACATTAATTTTAATAAAGTGTCAAACAATCAACATAAAGTTCATCGTTTCCAGCTTGTTTCACACCATCGTCGGTGACCCACGTGTGATTCACATCGATTCTCTCCATCATGTGGACTCAAAACCGTGGTTAGCGACGATGGTTTCACACTTTCATCAAGAAAATAATTTTTCATTTTCCATTCCGTTCCGTTTTTCATTCCGTGTTTTAGCAACACCCAACTAAACGTCAAAACAGCAGTCTAATATACATGTAGCTATACGAATTTCCATCTGATACAATATATATATATATATATATATATATATATATATATATATATATATATATATATATATATATATATATATAATTGTTTATTTGCTAAAGTTAATTCATAGCGTCGGTCCAAGGACTGTTTTGATAAACCCTTGTATTTATTTTATGATCGATAAATGTCCACTTGCAACAACAACAAAAACAACATTTAAGGTTAGTCCCTCTGTGAGTTAAAGAATAAACAAAACGAGAAAGTTATTTTAAATTTTACCTTGGGGTAGGATCAATCTCTTCTATGTCAGTATCACAAGCAAACTCCAAAACGAAAGTAAAAAATAAATATCTTCTAAAAATACATTTGAGTCGCCATACCTCATAAATAGATTTTGCTAAAACACGGAAAGGAAAACGGAATGGACAGCGGAACAGAAAAAAATGTTATCCAAGTTCATTAAGGCTGTGAGAGAGAGTTTAGAAATCTTTGATTTTAAACTTTTAATGTAACAGGTTATCATGAGATTTAAAATGTACCAGCTGCTTTTAGAACATAAGTTTGATTTTTTTTTCTCAGTTAAATAAATCTGCGTAATAGTTTGTAAAGAAGAAAAAATGACTGTTTATTTTTCTTGCATGTCATTACCATGTCTTTGTCATAAAAAAAGCAATGTCTGTTAAAAAACAAATTGTAAATAACAGAGAATGGTTTAAAATCTGGAAGAGTACAGAAAGAGAAAATTATTTTAAATTTTATCTTGGGGTAGGATCAATCTCTTCTATGTCAGTATCACAAGCAAACTCCAAAACGAAAGTAAAAAATAAATATCTTCTAAAAATACATTTGAGTCGCCATACCTCATAAATAGATTTTGCTAAAACACGGAAAGGAAAACGGAATGGACAGCGGAACAGAAAAAAATGTTATCCAAGTTCATTAAGGCTGTGAGAGAGATTGTTATAGATAAGTTTAGAAATCTTTGATTTTAAACTTTTAATGTAACAGGTTATAGATTTAAAATGTACCAGCTGTTATGAGAACATAAGTTTGATTTTTTCCCTCAGTTAAATAAATCTACGTAAGAGTTTGTAAAGAAGAAAAAATGACTGTTTATTTTTCTGGCATGCATAGTCACTATTTTTCCTTATATTTCATACATGGACACACCTAGGTGTAAAACGCAAAAAAAACAACTAAAAGTTGGTTGCTTGTAGTAACCGTTGCCATGGTAACCGAGGCTTAATATGGGAAAAATAGCAAAACTTGCCTACTTTGAAGCCATATTAGAAGGTTTTGCCCACTAATGTAAACTATCAAAAACATATAACAGCCTTTGTCCCATTTTCAATTCTTTTATTATCTCAGAAAATTGATGGAGAAACCAATACTTTTAAAATGTTACCATGGAAACCGTTACTAATTTTTGAAATCAGTTTTTTGCAATTTTTTGATAAGCTGAAATTGGAAACTATTAATTTTTTATATCCTTATCAATGTCCATGCAATATATATTTTATTATGAAAATTGACATCCGTTGCTATGGCAACAAGGCCAAAAAATAGGAAAAACTGAGAAATTGGTTATGATTTTGATATGCTTTATTTCCTGATTTTAGAATTTTTTTGCAATTGTTTTAGTTGGAACTTGCAAAGATATATCTAAATTTTTATTATTTACCACAAAAATCTTTGTTGTGCAACAAGTGCTGTTGCTATGGAAAATAAAGTTGCGTAAGAAATCACACAGAAATTCTTACTTTGTAAAAAGTCTATAGCAACAGCAGTTAATTTTGGAAAATGTCAGATTTTTTTCAAATGTCACTAATGCTTAGTGTAAACAGATAGCCATGCTATGACCTTGAATTGCTAGCATTACATATTGGTCACTATGATACTTATGTATGTAAACCGATAGTTATGCTATGACCTTGAATTGCTAGTATTACATATTGGTCACTATGATACTTAGGTATACCTAGATACTGCGCAATTAATAGTGGTAATGTTAACTAACAGAAAGAACTCTGTGACTTTTGTAGCACTGCGTAGTATTCCTAAATGATGTTATGAAACCAGGTGCATAATACGGGCATAATAATATCCAAATTGAGAGTTTATAAACAAATTGTCATATTTGGCGATTCTGTGTCTGCATCGATAGTTCTGGTACTCTATATTGAGTCATGTATTGCTTATTCTATTTAACCTTTGTAACCTTTTAGCCATGTATGAATGAATGTATTATGAGTAAGTGATGCCTCATACCCAGATGGGGGACTCCGAGACTCAGGACTGGAGACTCAAATCCTGCATCTATACTCTTTGATAGACAGTTTTGTTACTTTATTTAGAAATAAAATATAACTCTGGAATTTGAACATTAAATGTTCACTCATGATCATCGTAGATGGGCCGAACTAGACAGAACTGTCCATCATAAGTAAAATGTTATATATACTCATGTAAAATTATGTTAAGTAGATCTTTGACTTGGGCTGCTTTCAATTTACTATACGATCACGCTGATTAATAAACAACTTGGTAACAAACAATTGGACTTGCTGATCATTCTGAGGAAAGGCTTACATTAGGACATACTTCATTTTTTCTCACCAATTAATTTTATATGTTTATTCATTATAAGTGAATAATATCTATTCAAATGTGCCTAAAAATATTATAATTTACCTTTTTTTTGAGCTTGTTACCATAGCAACGATTCTCAATTTTCATATCTAAATTATTAATTGCACAATCATAATAGCGTTTAACAAAAAATCCAAGATTTGCTCTTTTTATTCAAATTAAATGAAGAAAACAGATTTTTAAATTTCTGTTTAGTAACCATGGAAATGCTCTAAAAATATGCGTTTCTCCATGAATGTTTTTATTGAAAAATGACAACTATTTTTAATAATATATTCTACTCTGGAAACCCAAAGTTGTGCACATTAATCACAATATGTTTTCAAATAAGCATTAAAATGTCATTTTTACATCTTTACCCTCTGTTACCATGGCAACGGGACCACATAGCAACAAATAAATGGTGTTATGCTTTTTTACTCATCAAAGTCTATCAAATTGTCAAGTATGAAGAAAATCTGTGACTATGCGTGGCCACCGAATTTTGATTCTTACATAGAATTGATCTTTAAAAGATCTGGAAGAGTACGGTTGGGCTAACTGTGCTGGAACCCCGCACGTTAGTATAGAATGTGTAATGTTGGGCTAAATATGCTGGAACCCCGCACGTTATTGGAGTGAGTGTGTTATGTTGGACTTATTGTGCTGGATTTCCGCACGTTAGTGTCGATTTTGTGTACAGAATTAAATCGGACTGTCCGTGCTGGAATCTCCGCACGTTATTAAGTTGTTATCTCGGAACTCCGAGAATCGGTTTTCATTGGAATACCATATATTATATTATAATGGGCCCCAGTTTACTGCAATAATTATATTATACAAAACAAACATATGAAGACTTTACAATCAAATCATTGAGCTTTTGTCCCCCACCCCACCCCTCACCGCGCGGAAGGGTCAGTTGAAAAAAAAATCTTATTTGTTCGGACGATTAGTAATAAGTTATTTGTGAGGACGAATTAGGATTTATTCGGATGAATACACTATTTGTTCAGACGAATTGTCTAATTTTGCGGACGAATGAGGATTTGTTCGGACGAATAAGTTATTTGTTTATATGAGAAGTAATATAGACTCTATTCTGGCAATGATATAGATGAAAGGGAGGGGGGGGGGGGGGGTCTGTGATCAAGCCACCTCTTTTCTTCAAATGATACATTGCTACTCGTGTTATATTAACTGACATTTGTACAATATCTGACATATTTTGCTGTCATGCTCAATTCTCAAAATAAAGTACATCTAATAGTTAAGATATACACTCTGTATATATTAAAATTCGGTGGTCACGCATAGTCACCGATTCTTTTCTTGTTTCCTATTTTGAAACCTTAGTAAAACACGGTTTTAGCGAACACGCATATAATGAATTGACGCTTACAGCGAGGGGATTTTTATTCCCCGTGACTTTGGGCGCTTTCCATTAATGTTGCCTCGCCGGCGACATAATCGGGAAACGGCGACGTTTATGGAACGGTTGGCAACGTCACAATGCTCCAACAATGATGATTGCAGCTTAAAACTGTAAATTTCATCGATGTTACAAATACAGATTTATTGCGTTTGGTTTAAATCTCAACTTTGTATGTACAGTGTCAATCTAACATCTTAAAACAACTACATATATAGTGACTTTAGGTTGTCCCGGGAAAGAAGCGTGTAATGACTTTTAGAGAAACGAGTAGCATATTTCATGTAAAGCACAGTCCATTCAAACATCAAAATTTAAAAAATAATCTTCCATTTACAATAGGTTAAATTGAAAAAAATGGAGTTTAAAAAAAAATCTGTTTCCCCGTTGGGGGCCTCTTAACTGGTTCCGTTCCGTTCCGCAAAGTACCAATAGCCAGATTATATAAAGGACCCTATATATATATATATATATATAAAGAGAGAGAGAGAGAGAGAGAGAGAGAGAGAGAGTTAAATAATATACATGTAAAACTTATATCATTAACTGTTTTTCATAGCAATTTAATCAGGAATGGTATTCTATGGTCGAGAAAAAGGACCCAACTTGTAAAATAAATTGACCCTGGGTCATAATTTAATGGGGGTCACTTTTCTTCGCTACACTTGTATTTCTATACTTAATATAAATGTTAAAAACAGAACAAATACTGCATTTTTTTTTTATCAGAAAAGCTCATGCAGTTGAGCCAATGTTTGAGTTAAAATCAAAAAGAAAAACCAGAAAAAGTTATTTTATCAGGAATGTTTGCTGGTGAATTTGGAAATCCCACCATTGCTAAAATTAACCACCAGAACTGATATATTGTCTAAGGATCCCCTGTAGTATGCCTGTAAAACTAGGCTTTTTGCACCAAAAAGAGGTTCATGAAGGCGATCTTTTATAAAGTCTACAGCCTCCTGATTTGAGAATACATCCCAGAGTCCATCAGATGCAAGTATCATGAAATATGGCTGAAGGAACCTAAGGTTAAACGTCAGTATATCTGGATCGGCAATCACCATTTTGGTATCCTTTAATGGAAAATCTCCTAATGCCCGAGATGTAGCTAGCACTCCTGCAACACGCCAGACGCCATTAAAACTGATAAAACCTCCAACTTCTTTGATTCTTTGACGCTCCTTTATCTAAAAAATGATCCATTATACAGTCATAAATGCATATGTTATTATAGGGTCAATATAATAAATAATCTCTCTCTCTCTCTCTCTCTCTCTCTCTCTCTCTCTCTCTCTCTCTCTCTCTCTCTCTCTCTGCATTCCATGGATGATCTTTGATGAATTTTGTGATGGTAATTCAAGTATAACATTTATTGTTATTATTAAAAGCCAATGATATTGATAATTTGAAAGACAATCAAAAAATTATTACACTTAATTCGCAGGATAGAAAATGGCAATCTAGACAATGTAGTAGAATAGATCCTGTATAAATATTTTTTTCAATATTTTCTCCGGATATTCTTAAGTTTAACACTGAACCCCTTTTTAACAAGATAATTTCATAGTCTTACCACATATTGAGCATTGCAGTTCTCAAGACCTTAAACAACGTTCACAATATAATATTTCCACATCAAACTTTAAAACTTTTGTGGCGTCCAAAAATTTTCAAGGGCTAAAAGACTGAGCATCAACAATATGTCAAGATGCTTGCATATAAGTAATATCATACATAGTACATGTATATTATAACATTTGAGTTTTGAGAATAATTAAAAAAATCCCTATATGAAATTGGAACACCCCTAATGTTGCCCACCCTACCCTAATTTAAACAAACTTGAATATAAACTACTGAGGTTGTTTCCACACAGTTTCATTCTTAATCATCTTCCTTTGAAAGCCCTTCAATTTAACAAATTTGAGTACCCTTCATCTGATCTGCTTTGTACCAAGTTTGGTTGAAATTGGCCCAGTGGTTCTGGAGAAGAAGTCGAAAATGTAAAAGTTAATGGACGGACAGACTGAAGCCGAACAAAAAGTGAAAAGAAAAGTTTACTTAAGCTTTCAGCTCAGTTGAGCTAATAAAGGATAAATAAATAATCAATCATAAAAAATGGTTTTCTTTTTGAGTTTAAAGCTGCTTGGTCCAAATTTTATATCAAATTTTGTGTACGCTAAACGATGGTTATTTCTATTTACAATGTATTACAAAATATTTCTCAGTAAAGTGCTATGGAAGAAAGACTTCATAGCTTTTTTGGCCCCTAAAGTGAAGGACCAGCCCCTTTTTCTTGACATCAAATGAAAGGTCTTTTGATATTAAACACATTTTGTTCAACAAGTTTTTAGAAATGTGTTACCCTTCTTGAGCTTTCTGGTAAAGACCATTTTAGGGGCCGACCCCTTATCTGCATATAAGGGCCATATAACAACATTTTGAAGGTTGAATATTGTTTAAAAAATCTTTCTAAGCATCTTTTATTCTATATTGCATTTCAAAATATTTGTCCTTTTTGACATATAAGTGATTAAGGTTTGAGTTCTGGCCCCTTAAAACCCATAATTACGTAACACATGATAAATTTTTTACAATGCATAGTTCCATAAGTGTAAGATGAACATTTTCGCTTTTTTAACATATAACAAAATATTTCTCAGTAAAGCTCTATGAAATAAATACTTCATAGCCCTTTTGGTTCGTAAATTGAAGGGCCAGCCCCTTTTTTTCTTGAAATCAAGTGAAAGGGTTTTGATATTTAACATGCTTTGTTCGACAAGTGTTTTGAAATTTGTTTTCGTTTTTAACTATCTGGGATAAGAACGTTTTAGGGGTCGACCCCTTATCTTCTTATTGGGGCCATATAACGAAATTTTGATGGTTGGATATTGTTCAAAACACCATTCTAAGCATCTTTTGATTCTATATTGCTTTTCAAAATATTAGTCCTTTTCGAGAAACAAGTGATCAAAGTTTTGGACTTCTGGCCCCTTAAAACCTCTAATAACATAACGCATGATAAAGTTTTTATAATGTATAGTTACATTAAAGTAAGATGAACATTTTTGCTTCTTAAACAAATTACAAAATATTTTTCAGTAAAGTTCAATTGAAGAAATACTTCGTAACCCTTTTGGTCCCTAAATTGAAGGGCAGGGCCCTTTTTCTTGACATGAGATGAAAGGTCTTTTGACATCAAACATATTTTGTTCAACAAGTGTTTAAAAATCGTTTTTGTTTTTTAACTACCTGGGATAAAACGTTTTAGGGGCCGACCCCTTATCTCCTTATTGGGGCTTCATAATGAAATTTTGATGGTTGAATATTGTTTAAAAAATCATTCTAAGCACCTTTTTTTCATTTTGCTTTTCAAAATATTAGTCCTTTTCGTGATATAAGTGATCGAAGTTTTGGACTTCTGGCCCCTTAAAACCCCTAATTACGTAACGCATGATAAAGTTTTCATTATGTATAGTTCCATAAGTGTAAGATGAACATGTTTGCTTCTTAAACATATTACAAAATATTTCTTAGTACTATGGAAAAAAGACTTCATAGCCCTTTTGGCCCCTAATTTGAGGGACCAGCGCCTTTTTCTTGATATTAAACGAAAGTTCTTGTAAATATTGATTTTATTTTCTCTACATGTTTTGTTAAAATATTTTCGAGAAAAGAGATAGTGAAAGAAAACCATTAAAAATCACTACTTTTAAAAAAAAAATCTCAATTATGGGTCCAAGCCAGCGTTCACGCCTTTTAAACCAGACAATCATATATGCATTTAGACACATCTACAATCATCGTCTACCATCCGTGAAAATTTAAACTCAATATCTTTTTTCGCTTAGGAGGAGATAACAGGACAAGTAGCCCCTCTGAAAATCGCTTAAACGTCAATATGAGTAACTACAATATAAAAAAATCGAATTATTTTTGGTACAAGTTAACAAAATCCAAATGATTCTAAGTTCGAATTAACAAAAACCTTATCGATTTCAATAAGGACTTAGCAAAAACAAATCCGAATATGTTTAAGTACGATTTAACAAAAATAGAATTATTTTAGGTACGAGTTAATTTAACTTTGAAAATAACTATTTTTTAACCAATAATGGGAATCGAAATTTCTAATGCATCGTCCGATTTTAAAACAGATTTCAGTTTTAAATTAATTTTAATAAGCTCTTTTTTTTATTTATTTTATTAATAACAAATTATTGCCCAAAAAAGTTATTATAAAAAGACTATGTAGGGCCAGCTCCTTTTTTTGATACCAAACAAAATGTCTCGCAAAAATAAACATATTTTATTCAGCAAGTGTTCACGAATTGTTGACCGTTCTAAAAATATCTGAACAAATGTGTTTTAGGTGCCGATCTTTAACTTCTTACCAGGTCCACCAACAAATTTTTTTTAGGCATCAAATTGTTGAGAACACTATTTGAGCAACTTTTCTTCTACAATGCTTTTTAAATATTTCTCGTTTTCTAGATATTAATGATAAGAGTTATGGACTTCTGGCCCCTTCAAATCCCTAATTACTGTAAATTCCTTATATTACGCGAGTACTTAATTCCGCGATCCCGCTGGTTTGTATCAAATCGCGAGAATATAAAATCGCGAACGATGAACTTTTCTCCTTATTTCTTATAGTTTTCAACTCTCAGAAAATAATGGCGAGATTTTATAATCCGCGAAGAATGCTTCTCGCGATTTTACGTGGATATTATTTCCTCGCGTTTAATTAGGAATTTACAGTACATAACATATGACTTAGGTATGGTACTGTATAGATAAACAGCTATATAATGAACATTTTAGCTTAAACAATTAATAAAAAATTATTTTTGAGTAAAGAGTTATCATAAAAAGACTTAAGAGCCCTCTTGGGCCCTAATTTGAGGAGCCAGCCCTTTTTTCTTGATATCAATTAAAAGGTCTCGTACATGTATATATATATACACCATCTTGTTCAACAAGTGTTCAGGAATTGTTGACCGTTCTTAAGATATTTTAACAGATGTGTTTTAGGGGCCGACCCTTAAACTCCGAGTCATGTCCAAGACACGATGTAGTATCGATATCGATGATATCGACGATATTGTATCGATATCGATTCACTAATTTTAAAATTATAGAACTTAAATACATATCCGTACTAAGCATAACATACATTGTGTCGATATCGCTTCAAAATCTTTTCACCATTCTTAAACACCATAATAACCAACTTCATTTTGCATATTTTAACGCTAAGACATCTCCCATTTGAGTATCCGTACTTTATGTCAAAATCGACGATATCGTATCGATATCGATTTTTCTTAATAAACAACTGAAGCTGTCCATATTTCGTATCGATATCGATTCGCATATATACACAACTACAGCTGTCCATATTTAACGTCGATATCGTCGATATCGACGATATCGTATCGATATCGAATCGCACATCTACACAACTAAAGCTGTCTATATTTAACGTCGATATTGACGATATCGTATCAATATCGATTCGCATATGTACACAACAAAAGCTGTCAATATTTATTGTCGATAATATATCGACGATATCGTATCGATTCGCATAATTACACAACTAGAGCTTTCAATATTTATTGTCGATATCGTATCGATATCGATTTGTATATATGTACAACGTAATCAAGTACTTTTGAAAACTATATCATGCTTATCTTAAGTTTTGTCGATATAGATGATCACATTTATATCATTTTACAATCGTTAAATACTATAATTTAGATGTTCTACTTACTGCTATTGTCTTAGCTTGGTATTGATTTGGACAATGTTATCGTGATATCTTGATAAGTAAGGAACTAATGTTTCAAAATAACAATTTTGATTTTGATTAAATTTTATTACCGATGGACTCAAAGGAATTCATGAGAGTCAATATCAAGGTTAATATTGTCATTTTTATTGACATTGCTATATTAGTTTTATGCGATATCGACAACATAATTGGTTTTGCAACTTCATCAGTGTATGTCGATATCGAGTCGATATCGGCAAGTTGTGTACGATATCGTCGATATCGGCATCATAATTGTTCTAGCATATTTTAAAATTCGGTATCGATGTCGATATCGTCATTTTGTTTACGCTATCATCGATATCGACAACAAAGTTGGTCTTGGACATGTATGTAAACTCCTTACTGGGGCCAGCAACAAAAAAAATTAAGTAGCATATTGTTGAGAACATTATTTTAAGCATTGTTTGTTCTACAATGCTTTTCAAAAATTTTCTCGTTTTCTAAATATTAATGATCAAAGTTTTGGACTTCTGGCCCCTTGAAACCCCTAATTACGTAACATGACTTAGGTATGGTACTGTATAGATAAACAGCAGTATATTGAACATGTGTGCTTCTATAATTGATAACAATTCAGTAAAGAGTTATTGCAAAAAGAGTTTAGAGCCTTCTTGGTCCCCTAATTTGAGGGACCAGCCCCTTTTTCCTGATATCAAATGAAAACCCGTGAAAATTGAAACAACTTTTGCATTACATGTTTTAACAAAATATTTATACATCAAAAGAAATTAAAGAAAATGTTCGAAAATTTCGTGAAAAAAAAACTGCTGCTAATTTTCAGGTTCAAGCGAGCTTCGAGGCCTTGCGCAATTTTCATAACTGGAAGGACGGACGCATAATTTCAGACATTTATCTACAATCCCATCTTCGCTAGCCAAGGGTTTTAATTCCTCTTCGCTACCCATAAACCCTTGGCAGATTTCATTACGAAAACTCGGTGATGCGGTGGCACCATCTAGTGAGCAACTTGAGTTGTGCCCCTTGTATATTTACATTTCAAGCGAATGAAACAACGGGTGATATACACGCTATGGCATAAATTCAACTTGAAAACACGTTGACTAGCGAGAATAGGAAAATAATTAACGATGCTATTAAATAGGAATGAAGATATAACCTAAAGAAAGCAAGGAATTTTTTATGTATAGTGTTTGTAGGGACCTGTACCGCGAGTGAAAAAGTCGCTATATATGAAGGCATTCAAGTCATAAAAACAGGTATCGTTGTCGTAGTCATTGTGGACAAAATAAATAAAATAAAAAAAAGCTCATTGAACCTTTAAAAGCAATAACCATATGCAGGGACGTATATACTAACGCAACTTTTTCATTCGCCATGTTTACTTCCCATAGGCCTACTACGATCACACGAGCCTTGACAAGTTCGTAAATCTTTGTTTAATCTAGTAAAATATATCGTTTTTAATAGTGATCTGGTTAGATCATCTGTGTGGAGGTACTGTACTCGAGCACTTGTGCCTCAACTTGTGAACATGGTGAAAAGCACCGATTATTTATAAGCGCTTGTTTACAACGCTGTGATTGGATCAGCTACTCGTAGCTGCAGCCAATCATAAAACGAAGCTTGTCACCGAGTTTTTGTAATGAAATCTGCCAAGGGTTTATGGGGAACGAAGTGGACCGAAAACCCTTGGCTAGCGAAGATGCTACAATCCTTGAAAAAATACTTCAGAGACCTTTTGGCCCCTAATTTGAGGGGCCAGCACCTTTTTCTTTTTCTTCGTTTACAATTCCTGAAAATTTGAATCTGATATCTTTTGTCTATTAGGAGGAGTTTGATGGACAACCCGACCCTCTGAAAATCGCTTGCAAGTCATTAGCTCAAGAATGAAAATGACGTCATCAAAATAAAAAAAATTGCATATTAAGTTCAGATAAATATCTGAAAGTTTAATAAAAATCGGCCGAGTCATTTCCGAGAAATCGTGTGCACAAATTTTGTAAGAATAAATTATTACAAATTCGTTATCGTTCTTGAGATATCTGAGAAAGAAAGTTTTCGGGGCCAACCCTTTTTCTCCTTATCGGGGCCGTTTAATGAAATTGTGAGGGTTTAATATGGTTGGGATCGTCATTTTGAGTATCATTTCTTCTATACTGCAGTTAGCCTTTAAGGATTATTTGTTATATAGGAAAAAGTTTGGGGTAAGTTAAGCGACATTTATACATATATGAACATAAGTAAATTAAATGAAGAATTTTTAATGGATTAATTTCTTAGAATATGGTACAATCTGTTAATCTGTTCAAAACTAGTGTATATTTCGTGCGCCGTAAATTGCAAGTTTTACGCAAGTATCGTACACAGCACTGTAGATATATATAGTCTAACTCAAGTATTTTCGTAGTGCTACAGCAGTATGTACTATATTTATGCTGCATGTACTATATTTATGTTTTGTCACAAGTATACACTTTCAAAAAATGCCATTATTCCAACAGTTAAAAGTAACCCGATGAATTTTTCATTCTGTCATAAGTTCAGTGTTGTTTTGTCCGTGCATATAGGGTGAGTTAACCATGCATCGGACACATACATTGGATCGGACAACTTTGGTTATAAGTATACAAATAAATGTGCATGCGCTAATGTGTTGTATCGTATTTCCCTGAATTAGAACTAATGAACTTTCTCATTATTAAGAATTTGACAGTCACATTGTCAAAGAAATAGCAATATAGGCATCGTAAAATGACGTCAAATACAACATCATTGAAATTTTAGTTAGGAAGATTTTACACAAAAGCGTTATTTGAATGTTGTGCTTTTGATTGTGAATTAGTGAAAACCCTTTACATAAAAAAGTTAAAAAGAAATAAAATTTAATTAAAATAATTTGAACAATTAATGTTAAGGTCATTTTTGCTCCATGTATTCATTTCACCATGGATCGGACACAAATTAACCATGCATTGGACAGTTTTCAATGCTTGATTTTTTTAAATAATTAACATGTTAGGTGGTATTCCTTGTGATATACTTTAAATGAATAGTAAAATAAAAATTTAAAAAATAATTGATACAAACATTTTCTTCAGACCACTTAAAATTCGAGTTTTATGGATATTGCCTTTTTAATGCAAATTTCCTGTAGGTGCTTGCACGACAAAGAACCCCTCATGATAAATATTCCATTAAACAGAAGCACTTGTATTCTTGATTCCTGAGTGTAGATTCGAGGATTTACATTAAAAGAAATCTGAATAGGAATTGAATAAATTTATTTTCCTAACCTCTGCATTTTTGCATTAAAACCAAAAAAAATTGTTATTTCTTAATCTCTACTGTTAGTTGTCTGATGCTTGGTAAATATTGTCCGATCCATGGTGAAATAGTTCAACACTTCATTAATTTGCTTTATTTCTATGTTTTTAACAATTTCACTATTTTTTCTCCAATAATTAAGCAAGGGGAAAACCTGCAACTTTTAAAACAAGTTTTATTTATATTTGGACTATAATTGATGTGTGATTAAAGAGAAAAATCCAAGAGTGTCCGATGCATGGTGAAATCACCCTATTATTAGTCTGCAACAGCAGCCACTCATCGGTAAGCTGATACGCCAATTAGAAAAGAGCGGGTATTGTTTATGCATGACGTAGCTGAAAGATTTTAACGTGACGCTATCAAAAAACCACATCAGAGCCACTTTGATAATAGATTGACAGACAAATGGACACCAGACAAAAAGTGGTCAGAAAAACTCATTTTAGCTTTCAGCTCAAGTGAGCTAAAAGTATTAAATAAAAAAAATTGAAAATTTGAAAAATGACCCAAACAAAAGAGCTGAAATAAAACTCATGTCTGCCGATGTCTAAAAAAAGCAATTTACAGTTTATACATACATTGTAAGGTTTGTGGTCATAAGACAGAGGTATTGCTTTGCTGTTTTTATCACAGATTATGCCACGTGAGTCTCCTACATTGGCCACAGTCAAAATATCTCCTTTCAAAAGAGCAAATAGGGCTGTGGTTCCTAAATACAAAAAGGAGAAAAATAAGAGATGAAGAACACTGATCACATCAACCCAAAGTTCTGTCAACAAACACTTATAACAGCCACAGTGACTTAACATAGCTGACAACAACAGTTTAATTCAAAATTCTACAACTGCATTTCTGCATCATGGTAAAGATGGAAAAATTAGGCGTTTAAACTGCCTATTATAGAAGGATGGGTTGGAATAAAAAAAATTAAAATACCAATAAATCTTATTTTTCTTTCAAAACTCTGTTGTCAGCGACATAGAGGTAGCTTAACCCTTTCACATTTGAGATAATTTTGCTCATTTCCAGTAAAAAAATTATTTTAGAAAATCACTTAATTTATAAAATATGGAAACGTATTATATGTGATATAAATATGATGTGTCTGTGCATCATATTAATTTTGAACCTTTATACATAAGACTTAAGGTGGATCTCTACACTAAACAAGAGGCCCATGAGCCACATCGCTCACCTGAGGAAAGGTATGATAAAATCAGCTTAATGGAGTCATAATACAAACTATCTGGACAATGTACTGTGGTTTCATCAATATTCGTTGAATACCAATTTTCGTGGATTTCGTTGTTAACTTGATCCACGAAATTAAATGTTCATTGAATGCAATTTCTATTATCATTTTGTATTGATAGGGTCATTGGCCACGAATTTACGTATCCTTGAAACTGTGATTTTCACTTTATCCACGAAAATTGATGCCCTTGAATATTAATGAAACCACAGTAGTATAATACATGTAGATCCTGTATAAGTAAAATTATTTTTTCCACTGAATATTCTAATGTTTATTATCATTAGTCCCTTTTCTAATAGGATGATTTTATAGTAACTAGACTTTGACCCGTGCGTGCACGGGTTGACATTGCATATGATATCGGAATAATCTAAGTTTATTCTAATAGAATAATCTGTGTCTCGGGACAGGCCTTCACCACAGTTAAAATGCCTCCCATATACCCGTAATGTAGCAAAAAACTGCAGAATCGCTCCGATACGATTTTGAGAAAATTAATGAAGCTTTATTGAAAATAAGAGTCAAATTATTCATAACAAACCATTTTGCGGCTGTAAATACATTTCATCTAAAAATTTAATTCATATTAATGAAGAATTCAACACTTTTTCCCCAACGTTTTTTACTGGCTTCAAATTTACACACCATGTTGACATTCGGAACTCTCGGGATTTTTCAAATCAAATTCACTGAGTTAGAGTTATCTCCCGTATTTTCTTTGATGAACAGAATATACATGTAGCAAACTTTCAATGAAAACTTACACGTATTTGTATTATCTCGTTTCTGAATTTATCCATGCAAATGTGATATTGTGGAAACATAAACTAAAAAGCCTCCCGTGAATTAGCGTGAATGTAATGCGCATGCGCAAGATTGTAAAATCCAAAAAATCCAGATGATTTCCGGATTTTTAAAAGGAATTTTCGTTGATTATTAATTAGTGAAGCTTGATTGAGAAAAAAATAAAAACATATTGGTAATCTTCAAGTACCAATGATGTTTAAAATATATAAAACAAAAGACAGTACTCTTCCGATTTCTCGGTATTAAAGCCCCAAAATTCGAGTCTATTATTTTAATATAGTAGTATATATACCACATGTTGAGCATTGCAGCTCTCAAAAAGATCTTAAACAATTGTTAATATATGGGATATAAACCTAAATCAAACTCTGAACCCCTTGTGAGACCCAATCGTCCAGGAATCATCTAGAGGCTAAAGTCTAAACAATATTAAATAATCACCTGACTGATTAGTTTCTGAGAAAAAGATTTTTAAAGATTTACTCTTAATATTCCTATGTAAAAATTCCACCCTCATTGTGGCCCCACTCTACCCCAAGGAATAACTTTGAATCTACACTGCCTGATTGATTGATGCTTCCAAACAAGTTTCAGCTTTCCTGGCTTATTAGTTTCTGAGAAGACGATTTTTAAAGATTTACTCTACATATTCCTATGTAGAAATTCGATCCCCAATTTTGGCCCCGCTCTACCCCTGGGAGTAATGATTTTCACAACTTTAAATATACACTACCTGAGGATGCTTCCGCACAAGTTTCAGCTTTCTCGGCTGATTAGTTACTGAGAAGTTTCGGCTTTCCTAGCCTAACGGTTCTTTAGAAGAAGATTTTTAAAGATTTACTCTATATATTCCTATGTAAAAAGTTGACCCCCCCCCCCCACAATTGTGGCCCCATCCTACCCCCGGGGATCATGATTTTCACAACTTAGAATCTACACTACCTGAGGATGCTTCCACACAAGTTTCAGCTTTCCTGACCAAATGGTTCTTGAGAAGAAGATTTTTGAAAATTTCTTGAAAATTTTCATTAATTCCGATTTATCTCCCCTTGTAAGACGGCTTGGTCCTTAATTTTCACAACTTTGAATCCTCTTAGGCTAAGGATGCTTTGTGCCAAGTTTGGTTGAAATTGGCCCAGTGGTTCTTCAGAAGATGTTGAAAATGTGAAAAGTTTACAGACGGACAGACAGACGGACAGACAGACAGACGGACGACAGACAAAATGTGATCAGAATAGCCCACTTGAGCTTTCAGCTCAGGTGAGCTAAAAATTGTAGGATATTTTTGTTGCATGCATGTGTTACTAATAAGAGGCTCAGTATTCAACAATAATAGACATCAAAGTACAATACTCTATTTTCAAGAGAATTTTTAAAATATCAGTCTGGTTCCTGATAACCCCTTATTTGTCAAATTTTTAAACATTTCTGTTTAAAAAATTCTTATGAAAATGCAATGTCATAAAGTTAGAAATGAAAAACAAAATTATCATGAATGAAGTTGGTATTGTTTTTATTGGAATCCACATAAATATGAAACTAAAATATAAAAAACAAGATATCTGTGAGCCAATGCTCACTAGTGATACCCCCGCTCTGATGTGAATATGCAAAATAAGCAAAGTCGACATTTAACAGAAAGCTGGCATCCGATTGGTACAGAAATATATCCCACAATATGGCATGCCTAAACAAATAGTGTGTTAAAATTTCAAGCATCTGCGATAAATAGTTGCTGAGAAATCTTTGACGAAAATTTGTTTGAAAATTTTGGCTAAAAATAAACAGTCATTATTTAACAGGAAGTTGACGTCCGATTGATACAAAAATATATCCCACAATATGGCATGCCGAAACAAATAGTGTGTTAAAATTTCAAGCATCTGCGATAAATAGTTGCTGAGAAATCTTTGACGAAAATTTGATAGAAAATTTTGGCTAAAAATAAACAAAGTACTCATTTAACAGGAAGTTGACGTCCGATTGGTACAAAAATACGTCCCACGATAAAGCATGCCTATACAAATACTGTGTAAAAATTTCAAGCATCTTCGATAAACAGTTGCTGAGAATTCTTTGACAAAAATTCGTTTGAAAATTTTGGCTAAAAATAAACAAAGTACTCCAAGTAACTCATTTAACAGGAAGATGATGTCTGATTGGTACAAAAATATATCCCATGATATAGCATGCCTATACAAATACTGTGTAAAAATTTCAAGCATCTGCGATAAACAGTTGCTGAGAATTCTTTGACAAAAATTTGTTTGAAAATTTTGGTTAAAAAATAAGCAAAGTCGTCATTTAACAAAAAGTTGACGTCCGATTGGTACAAAAATATATCCCACGATATGGCATGCCTTAACAAACACTGTGTAAAAATTTCAAGCATCTGCATTAAATAGTTGCTGAGATAAATGCGACAGATATTTTTGTTACGGACGGACAGACGGACAGACAGACACACAAGGGTAAAACAGTATACCCCCTCTCCTTCGGAGCGGGGGTATAAAAAATTCTTTTAAGGCAAATTGCTGGACATAATCCCACAAAGATCTGAAAATATAAAAAATATTCGTTGGTTAATGAGATGAACAAGAGAAATTGAATGAAATTGAAAAATAAAAAAAAATACTGAAGTATTGCAAAAATCTTGGTTTGAAAGATCCTGTTTAAGAGTCTTTCTTTATTTTACATGGTCTCAAATATCTTGGGACCAACTTTTTTTAATTAATAAAAATAACAAAGAAAAACTAACAAGAGGCCCATGGGCCACATCGCTCACCTGAGCAACAATAGACATAATAAAATCAGCTTTATGGAGTCATATACAAAATATCTAAAAAATGTCGTATAAAAGATCCTGTATCAAAAACAAAGTCCTCTGCATATTCTTATGTTTATCATTGAGCCCCTTTGTAACAGGGTGATTTTACAGTCATATTACATATTGAGCATTGCAGTTCTCGAGAAGATGATCAGACTTAAACAACCGTTTATATAATATGGATTATAAACCTACATTAAACTTTGAACCCCTAGTGAGGTCTAAAAATTGTCCAGGGGCCAGAGTCTAAATAATTTTAAAAGAATCAACAATACCGGTATGTCAAAATGCTTGCATATGAGTAAAACCATATATACCATAACATTTGAGTTTTTGTGAATAATTTTAAATGTTTTCCTTTGTAAAATTGGATCCCCCTCCACCATGTGGCCCAACCCTACTCCTGAAGATTTTGATTTTGACAAATTTTAATCTACGCTATCTAAACTGACTAAAGTTAGAGCTTTTCTAGACAAATTGTGTATTAGATGATGATTTTTTAAAGATATCCCTCTATATATTCCTATGCAAAAATTTGACCCCCACATTGTGGCTCCACCCTTACCCCAAGAGATCATGATTTGAACAAACTTTAATCTTCATTTCATGATGATGCTTCCACATGGGTAACAGCTTTTCTGGCCAATCAGTTTCTGAGAATAAGATCATTAAAGAAATTTCTCAATAAATTTCCATGTAAATTCAACCACCACATTGTGGCCCTATACCCTAACCCTGGGGATTTAACACAAGTTACAGCTTTTCTGACTGATCAGTTTCAGAGAAGATTTTTAAATATTTACTCTATATATTCCTATTCGACCCCATCCCCCCTTCCATTGTGGCCCCAAGCCTCCCCCTTTGGATCATGATTGACAAAACTTGAAACTACACTACCTGAGGATGCTTCCACACAAGTTTTAGCTTTTCTGGCCAAATGGTTTTTGAGAAGATTTTCAAAAATTATCAAATTTTCAATTATAGTTTTTAGTATATCCCCTTTAAAGTGGACATGGCCCTTCATTTTAACAAACTTGAATCTCCTTTACCTAAGGATGCTTTGTGCCAAGTTTGGTTAAAATCGGCCCAGTGGTTCTGGGAAAAAAGTTGAATACGTAAAAAGTTTACGGAAAGAAAGACAGACGGACAGACGGACGCTGACAAAAAGTGATCAGAAAAGCTCTCTTGAGCTTTCAGCTCAGGTGAGCTTAAAAAATAGTCCGTCTATGCTAAATAATACCGCGAATGTTTTACATTTGGCTAGTTAGAATTAATTCAAGAGATCGTACTATGGTACTATAGTTTTATATTCATCATACATATATAGTTGAAGTGAAAATATTATATCTGCTTACCTTTATCGATAATCCGTCACATATGTATGATCGTCTGTTGCAGATGACATGACAAAAATGTTTTGCCAATATCAGGGAAACAGTACATTATTTTAGTTTCACATTTTCCGTACAAAACAGCTGATAATCAATGTAAGTTAAAAGTTTTAACCATGAAGAAAATTTACATATTTTCTAAGCGTTTTGGTGATGTCATTCCTTCCTCGCTAGAAGAGTTCAATTAAACGATGTATAGCTATTTTATATGGTGGCATATTTCTGCCCCCTACATGCAAGAAAATTGTGTCACATAAATCTGTCTACATGCAACATAATTATGCTTTCATGCAAGTTACAAATCTTTTAAGAGAACCTGATTTTTATATTGGGTAAAATCACTTACACCCGTATCTGACATACATAGATACAAGATGCAACATAATTATGACAACATGCGACTTAATTATGTTGACATGACTTATTTATGTGAACATGCAGGTTATTTATGTTAACATGCGAGAAATCTATATCAACATGCAAGATAATAATGTAAGCATGCAAGAAATCTATGTCAACATGCGAAATAATAATGTTGACATGCGACTTATATATATCAACATGCGTGTTACATGTTATTATGGCAACATGAAGATATTTATGTCAACTTGCGAGATAATTATATTTACGTGCAAGTTATTTATAACAACATGCAATATAACCTGCATATTGACATTAATATCTTACATGTTAACATGATTAACTCGCATGTTGACATAAATAAGTTGCACGTCTACATAAATAAGTCGTATGTCGACATAAATAAGTCGCGTGTCGACATAAATATCTTCCATGTTAACATAATTATCTCGCATGTCAACATTAATAAGTCGCATATTGTCACATTACCCTTTACCTAAATATTCATTTTTAGGTTCGTAATGAGGGAATTTATTTTTAATATTCATAAAGACAGCCCTCGAGTCCCTCCGAATTCTGAAGAATTTTGAAGATTGAAGATTAAAGATTTCACATTACAAAAGTAAACCCGGGGTTTAGTTGGGGTTTTATCTGGTGTTAGGTTGGGTCTGATCGGTACTGTACCAACATATTATGACATTATTTACTTAATACAAGTTCATTGTGGTTTCATTGTGGTTCATTGTGGTTTCATTGTGGTTCATTGCAGTTTCATTGAGGTTCATTGCAGTTCATTGTAGTTAAAAGACGCGCCGTATCTTTGCTCATTCTTATGATGCACTTAGTTTGCCTGCTCGATAGCTCTCATAAAGCAAAACATTTTAAAGATAAATGCATCATCACTAGATGCCATTGCATCCCTACAAACCATGACCCGTGGGGATGGGGTCATGATTTTCAATGTTTTGTTATAACCATCACAGGGTTTCTTCTGTAATAAAAGCTCATCTTTTAGTAATGTATCCAAATTCAACGAGTATCCCCCGTCCATGAATTTTACTTTCAGACAAAATGAAATGGGAAAATGCTTACTTAACCATTCTCTTCTATGATAATTCACCAACTAAATTGTATATGGCATGCTTGCATTTATTTACTCCTATCTGCATAATCAGCGTACAGTACCAACATTGCATGTCGACTGGAAAAAAACCCTATATGTTCATCCTAACCATGTACTTTGATTTCCTGTTTTAAGTGTTTTTATCCAGCAGCAAAATAGACTTTTAAATCATTGCTTATTGCCTACAATCAAGTCCCCCTCCATAAACAACACAAGTACTTGTGACCTGTAAGAATTTCACAAAAGTGGGTATTGATCATCATAGGCATCTACTTACAATATATTACATGTACTATCAGAGCCCTACCTTAACACCGATTACCCTGAACTTTGGACTATGAATTTCACAAATTTTGTAGAAGACTTCTTTTTCAATATATGCAAGTGCTTAGTTCATCTGCAGAATATTAAAATGTAGAAAGAGTATGTTTTAAAAAAGTAATGCATATTTAACATATGACCATTAGAGCTCGTAAACGACAGACCACCCTTACAATGAAACTTCTGACTTAAAAATATGGCCTGGACTTTGTTAATGTAACAAAGAATTGTGAGCATTGCATTTTGCTCATATATCGATGACTGACACTTAAGCTTTGGTTGGCAACTGGAAATACCATTGAAAACATAAAAAAATGAGAAAAAAAATATTTACTGGCAAGAATATAAAATTTAATTCAAATCCTCATCATGACATTGTTAGGGCTACATCCCTACTTTAATTATATATGAAAGCCTTAGGGCTGACTAGGATACTCTGTGACACAATTTGGATAAAAGGGGTTTTTTAGATGTGTCCAACATTCAACAACTTTATGCATACTACACAAATGTCATGGTACATGTAATATTAATGGTCTTTGAGCCCAAGGATAGAAGAGCTAAAATGTATGAAGTGGTATAGCTGCATAACATAATGTATAAAGTAATCCATCAGCATAACACAAATATGAAATGGTCAATCAGTATGACATGCTGTTTGCTGCAGTGTTATAGCAGCGTGACATTATACCGTACTTAGCCATATTGACATCTCTACCTGATATATCTGAGTTGGCTTTTGCTGCCTTTATCAGCTGGGTGTCCACATGATTAACTTCCTCCGTTATCATCTGAGTAAAGTTTTCTGTTTGCTCGTCTAGCTCAGCACTGATGATTCTAATCAATAAATACTTGAACAGCGTTTTCTTTGTAAACTCAGCAGCAAACTGTTATTTGTAACAAGAAAAATTGGTTACTTTGTGCATGCATATTATCATTTCATAAACAAGAGGCCAAGGGGCCACATCGCTTACCTGAGCAACAATATCTGATTAAATCAGCTTTATCTGTTTATATGTCTTTCTCAGCTATGTCAAATACAAAATACTCAGCTATGTCAAATACAAAATAAGTAGCATAGGTTTTGTTTAAATAGATTTTTATTTTACATTTTTCTCCACATTCTTATGCTAAACATTGAGCACCTTTTGTGGTGTCAGTGATCGTTGTTTTACAGATTTTTCATTTACTGTTGATTTTAACCGCTCCAGAGACCCCTATATTAGTTGGGTGTCTTGGTGTGAGCAATTTAAAATCTAAACTATATTCCAAACAAGAGGCCAATGGGCCACATCGCTCACCTGAGGAACAATAGGTATGATAAAATCAGCTTAATGGAGTCATAATAAAAACTATCTGGACAATGTAGTATAATACATGTACCGGTAGATCCTGTATAAATAAAAATCAATTTTTTCCACTGGATATCATTATGTTTATTATCATTAGTCCCTTTTCTAACAGGATGATTTTATAGTAATATCACATGTTGAGCATTGCAGCTCTCAGAAAGATCCTAAACAATTGTTTATAAATGGGATATAAACCTACATCAAACTCTGAACCCCTTGTGAGACCCAATCGTCCAGGAATCATCCAGAAGCCAAAATCTAAACAATATTAAATAATCACCTGGCTGATTAGTTTCTGAGAAGAAGATTTGTAAAGATTTACTCTTCATATTTCTATGTAAAAATTCCACCCCCATTGTGGCCCTACTCTACCCCCAGGAATCATGATTTTTACAACTTTGAATCTACTCTACCTGAGGATGCCTCCAAACAAGTTTCAGCTTTCCTAACTTATTAGTTTCTGAGAAGACGATTTTTAAAAGATTTACTCTATATATTTCTATATAGAAATTCGATCCCCAATTGTGGCCCCACTCTACCCCTGGGGGAAATGATTTTCACAACTTTAAATATACATTAGGATGCTTCAACACAAGTTTCAGCTTTCCTGGCCAAATGGTTCTTGAGAAGAAGATTTTTAAAGATTTACTCTAAATATTCCTATGTTAAAAATCGACCCTCCGTTGGAGCCCCATCCTTACCCCGGGGGTCATGATTTTCACAACTTTGAATCTACACTATCTGAGGATGCTTGCACCTAAGTTTCAGCTTTCCTGGCAAAAAGGTTCTTGAGAAGAAGATTTTTAAAGATTTAATCTATATATTCCTACGTTAAAAATCTACCCTCCCCATTGTGGCCCTACCCTACCCCCCAACGGTCATGATTTTCACAACCTATGATTTTCACAACCTTGAATCTACACTACCCGAGAATGCTTCCACATAAGTTTCAGCTTTTCTGGCCAAATGGTTCTTGAGAAGAAGATTTTTAAAAATGTACTCTATATATTCCTATGTAAATGTCAACCCCCCATTATGGTCCCACCCTACCCCCGGAGGTCATGATTTTCACAACTTTGAATCTACTCTACCTGAGGATGCTTCCACATAAGTGTCAGCTTTCCTGGCCTAACGGTTTATGAGAAGAAGATTTTTAAAGATGTAATCTATATATTCCTATGTAAAAAGTCAAACCCCCATTGTGGCTCCATCCTAACCCCCAGGGGTCATTATTTTCATAACTTTGAATCTACACTACCTGAGGATGCTTTTACATCAGTTTCATCTTTCCTGGCCAAATGGTTCTTGAGAAGAAGATTTTTAAAGATTTAATCTATATATTCCTATGTAAAAAGTCGACCCCCCATTGTGGCCCCACCCTACCCCCAGGGGTCATGATTTTCACAACTCTGAATCTACACTACCTGAGGATGCTTCCACATAAGTTTCAGCTTTCCTGGCCAAATGGTTCTTGAGAAGAAGATTTTTAAAGATTTACTCTATATATTCCTTTGTAAAAAGTCGACCCCCCATTGTGGCCCCACCCTACCCCAGGGGGTCATGATTTTCACAACTTTGAATCTACACTACCTGAGGATGCTTCCATACAAGTTTCAGCTTTCCTGGCCAAATGGTTCTTGAGAAGAAGATTTTTAAAGATTTACTCTATATATTCCTATGTAAAAAGTCGACCCCCCATTTTGGCCCCACCCTACCCCAGGGGGTCATGATTTTCACAACTTTGAATCTACTCTACCTGAGGATGCTTCCACATAAGTTTCAGCTTTTCTGGCCTAACGGTTCTTGAGAAGATTTTTAAAGATTTACTCTATATATTCCTATGTAAAAACTCGACCCCCATGGTGGCCACACCCTACCCCCAGGGGTCATGATTTTCATAACTTTGAATCTACACTACCTGAGGATACTTCCACATAAGTTTCAGCTTTCCTGGCCAAATGGTTCTTGAGAAGAAGATTTTTAAAGATTTACTCTATATATTCCTATGTAAAAAGTCGACCCCCCATTGTGGCCCCACCCTACCCCCGGGGGTCATGATTTTCACAACTTTGAATCTACACTACCTGAGGATGCTTCCATACAAGTTTCAGCTTTCCTGGCCAAATGGTTCTTGAGAAGAAGATTTTTAAAGATTTACTCTATATATTTCTATGTAAAAAGTCGACCCCCCATTTTGGCCCCACCCTACCCCAGGGGGTCATGATTTTCACAACTTTGAATCTACTCTACCTGAGGATGCTTCCACATAAGTTTCAGCTTTCCTGGCCAAATGGTTCTTGAGAAGAAGATTTTTAAAGATTTACTCTATATATTCCTATGTAAAAAGTCGACCCCCCATTGTGGCCCCACCCTACCCCCGGGGATCATGATTTTCACAACTTTGAATCTACACTACCTGAGGATGCTTCCACACAAGTTTCAGCTTTCCTGACCAAATGGTTCTTGAGAAGAAGATTTTTAAAAAAATTCTCGAAAATTTTCATTAATTCCTAATTATCTCCCCTTGTAAGAGGGCTTGGTCCCTAATTTTCACAACTTTGAATCCCCTTAGGCTAAGGATGCTATGTGGCAAGTTTGGTTGAAATTGGCCCAGTGGTTCTTGAGAAGATGTTGAAAATGTGAAAAGTTTACAGACGGACAGACAGACAGACAGACGGACAGACGGACGACAGACAAAATGTGATCAGAATAGCTCACTTGAGCTTTCAGCTTAGGTGAGCTAAAAAACAATACTTCCTCTTTATTTATTCCTGTGTAAAACTTCTCAAACCTCAATTGTGCCTCCACCTTTCCCTTGGGATTATGGTTTGAACAAACTTTAATGTACCCTACCGGACGCATCCTTACCATTTTAGCTTCAACTTTTCTTGCCAAATGGATTTTCATAAATTTTCTATAATTATACTTATGTACAAATTCAACCATTACCATTATGCCCCCCCCCCACCCCCACCCTCCCGAGGATCTCGATTATAACAAAATTGAATCTACACTACCTGAGGATAAATCCACAAGTCAAATTTTAGCTTTTCAAATCAAATGCATATTTTAGAAGAAGATTTTTGAAAATGCCAACATATTTTCAATCACTTTCAATTATTTTCCATTTAAAGAGGACTAGGCCCTTCAGTTTACACTAGTTTACAGTTTACAACTGTCCTAATGGGACTAATACAAGCGCAAGGATAATTTCTAAAGGGACAAATAGTTGAATTAAATAATAAAGGTTTGCAACAGAAATTTAAATCTAAAAAAAATTCTAGAATTGTAAAAAAGAAATTAGTTTACAAAGGAAAAATCAAAATTGTCAGAACTTCACTGTAAATACATATGTAATACATTTACAAATTACTTTATCTGATATTTTTTATTTAATTGTTTTAAAGAACAAGAGACCCATGGGCCACATTGCTCACATGAGGAACAATAGGTATGATAAAATCAGCTTAATGGAGTCATAACAAAACTATCTAAACAATGTATAATAATACATGTAGATCCTGTATAAATAAAAATCCATTTTTCTCCCTGGATATTCTAATGTTTATTATCATTAGTCCCTTTTCTAACAGGATGATTTTATAATCATATCATATGATGAGCATTGCAGTTCTCAAAAAGATCCTAAACAATTGTTTATATATGGGATATCAACCTACATCAAACTCACTGAACCCCTTATGAGGCTCAAGAATTGAGCAGGGGCCAAAGTCTAAACAATTTTAAAGAATCAGCAATATGTCAAAATGCTTGCATAAAACAAAAAATATATATTATAACTAGGGATGTCAATTTTTACTCAGTTGGCTTAGTCGATTAATCTGAGCCTTTAGTCAAGCGATAGTAGAGTATTCATTGATTTATTTGAAACTGTGTGTCCTTTTCAAATCAAATAATTCTACTGTCACATACACCGTATCTTAAACCCTAAACATTTCAAAACTTATAAAAATATGCACTAGATGTATTTGATTTAAACATTTCAAAACTTATAAAAATACGTACTAGATGTATTTGATTTCAAATAAATTAAAAAGTATTTTATCTAAATATCCTTTAGATGATGTTTAAATGTTTGCGTAAGTACTTCTATTCAAAACAATAATTTGCTCTACAAATTCAAAAGAGATCAATTACCAGAGACAGCCGTTTGATGAAATAGGGTGTGGCATGATCAAAAATGCAGAGAAAAGAAAACTTTTATTTTTATTCAAAGACCAAAAACTGCCGTATTAAGATAGATTTTTCTTTTTCATTTTTAACGAATCGAGTAAGAATTTTTTAGTCGATGATCGGCATTACTGAGCGATAGTCAAGTACTCAAGAAATTTTTGAAGTCCCTAATTATAAAAATTTCAGCTTTTGTGAATAACTAAAATGCTTTCCTTTGTAAAATTGGATCCCCAGTGTGGCCCCACCTTACCCCTCAAGATTTTGATTTGAACAAATTTCAATCTACATTATCTGAGGTTGCTTTCACCCCCATTGTGGCCCCACCCTACCCCCCAGGGATCATGATTTGAGAAACTTGAATCTACTCTACCTGAGGATGATTCCACACAAGTTTCAGCTTTCCTGCCTGATTAGTTTCTGAGAAGAAGATTTTTAATTAATGATTTACACTATATATTCCTATGTTAAAATTCAACCCAACCCAACCCCCCAACCTCCCATTGTGGCAATTTTCACAACTTTGAATTTACATTACCTGAGGATGCTTCCACACAAATGTCAGCTTTCCTTGCTGATTGGTTTCTAAGAAGAAGGTTTTTCTAGGTAAAAATTTGACCCCCCCCCCCCACTGTGGCCCAACCATACCCCCGGAGGTCATGATTTTCACAACTTTGAATCTACACTACCAGAGGATGCTTCCAGACAGGCTGCAGCTTTCTTGGCTGATTAGTTTATGAGAAGAAGATTTTAAAAGATTTACTCTATATATTCCTATGTAAAAATTTGATCCCCCATCCATTGTCAACCAACCCTACCCCGGGGGTCTTGATTTTCACAACTTTCATTCTACACTACCTGAGGATTCTTCCACACAAGTTTCAGCTTTCCTGGTTGATAAGTTTCTGAGAAGAAGATTTTAAAAGATTTACTTTATAAATTCCAATATAAAAAAGCCACCCTCCATTGTGGCCCAACCCTACTCCCAGGGGTCATGATTTTCACATCTTTGAATCTACACTACCTTAGGATGCTTCCACACAAATCATAGCTATCCTGAATGATTAGTTTTTTAAGAAGAACATATCTGGAGATTAACCCTATATATTCCTATGTAAAAATTTAAACCCCCTATTGTGGCCCCACCCTACCCCCGGGAGTCATGATTTTCACATCTTCTACACTACCTTAGGATGCTTTCACATGAGTTTCAGCTTTCCTGGCCAAATGGTTCTTGAGAAGAAGATTTTTGAAAATTTGCCCTTGAAAAAGGGCATTGTCATCAATTTTCACAACTTTGAATAACCTTTGCCTAAGGGTTCTTTGTGCAAAGTTTGGTTGAAATTGGCCCATAAGTTGTTGAGAAGATGTTGAAAATGTGAAATGTTTACGGACAGACAGGCAGACGGACAGATGATATACAAAATGTGATCTTTGCTCACTTGAACTTTCAGCTCAGGTGGGCTAAAAAAACAAAATAAGTGACAATAGCCCCTCCTTCAGTTCTTATTAGCTCTTAAAAAATTATCATTGACAAACAAAAGTTTGCATTGTCAGTTGAAAGGATACTTATAAAACATAAATTTAGTTAATAAAAATAGACAAAAAACATCCATTTGAATGTATTTATATAAATCTATTTTAGAGTGTTTACCATTAATAAATAAATAAAATCTGTAAAGATTATCTCCCTTACATTTCAACATCAGTGTACAATATATAGGATAAGGAAAATGAAAACTGTCCTAAAATCATTAAATCTTGTCTAATCTTAACAAAAATTGCAGATGCACATCTTCACATGGTGTTCTACATATGTACAAATTTGTAGACTGTTCCATGCAGTAGTTAAACACAGATTACAAAATGTGATCAGAAAAGCTCACTTGAGCTTTCAGCTTAGGTGAGCTAAAAAGTGATGCCACTTGACAGGTACCCAAGCCATGTGCAGTAATCAATCAATTCAATTCGTTTATTTTCTCAAACCATTAAATTACAATGGTTCATGAGGTACAAAAATTGTTATTTGCGCAAAATTGTAATGTCAAGGGTCTAACCACATATAACACCGCAATACAACATAGTAATACATGTGTCAATAAACATAAGTAAGAAAAAAAGTAATAATACAAAAAGTGGTAGAAAAAGTGGTTGATCATGTAGAATTCATAGTTTAATTGGTATTTAATATGTAAAGATTAATAATAAATACTAAACTAATTTAGGCTAGACAGCAGACTTGCTCCTGGATGTTCAAAATAAACATAGGTAATCACAGATTACAAAGCTCACCGAGACGAGGCATCACTTTATGAGACATCACTTTTATGAGACCACTTTTATCATACTTTATTAAATCATAGTTAATGATCTTGGACATTAATGGATACTGTTTTGCCACAAAATTATAAATCATATGTAAAAACATAAGTAATCACAGATTACAAAGCTCATTGAGATGAGGTATAACCTTTAAGAGACTACCTTTATCATATTATATGAAAATCATAGTTAATGATCTTGGTTTTTCATGGATACTGTTTTGACACAATATTGTATATAATAGTGTTGTCACGATGATCGATTTTTAGTCGATGATCAGTTGGAAAGGTTGTCGATTTACGACAATCGATTTGAGATTTTATAATCGATTATAATCGGATTATTACATTAATACTATACTTATCATTTTGTTTATTATACTGTATTTTATACAATTAAAAGTTGAAAACTGTTGCAAATCCATGTGTATCTGCGTTCGGATAATGTTTTCGTCAGCCATTTTGAAATACTAATATCTTTTTAGTTAGGTAGAAGGATATTGTTTCGGATCAGACCAATGCTAGAATTTTAAACAAAATGTACAATGAAATTTAATAACGTCAAGATCTTTAATTTTCGATATAAATAAATACAATTGTCAATCATTATTTTGATAGAAACTTGTTTTATTTATTACGGAATTATGCTGACACAGTTTCACGTTGGCCGAATTTGAAAACACACGTGCCAAAACTCTACGATCATCGAGGCACAAAAATAAAACACTTTGGATTCTTTAAGAAAACACAAGCATTGGGGCAACCAACCTCTAATACCGGTAATTTTTAATAATTAAATGTAAATACTTTGTTTATTTGATTTTTATTAAAAGAAGTTATTAAAACCGAATTGTCTCATGAATGCCTTATTAGATTTAGTAAACACCGGAAGTACAGGAAGAAAACAAAATGAAAGCATGTCAACCCATCGGAAGCATATTGGTGGATCTTGTAATTTTCCCAGCCTGTAATAGTTAACTTTAGTTAACTTTATCCATGAAATTAACTTTTTTGAAGCGCATTAAAAGTAAAGAATTAGAAGAAATCATCAATTATTGTGGAAAGTACATAGTCTAGAAATAGATAGTAATAATACATGACGTAAATAGGCATACTTGTACACATTGAATTTAGCTGGGTTCGGTTATTATTATAGTCCGGTTAATATCACAATTTTCCTGACAAAATAACTATTATATTAAGCGGGTTCCACTTGAATATCTTAAAAATAATCAATACTTTAAAATTTAGTGTCCTATTTTAAAGAATTTAATCATTTAATACAAATTATTACCGATTCGATTATTGGCCGATCATCAGTTGGTTATAGTTAACCGATTATACCGATTAATCGATTATGATTTTCAACCGATTTGACAACACTAGTATATAATATGTTAAAAATTGTACGTTATTCATATGTTCATTTCATACGGTATTATAAGATACAATGTTTACCAATACAATCAAAGTACTGAAGTACTGACGGGAGTTGATTTTATCGATTATTATTTATTTTAGAATCAACGATATGTTATTTAGCATGACAAGTAATTTCTAATCTCTATTTAAATTACGCCCATTTTTATAATATGAATTATCGGACTTTTCCAACAAGAATTTCGAGAAAACCCCATATGAATCAAGTTGTGTAATATTTAAAGATATAATTAATTCCATCAAACTATGTATCAGTAATCAAAATATTTCTAAAAATTGTATACATGTCTGGATTCAAGCAATATTGAACTCTAGTATCGTTCAACCAGACGCTCGGCTGTCTCCGTTAATCTCCAACTACCAAGAGAGACTCTCTGATTGTCGGAGATTTACGGAGACAGCCGAACGTCTGGTTGAACGCTCTGGCGTAGGAATACATATGACTACAAAAAATATCTAAATTGTTCGTACTATTTAAAATCTGACTATTTTCAAGGTATTTATAAATACGTTTTCTTGAAAAACAATGGTTCAGCATACATTACACCGCATTTATCTATTATTTCAAGAACTAACTCTTGTCAGCGGTGATGATTTGTGCTTAGGTCCAAACACTGTTTCACTTTCGTTTGCCAGAGTAAGTGCATAGGAGAGTTGATTAAAATTCAGGTGAGCTAAAAAGGTCTTTGGTTACGGTTATGTATAACTTTGCCAAACAAGAGGCCCATGGGCCACATCGCTCACCTGAGCAACAATAGACATAATAAAATCAGCTTTACGTAGTCATATACAAAATATCTGAACAATGTCTTATAATAGATCCTGTATAAAATCAAGAGGCCAATAGGCCTTAACGGTCACCTGAGAAGCATAACCCATACACAAACTTGTCAAGGAGTCTCATATATGCATTTAATTAAGTTTTATTCTGGAATAGAAAAATTTTTAATTTGTAATGACGACCACCTCCCTGCCTGAAATCTTTCAAAAAGGACTATTAAACCTATAATTTTAGCTTTAACTTAAAAGATCATAAAAGAGTGCATGACCTGATATTGAAAAGGTGCAAGACTCTGATAGAAAATAATTTAATAATAATAATAAGGTGACTATTATTCATGTTTTATCTAAAACAACCTCCCATCCCCCATCCCCCCGGGGCAGACAGAAACTCTCCCTGTGGGCATTTAAACAAACGGAAAAAAAACCCCGCTATATCGATAAAAGCCTTCATGAGTTACTCACTTCTCCTATTCCAGTTTTTGAATATTCAACAATCGTTGAGAATCACCATCTGGCATATATGCCAAAATCATTTTACCTTTATATCAGTGATTTTAGTTAGCCAATTATTACTTTACTATTAACAAGTCTATTTGTTTATTTTGAAAGTTCAAAAACTGTTTTTGTTTCAAATGATAAAAAGCCTTGCATAACTCTTTTGATCATACAACTTCTTCATAATTACATTATATTCAATGATTATTATATAATTACTAAATATGAACAAGCAATGGAAGATAACTCCATTCGAAGAAGCAAGGGAAAACAAGATGTAATTATAATCGGGGCGATTATAAAGTCTCCCAAACGAACGAGGCTATCATATAGAGTAGGGATGACCCACAAAGTTTCATGATGTTCCCAGGGGTCCTTTAATATATATCAGGGGAACTAACATAATCCAAGGAACAAGAATATATATGGTTTAGGGGTGGGGATATTAATCATTTTCAAGATATTCGGGCACTACCTGTTTGAGGTTGGTCAGGACCACCCCCAGGGCCAATGACCTACATACCATATGATGCACCTTGACACAAGGAACAAGAATATATGGGTCATTCTCAAAAATTGTCGATATTTCGGTACTAAAAATTAAAAAATTCTACATTGCAATTTTAAGACATTTATTACTTGATTATATTAACCAAAGTATGACGTATGTATGAGTGAATTTTGCAATCTTAAGCTCTGATGAGAGGTCATGTAAACTGTGTTGAGGTAAAATGTCATTCCTGTTACCAGATATGAATGTTTTAAGATTTAGTAGATTAAATGAAATTTTCTAAACTTTCAATATCAAATTGACTTATTGCAGTATTATTCAACATGTGTGTGAATGATTGTTCAAAAGCATGGATTTTGTTGAAAATATGCAATGTTCAAGTAAAACAATTGAAGTTGGATTCATTTTTCAATTTTTGCAATTTGAAAAAAATCCTTCCAGAAAACCCTAACATACATATGAATGTTTCAACCAATCCACATTTATTATCTTAATATACTGTGAAACTATCATTTAGAATATACGAAGCAAATTGCAATTAATTAAAAAAAACTTCATCGGTAACAGGATGGACAATGCAGTAACAGGAATGACATTGGTGTATCAGAAATCGCATTTATCAGAATGTAAGATGATTTCACATTCTTATTGCTGGCATGTGATAAGAACAAGTACCTCTAAAACATCCAGGAATTTAATATAACTTTACTAAGATGCAAATGCACACAGTTTAGAAAAGAGGACAATGGTAAAAAGAAGGAAAGATAGAAACAAAACAAAAGTGCAATCTTGGTGCTTTTAATAAGGATTTGAATGTATTTTCTATTCACATTTGTTATATGCAATAACAACACTTTGCGTTGCCTACGCTTCAAGAAACCCAATCCTATAAATTAGTAATTATCAATCCTTTTCAAATTTTTATTGTTTTTTCAGAGAAAAACCAAGTAATGTTGTTGATTTTAAACTTTATGATGGCTCAATTTTAAAAGTAACATGAATGATGATTCAGTGGAAATCTGCATCCTTTAATAGAATGACAGACAATTTTAAACTTTTAAATCATGTCTATTGGACTTTATTAAACACTTCATCATAACCTTAACTCTTATCAATGAGATGTCATTGTAACAAAAAATAATTGTGGAAAACAGAACTCAATTGTCATAACTGTTACTGTAAATGTCATTTCTGTTACCACACCTTTTACATAAAAAACACCACTTTCTTTACTTAAATCATTTCTTCAAACAGATTTTATGGTTTTTATACCAACATTTATATATAATGGCAATCATGATATTTTATTCTAATAATTATAGATTCCTATATTATCCATTTTACATAATCAAATGTCATTGCTGTTACTTGTCATTCCTGTTACCAATCACAAAAGCATTTATGATAAGCCTATAGATTGCTTCAAAATTCAATATCTATATTTGATGTGTTTCAGCAACAATTTCTAACGTTATTAAGCATAGTTGATGTGCTTAAAACAAGTTCTTTGCACACAAATAATGTCAAACTATCCCATCATGTCATTACTGTTACCATATGTGTCCTTCCTGTTACCTTTAAATGAGGTAACAGAAATGACAGTAACAGAAATGACAAATCACTATATATTGTACAGTAAATCATATAGACAACTACTGCTTATATTGATTGTAAATGGATATTAGTGTGGTATGCTGTTGATAAACTATGCAAGTTAAAAGAAGTAAATTTCTTGTTTATTTAGGGAGTTACATTGGTAACAGTAATGACACTTGGGAAAGATAACCATGCAGTGATTCCTCTGAGAGAGAATTTTTTTCATTTATTTGATGTGAATGGGTTATATTTTTCCTACCATCAAACTTAATGAATAAATTGGACTGTTTTTGTGTTAATTTAGAAGAGTTTGAGTATATTATTATCAATTTATTCTTTATTTTACAACTTGGTAACAGGAATGACAATAATTTATGGACAAGTACATTGGTTGACATATATTGCGTATCTTACTTGCAAAATGTGAAAAAATATTTTCCAAACATTAATTACGATATAATAACAAAATCCAAGTGAAGAAACACCTAAAAATTTGTTGTTATTAATAAAATCATGAAAGCGAATTAAGCATACCCTTAGTAATGGACAAAGCTTTTCTTGAAGAATACACCTACATACTTGCTTGTAGTTTTTAATTTTGTGCATGTTAATGTTCAATGACTATTGTAAAATGTTACACTAGAGTAGTATCAACAACT
Source organism: Magallana ariakensis (assembly GCA_020458035.1). Taxonomy (NCBI): domain Eukaryota; kingdom Metazoa; phylum Mollusca; class Bivalvia; order Ostreida; family Ostreidae; genus Magallana; species Magallana ariakensis. Next base: position 24,009,720 of record CM035819.1, on the reverse strand, counting down.
GTGTCCAAAATATTTATGCTAGCAAATACAGAAATATTTATTTTTGCCTATGGACATGAATTTCGACAATTTTTGAGAATGACCCATATATGGTTTAGGGGTGGGAATCTCAACCGTTTTCAAGTTATTTGTGCACTTCCTGTTTAAGGGGGGTCGGGACCATCCCCGGGGCCCATGACCTACATACCATTTGATGCCACTTAACACAAGGAACAAGAATATGTATGGTTTAGAGGTGGGGTTCTTAACCGTTTTCAAGATATTTGGGCCCTTCCTGTTTGAGGGGGGTCAGGACCACCCCCAGGGCCCATTACCTACATACCATATGATGCCCCTTGACACAAGGAACAAGAATATATATGGTTTAGGGGTGGGGATCTCAACCATTTTCAATTTGGCCCCACCCTAGAGCCTGAACCCCTGACCCAGGGGCCATAAATTTCACAATTTTGGTAGAGGGCTTCATGGACATCATAACTATGTATTTAGTTTTTAACAAATATCTATGGGAGTAGAGAAGAAGATTTTCTAAGATTTAATACATTTTACTATATGGCCATATTGGCCCCACCCTAGAGCCTGAACCCCTGACCCAGGGGCCATGAATTTCACAATTTTGGTAGAGGGCTTCATGGACATCATAACCATGCAATCAGTTTTTTCCTCACATGTGTGGGAGTAGAGAAGAAGATTTTTGAAAATTTGGCTGTTTTTTGCATATTTGGCCCCACCTGTGGCACCTTGGTGGTGGTAGAGCCACCAATTTCACAATTTACATTCCTCTTACCATAAAGATGCTTCACACCAAAAATGGGAACAATTGCCCTTGTAGTTTTTAAGAAGAAGTTAAAAATGTAAATTGTTAACGCACGACGACGGACGAAAACAGATAGCAATAGGTCACCTGAGTTTACTCAGGTGACCTAATAAAAGAAATCATATGTTTCAAACATTCTCCCCCGAGACTCCTTAACAAATATCTATGGAAGTAGAGAAGAAGATTTTCTCTAAGATTTAATACATTTTTACTATATGACCATATTGGCCCCACCCTAGAGCCTGAACCCCTGACCCAGGGGCCATGAATTTCACGATGTTCAGCATTTATACAATGCTAAACAAAATACTTACTCCGTAGTGTGTAAATGTACATAAAAAATGAGTTGGGCAAAAGTGCCTCGAGCACATGTAAACATCAGATGAACTAAATAAAAAACAAACCAAACCGGACACATAAGTTCCGAATTCACCACAGGATGATTTTACAGTCATATCATATATTGAGCATTGCAGTTCTTGAGAAGATGATTAGACTTACACAACTGTTTATATATGGATTATAAACCTACATCAACCTTTGAACCCCTTATGGGGCTGAAAAATTGTCAAGAATTGTCAAGAGGCCAAAGTCTAAACAATTTTAAAGAATCAACAATAGGTCTAAATGCTTGCAGAAAGTAAAGCCATATAGTGAATAATTTAAATTTTTATTTCTTTGTATAATGGAAAATTGGACCCCCCCCCCCTCCCGGCTGGCCCATCCCTACTTCTGAAGATTATGATTTTGACAAATTTTAATCAACACTATCTGAACTGACAAAAGTTACAGCTTTTCTGGACAAATTGTGTTTTAGAAGATGATTTTTTAAAAAAATTCCCTATATATTCCTATGTCAAAATTTTACACCCCCCCCCAATTGTGGCCCCACCCTACCCCTGGGAATCATGATTTGAATCTTCCCTAACTGAGGATGCTTCCACACAAGTTGCAGCTTTTCTGCCCAATCGGTTTTTGAGAAGAAGATCTTTAAATATTTTTCTCTTTATATTCCTAGGTAAAATTCGACCCTCCATTGTGGCCCCACCCTACCCTCGGGGATCATGATTTGAACAAACTTGAATCTACACTACCTGATGATGCCTACACACAAGTTACAGCATTTCTGGCTGATAAGTTTCAGAGAAGAAGATTTTTAAAGATTTACTCTATATATTCCTATGTAAAATTTGACTACACATTGTGGCCCTACCCTAACCCAGGGGATCATGATTTGAACAAACTTGAATCTACACTACCTGAGGATGCTTTCACACAATTTTCAGCTTTTCTGGACAAATGGTTTTTAAGAAGAAGATTTTTTTAAATACCAACAAATTTTCAATGATTTTTAATTATCTCCCCTTGGAAGAGGGCGTGGTCCTTTATTTTAACAAACTTGATTCCCTTTACCTAAGGATGCTTTGTGGCAAGTTTGGTTGAAATCAGCCCAGTGGTTCTGGAGAAGAAGTCGAAAAAGTAAAAAGTTTAAGGACAGACAGACGGACAGACAGACGGACGCCGGACAAAAAGTGATCAGAAAAGCTCACTTGAGCTTTCAGCTCAGGTGAGCTAAAAAGTAAGGGGGTGGGAGAAGGGGGGGGGGACCCCCTTCCCTCCTGGTTTCAACGCCTATGCTACACATTTATTTGTTTTCCTTCATATTTATATATTAAATCTTTGACAAAATCCATTTGATTTCAATTTTTGGTAGTAAATATAATTATGTTGAAAAACTAGCAAATCTTCGAAAATAGGTCACTGAAGCGTTCAAGCGAGGGGCTGTGTTAAAAAATAGTTCGGACCAGAAGTATTTGATAAAGCATCAACTGTTTGATAAAGCAAACTGAAGGTTTATCAAAATGTTAACATCCTTCAGCATTCGAAACCTATGGCTCACATTCAGCATTGAAGCCTGTCAGGTGCATCAGTATCATAAGACGCACCATTCATGCAAGTTTGGTGTGAAGTTAGGACCAGTAATTACTTAGAAATGGCTATTAAAGAGCACCTGCTCCAAAAACTTTTACCTGCTCCAAAAAGCTTAACGTCCTCCAGCATCTGAAATGCATGGCCCAGATTCAGCATCAAAATCTTTCAAGTCCATATGTATCATCCATGCAAGTTTGGTAAAGATAGGACAAGTAATAACTTAGATACAGGACCTGCAACAAAACCATTAACCAGGTCAGGATGCAGACGCCGACGGTATAGCCTAAGCTCCCCCCAACTTCGTCTAGGTGAGCAAAAAAAACATTCATAACTCATACTGCTCGGACAACGACTGTGAAACTTTTTTTTCAATCACTATACATTATGAGAACTAGAACCCAAGAGTTTACTGTGTATATCCTAAAATCAAGAAGTGGAACAGAATTCAATATGCTTTTTGCAAAGACAGAAACCAATACAGGCCCTATAGGTCAAGTCTTTTGTTATATACAAGTGTACCTTTGACCCCCCCCCCCTACTGTGGCCCCAACATAAGGCAACTGGACTTTTGTTACATATGAGCGCAACGACGTAAATTTTTCTTCTTTCAAAAATATTAAGACTGAAAAAATACATTGACCAGCTGAAGGAGAAAAATGTACCTCATTGTGCTTGTGTATTTTAAACACTGTCAAATGTGAGGCAGAGCTAAAAGTCTACAGGGATTGAATGTTAACATTGTACTCCTTCCAGAAACAAGATATCTGTAAGCCAATCCTCATTAGTTATATCCCCGCTTCAATGTGAATATACAAATTAAGCAAAGTCAACATTCAACAGGAAGTTGACATCTGATTGGTACAAAAGTTGATTCCAACATATGACATGCCTAAACAAGAGGCCCATGGGCCACATCGCTCACCTGAACAACAGTTCCTTTTTAACATTCTATTTCATACCTACTGTAAAGTCGCGTGTATAACACACACTTTTTTCCAGCCAAAACTTGAATCTGAATACCACAGGAGTAGTGACTGCCGATATCGCGTGTTATGCAAGCTGTATGAGTGTATTCTAAACTTACTGTGTCAGAAATACCTTATTCTTAGTTTTATTTTCATGTATTAAAATAGTTAACCTCTCTCACCATTATTCCTTGCATTTAACAAGTTATCCCCAGTGTATTAGCCATTACGTAAGCAGCCACCTGTCGACGCATGGTCAATGTTTGTTTAACAATTTCCGGTGTCAGAAGCATGCACCTGTCTTGTGTTGTACTTCAAAGGGTGTTTTCAAGTGCATGAAGATTAGCAATTATTATGATTTTATTGAACTTGATTACTTTGTGTCCAGTTATGCAGTTAAGGTAGCTCCAGTGTTTTAGAAATCCATGTCAAACCAAACATTTCTTAATTTTAATACTTAAAACAACTTATAAACTTACTATAGAGACCAAAATATTTATACCTTTGCACGTTTGTTTTCCTACTGTGAGCTTCAGCTCACAAGGTCCAAAAATTTAACAGCCAAAATTTAACACCATGATGCATGATCTCATAATTTATTAAATTATGCACCAAAATACATCATGTTAGGTTATAATTTAAGCAAATCAATTGATTATCATTAAATCATAAAAATTTTATTGATTTTCTACAGAAAATATAAAAGATATTACATTTTTTCTTGCTACGACCTTCCCAAAAAAATCACAAAATTGCATATTTTTGAAAAATTCTAAAAAAATTATTCAGTTTACATACATTTTTTAAAGAATATTTATTAAGAGTTACATATTTTGTTAACAAAAAAACATAGTTTATCAAAACTGACCATCTAGTTTTTGCTTGATAGTCTCTTGAACATGTGTACCCCCATATTGAAAATGTAAATTTTACAAGTTGTTTTTTGCAAACTTTGGAAAAAAATGAAATGTACCAAAAATACACAATCTAACAGTCAATTAAATTGATATACTCAATGAAACTGTACTATACATATAAAATTAAGGTCGAGACTGCCAAAAAACTCATAAAGTTGAGTGCAGTAGTACCCCCTTCCCTTTTCTGTCAAATACTTTCTATCCCAGTTTTTTTAACATATTTATCTGTAGATTAAACTTATGTAGTTTTAATTACACAAGTACATACTTATCCTCTCCTTGTCCCGGGGGACACATGAGGTCGTCAAGCTACATAAACGCAGTGTAATTGTTGGAGGAGAATGCATACAATACGTACAATTATATTACACACTCATTTACCTTTTTACATTTCGCTGCTTTCCTTGCTTTCTCCGATCCCTCTAAACGACGGAGATGCTATATTTTAACAAATTTTCTACTTTTTGACCAAACCATAATTATTTTAAAACACTTGTTGTGTGCCAAAATTATAACCGGAAATTTAACATGCCATGTAAAAAAAGAACCGGATCCGAAAGACACTGGAGTTACCTTAAACGTTATTGCTTTACATAGACACTGCTAAAAATACATCGATCATTTGTACAACTTCATAATGACGATATACGACATGCATACGCTTCTTCACAATGTTTATTCAACAACATTCAAAGAGTTTGACTATAATTAATCAATTAAATCATTTCTCTTGATGTTGTTAGGTTTACATCTGCAAACATTATTACTTTTAAGCACTAAGCTCTGTTGCTGTTCTTCTCTACACACTTGATGATCTTCAACTTCTTCCCTGTCATATAAAAAACTCTTTCTTTACGAAGTCAAATGATATTTGATAGCGCCCATGTAAATCATACTGTCCTTTTTATGTAAGAGTGTAAGAACGAAAAATAGATTTTTTTTACTATAATGCCCATTTAATTTTCATTTTCACATTGTACGCTTTTTATAATTTATAACGGTGATCAAAATAATTAATTGCGCTTGGATTTCATTACGATAAAAACGACTTGTGGGTTTTTTTTGGTGAAACTTTGACTCTAATATCGCTTTGGCCAAGTTCCAATCACGAAATTACAGTAATTGCGCTTGGGTTATAAAATTTTCATTAAACATCGATAGTTATTTGGGAAAATGGCGGCCGTCGATTTTCATCGTCAGAGCTATGTTCCAATCACAAAACTACAGAAATTGCATTTGGATTATAAAATGATCTTGAAACATCGATAGTTTTGAGGGAAATTGCGGCCGTTGATTTTGACATTTTTTGGATGCGTATTATACATAGGACCTGCTGTTTTTATGCCATTTTTTGGCCAACTTTGGGGGGTGTGTATTATAGAGTGCGTATTGTACACGATACTTTACGGTATGCTGTTTCTATTTTAAACATTGAACCCCTTTCTAGGGCCCCAGTATTTGTCCGAGGTTTATGATTAACTTTAACAATTTAAAATCTACACTATTTAAGGATCTATGCATAGTAATCTCACAAACTAGCATTGTAGCTCTCAAGAAGAAAATTTTTAAACATTTATATGTTATATATATTTCTATGTTAAACTTTGAACCCCTCTTGGGGCCCCAGTATTAGTCTGGTGGTCACAGCTTTATAAATTTAGAATCTACATTATATAAGGATGCTTGCATAGTAATCTCGCAAATTGAAGCATTGTAGTTCTCCAGAAGAAGATTTTTAAACATTTTCCCTCTATATTTCTATGTTAAACTTTGAACCCCTTCTGGGGCCCCAGGTCCGGGGGTGACAGCTTATACAATTTAGAATTTTCACTATTTCAGAATCCTTGCATAGTAATCTCACAAACTGTAACACTGTAGTTAATTAGAAGAAGAAGATTTTTAAACATTTTTCGTACGTATTTCTATGTTAAACTTTGAACCGCGCCTGGGGCCTCAGTTTTGGTCCGGGGGTCATGATTTTAATAATTTAGAATTTTTACTATATATACAAGCTTTTGTGTAAATATTGGCATATCTGGTGCAGTGGTTCTAGAGAAGAAGAATTTTCAACATTTTCACTATATATACAAGCTTTTGTGTAAATATTGGCATTTCTGGTGCAGTGGTTCTAGAGAAGATTTTTAAACATTTTTCCTACATATTTCTATCTAAAACTTTGAACCCCTCCTGGGGCCTCAGTTTTAGTCCGGGGGTCATGATTTTTACAATTTAGAATTTCACTATATAAACAAGCTTTTGTGTAAATATTGGCAATTCTGGTGCAGTGGATCCCGAGATGATTTTTTAAAGATACACACCATATTCTCACAGTTTCTTTTTATCTCCCTTTTGAAAAGGGTTTAGCCCTTTATTTTAACAATTTAAAATGTCCTTCCTATTAGGATGCTTTGTACCAAATTTTGTTAAATTTGGCCCAGTGGTTTTAGAGAAGAATTCAAAAAGGTAAAAAGTTTACAAACGGACGGACGAACAGACAGACAACGGGTGATCAGAAAAGCTCACTTGAACCTTCAGTTCAGTTAAGCTAAAAAAGAATGTGTTAAAATTTTAAGCATCTGCAATGAATAGTTGCTGAGAAAACTGTTTGTTTGAAAAATTTGGCTAACATGGAACATATTGCATATGAAACTATTTGATATAAATTTTCTTTTACTTCAAACACCCAACATAATTTCCCCCCTCCCATTATAGAACCCTTTCCAGATCCCCGGGGGTCATGATTTGTACAAACTAAAATCTACCATTAGTCATTAAACTAGAATCTTGTTGCTATAGCAACAAAAAGGTCTTCCGTTCTTATAAACATGTATTAATCTATTAAAAAGTAATGCTTCTTCCAAGTAGAAAATGTATTCCATATAACACTTACTTTGAAGAAAACTCTCAGAACTTACCAAGCTAAACACAGAAAATGAAGAAAAAAAAACCCTTTTTAAAGTAGTTTCTGTGACAACCGGAAGTTACGTTGATTCAAACAAAACCTGTTTAACATATCGACAAACATAAGTATATCATCCCACTAAGTTTGTTTGTTCTAGTCATTACCGTATTTGAGACCTCGTGGATACAACGTTTATTGTCTCGGGACAGGAAACGGACGACAGGAAGTGATCAATGAAACTAAAAGTTTGTAATTCCCGAGCATTTGCCTATCAAACATTATTGTTTATCATGCTAAGTAAAACTGTTCAAGGAAAAATGTTAAACTTATAAACAACGTGATTTGTTTGAACCCTTCCAGTGAGGACCGGAAGTGACGGTCGACAAAATGAAAAACGTGAAACACATCTTCTATTAAATGTCTATCATTCATGTAAGTTTCGTGTCTTGATCACTTACAGTTTCTGAGATCTGGCGGGTACAACATTTGGTTTTAAAAAAGCTTCTTGAGATATTTGAGATATCTCACCGGAAGTAAAATTTTTTTGTCAAACATTGCATAGATGACTTATGAAAGGATTTATACTACTTATTCATTCTATAAAAAACAACTTAGAAAAGGTAAAAAAAAAACCAATTTTTGGAGTGCTTCCGGTGACGACCGGAAGTTACGCCGAACAAAACAAAATAGATTTAACATGTCTACATACATAGATCTATTATCCCACAAAGTTTAGTTGTTCAAGTCGTTACCATTTTTGAGATCTCATGTAGTCATTACTTTTTGTCTCGGGACAGGAAACGGACAAACGGAAGTGCTCATTGAAAAAAAAAAGTTACTATTTTTTTTTACGTTAGACAACACTTCTGTATTTCTTATTATTTTAAATAAAATTATCAAAGAAAAACAGTGAAACATATAATCAACTTCATTTGTTTGAACTCTTCCGGTGTGGACCGGAAGTGACGGTAGACAAAATGAAAGCGTTTAAACACATCTTCTCACAAATGTCTATCATCCTTGTAAGTTTCGTGTCTTGATCACTTACAGTTTTTGAGATCTCGTGGTTCAAACATTTGTTTTAAAAAGATTTTCTGAGATAATTGAGATATCTCACCGGAAGTAGATTTTTGTTGTTGATATAACATCGCATAGATAACATATGTATAGATGTATACTTATATATTTATTCTATGGAAAAAGAATTGAATACCTAAAAATAATAATTTTTGAAGTGCTTCCGGTGACGACCGGAAGTTACGACGAACAAAACAAAATAGTTTAAACACATCTACACCTATAGGTCTATCATCCCTCAAAGTTTGGATGTCCAAGTCTTTATCGTTTCTGAGATCTCATTGACCATAGCTTTTTGCCGCGGGACAGGAAACGAACGACAGGAAGTGAATTTTGAGAAAATGAAAAAAACGCCTCGAGATATTATCATTCTCTATCAACCCTGAAAATTTGAAGAAAATCTATCCAGCCATCTCTGAGAAATCTTGTGGACAAAAAAAGGGGAAAAAAATAATAATAATAATAATAATAATAATAATAAAAAACATTACAATCACTATAAGGTCTTCCGTTGGAAACGGAAGACCTTAATTAAAGCTTATTTGAGGTTTGGATGTTAGAGGCTTTTTGGTTCTTGAGAAGATTTTTAAAACATTCCACACTTTTTTCACTCTTTCCTAATGACTAATTATCTCCCCTATATAAGGGACCAGGCCCTTCATTTGAGCAAACTTAAAAGCCCATCAAAGGATACTTTTGCCAAGTTTGGTTGAAATTAGCCTAGTGGTTCTGGAGAAGATGATGAAAATATGAAAAGTTAACGGCGACAAACAACAATAACAGACAACAATTTTTATCAAAAAAGCTCACCTGAGTTTTTGGCTCACATCTGAGCCTTTGGTTCAGGTGAGCAATTTACAGCAACAGAAATAGCCTTTGCACTTGAATAGAAAGAATATATACCTCTCCACCATGTCCATCAAAAATGCCAAAAAGATATATCCCAGTTTGTTCGAGGTCACTGACAATGTTAAATCTGTCCTCCATATGGGGCCGCCTTCCCTGAAGTGCATAGGCAGCAGCAAGTTCTTTTTGTAACTCCCATGCCACACGACCTAACTGCTCTGGTGGGGAAATATGTTCATGGTGTATGGGATTCTGCCAAGTATTATAAAATGTGTTTAATGCTAAAGTAAATTCATCTTTTATGATAAATAAATCATGATCATCATGATTTATCAAAATTATTTCACTATGTACATAACATTCCAAGAAATGACATGTACATTTCAAATCAGTTACCAATCACCTGTCTACTTTTAGAATAATAAAAAGTAAATATTGTGAGAGTCAGCAAAATGAAAGGGCAAAATCATTGCCCAATGATGTACAAAGAGCAATAAGTCACCTAAGTGACACATATGACCTAAAAAGTACTGAAAGTACTGAAAAGTGCTTACCTAGCTTGGTTCAAAATGAAATCCACTTTGTGCAAGCTTAGTTAGAAATGAAACTTATTGAAATTGAAGGATATGTTTGATTAATATCAATTGAAAGTATCCAAGGCCAGAAGGGTCAAAATGGTGTTGAAGTTGTAATCATCCAAATTTATCCTTATTCAATTTATTTTTGAATATATATTTTTAATTTTATATATATATATATATATATATATATATATATATATATATATATATATATATATATATATATATATATATATATACACACAGTGGGGCCTCAGATATCCGGACGCCAGATAACAGGACGCTTCACTTTACGGACGATTTTAATTGGGAACAGATTTTTTATACGTTATTTTGTCTCATTTATCCGGAATTCCGCGTTCCGGATCCGGACGGTCTGTTTTTACCACAAAACACTGATTTACTACTAATCTTGCTTCATTTAACCGGACAGTAAAATTTGATGATACCCCGTTCAATACAAAAGACTGCGCCTGTCAATTGAGTTTCACACCTTTTTTACATGCTAGACCCCAATGAGTAGCTTGTATAAACACTGCCTTCCTAAATCACTTTCAAATTTACCGACAGTGCTGGCCAGACAGGATTAGTCACGCCTCACAGAACGTGGCTTGGATATCTTAACCTGTGCACCTGTCAAGTGCCATCGCTTTTTTAAACATACCTGTATTTCGAATAAAAAATATGCTTATTAATCAAGAAAACTGGAAACTTTTATAAAACTTTGTGTTACATCTACCTTTTCAAATCGTACTTTAGAACAATTTGTCTCATGAATGCCTTGTTAGATTAAGTCAAAACCGGAAGTACAGGAAGAGAACAAAGTGAAAGCATGTCAACTCATCGAAAGTGCGTTGGTGGATCTTGCAATTTTCCAACTAGTAAACTTAATTTTATCAATAAAATTGACTTTATTTTAAGAATAGAAATAATTTTAAAAATAAATCAATTATTGAGGAAATTGGCATTTCTAAAAATAGATAGTTGGAAACATTACGTACATGTAAATGCCTGGGCACATATCACACTTGGACACAAAGAATTTAGCTATAGATTCGGTTATCATTATAGTCCGGTTAATATTTCATGACAAAATAATAATATAAAGCGGGGTTCTTTATATTTAAAAATGTTCATATCAACGGACAACTCTATTATGTGTTGCTACTTAGTATGAATAGCAAAAAAAAACCAACCCCAGTATCAACACTGGGAGCCTTTGTACACAAATACATTATCATTCATGACAACAATAGACACATTTCAGATATCCGGACGCTTCACCTATCTGGACGATTGGACTTAGGAACGAAAGCGTCCGGATAACTGAGGCTCCACTGTGTGTGTATATATATATATATATATATTATATGTGCATTTTCTTTATAAATGTATTGCACTGACCATTATAATTGATATTTGAATTTTATTGTTACGTTCTGAATTGAGTATCTAGATATTCACTTTTGTACACCAAATTTGCAACTTTTTTTGCTTATTTAACATTGTACAATTTATTTATCATGATATCTTTCATATTCAATTAATTTACTGCCAATTTAAGTGACTTTATACAGGTGTGTTATTTCACCTTAAATTAAGGTGGCTAACCACACCTTGAAATATTAAGTCAAATAGGCAAAAAAATTTGCAATTGTGGATGAAAAATTACACATTTTCAAAAATTTAATTCAGTAAACATGAACAAATGCTCCTGTGCAGGCGGATTCAAACTCATGATCTGCTGTTCAGAAGCCCAATTCTTTAACCACTGAACTATGACAATATACAACCCAAACAGTTTAGGTAGTTCTGATGGTTAACTTATTGACCATCCAGCCTTCTTAAATCTTTAATTCATAGCTCATTACTGAGAAATATTTTGTTACATGTTAAAGAAGCAAATATATTCATCTTACATTTATTTGCCTATACATGATAATTTTCTTCTCTTATGTTTTGTAATTGAATATTTCAATGGGCCAAAAAATCAAATCTTGGATCTTTTACATCTCAAAAAAAAACCAAGAAATATCTTTTAACCAATTTAGTGGAGAATATACTCATAACGGTGCTCTTGACCATCAAAATTAGGTTTAAAAGCCCCTATAAGAAAATAAAAGTTTGGCCCCTAAAAGACATCTCAAGAACTGTAACAAATTTTAAAAAACTTATTGAACAAAATATGTTTGAAATAACAAGAAATTTGTTATTTTTTTTATTATTTGCAAGCAAGAAAGAGTGGCTGGCCTTTTAAATTATTGGCCAAGAGAGGTCAACATTCTTTTATCCTTAGCTCATTTACTGAGGATTTTTTGTTTATATTTAAGAAACAAAAAGTTTATTTTACAGTTATTACCTATAGTCTATACGCTTTAGAGTATATAACATGTTATGCCAACAGTCCAAATCTTTGATATCTCAATAAATGAGAAATATTGAAAAAAGCAATATAAAAGAGGAGGTGCTCTGAATAATGTTCATAATAACAAGCTTCCATTAAAATCAAGGGTTGGCCCTTAAAACTTTCTTTTCAAAATATCTCATGAATGTGAACAAAGTTTTACACAAGTATTGTATAGAGTGTGTTTGATATAACATCGTTCATTTGACATCATGAAAAATTCCACTCAAGGTCTTAATTCTCTCACCTTCTGAAAATCCGATGGAAGACCTCCCCATTACTCGCAACAAGATTGCGTCTAGTTGTACATTTAAATAATATAGTGATTGGGATAGACAACAGTTACATTCTTATAAAATGGACAAGTGTTATCGGTTGTATCAGAACAACCATGTTGACAGTGTTCAAATGTTTCAGATCGACTTACATTTTTCCTATGTCAGGTACAGTGATCATGGTCATATCAGCTGAGTCAGGGCTCAAAATGAGTTATGTCCAAGACACGATGTAGTATCAATATTGATGATATCGACGATATCGTATCAATATTGATTTCTCTTTGTCCACAACTTGTTCATATTCAAGTCGATATTGTCGATATCGACGATATCGTATCGAAATCGAGTCGCATAAGTACACAACTACAGCTGACCATATTTATCGTCGATATCGACGATATTGTATCGATATCGATCTGCATATGTACAGAACTGAATCTGTTCATATTTAACATCGATATTGACGATATAGTATCAATATCAATTTTCCTTTGTTTACAACTGAAGTTGTCCATATTTCATGTCGATATCGTTGATATCGACGAAATCGTATCGATATCGTTTTGCATATTAACAAAACTACAACTAACCATATTTTAACATTGATATCGTAGAAATCGACAATATCGTATGGATATCAATTGGCATATGTACCCAACAAAAGCTCTCCATATTTATTGTTGATACCGTCAATATCAACGATATCGTATCAATATCGATTTGCTTTTGTGCAGAATGTAATCAAGTACTTGGAAAAACTGCTCCATGCAATATCTTAAGTTTGACGATATAGACGATCGCAATTATAACATTTTACAATCCTTAAATACCATCATTTAGACGTTCTTCTCTTTGTTATTGATATTGATTAAATTTTGTTACCGATGGATTCAAAGGAAGTCAGAGCTTGATATATTGTCATTTTTATTGATATTGTTAAGATTGTTTTAATGCAATTATTAAAATTGATATTGATTAGGATATCGTCATTTTGTGTACGACATCGCCTATACATAGTTAGTCTTGAAACTCATAAGTGTCGGTATCGATGTCGATATCGTCAATTTGAGTACGATATCGTTGATATCAACAATATTAATTGATTTTGCAACTTCAACAATGAACACGTATGTCAATATCGATGTCGATATTGTAAAGTTGTGTACGATATTGTCAATATCGACATCATAATTGGTCTAGCATTTTTCAAAATTTGATATCGATGTCGATATCGTCATTTTGTTGTCGATATCGTCGATATTAACAAAGTTGGTCTTGTACATCAGGCATGTATGCTCAAAATAAACGTTTAAAAAAAGATTGCCAAATGGCGATCTTTTAATTTTAGCCGGTCATTTTCATAGAAGAAGGTACAGTTTCAGTCATATTATGTTCTATTTAGGAGAGATTTTAAAAAACAAGATAAAAATTTAGCATTTATTTCCAGGTATCTCACCTTAAATATCAGGACGATAAATGAGTAAAATAAATCCTGTATTAAAAGATTTTCAAACATTTCTACAGATGTTTTTATGTTGAGCCCCTTTTGTAACTAGATGGTTTTATATCACATATTGAGCATTGCTATTCTCAAAAAGGTCTTAAACAACTGTTCATATAAATATAAGCCTATATCAAACTTTGAGCTCCTTGTGTGGCCCAAGAATTATCCAGGGCCACAGTCTAAAGAACTGAAAATACTGTAAACAAATGTCAATATGCTTGCATATTAGTAATACTATATACTTTATATTTTTGAGAATGATCAAATTAATTTCTAATGTAAAAATTCAACCCCTCCCCCCCCCCCCCCCATTATAGATTCATCCTTTTTTATTTGATTTTTTAAGATTTTTCTCTCTATATATTACACTACCTAAAAGTGTTTCCACAAAAGTTACAGCTTTTCTGCTTTATTCATTTTCCAAAAGTAGATAGTTCATTTTTCATTCCTATGTAAAAATTCTATCCCCAAGGTGGCCCCACCCTATCCCCAGGGATCATGATTTAAACAAACTTGAATCTACACTACCTGAAGGTGCCTCCAAACAAGTAACAGCTTTTCTGGTCAATTGGATTTTGAGAAGAAGATTTTTAAAGATTTTTCTCCATATATTCCTAAAAAAAAATTCAACCCCTCATTGTGGCCCCATTGTTTGAGTTTTAACTGTATGTCACGTCAATGAGGCATGGATAAGTGTGATTACTTCACATTGTGCTGAATTATTACCAATCAATTTTAAGAGTAAATTTTTCATGATTTGTTTTCAGATCAGTTCAAAGGATGACTGCACTTAGCACCAGGATTTGGGCCCTTTTCGGTCGCTTCTGTTGCGTTTATTCCTTAACCTAATATCACGTTTGTTAAATTTTTTAAAGAGTCTAGTCAATTTCAAACATGAATTAAGATTTTAGACTGTGATACAATAAACTCATTTTATGTTTTTCTCCTTACAACTTTCGAAAAGAGAAAATTTTTGTTTATCTGCCCTTGATCAAACATAAGATTGATATTAATATGCATAAGAGGTGCAGCTGACATTATCAGAATGGTACTAAAATTAGACTAACATGAATAACAATGCCATGAATATAAATTTATGTGATTACTCTTTCACCATAACCCTATCTATTCTATATGATACAAGTATTCTATTTACTATGGTTTCACAATTAGACCACGCCTATGTAAGTACAGAAGACTTCAATGCTTCGAAAACATTGTCCTAGTTAGCACATAACATGCTGCCTTACACGTCACGTGATAAATATTTTGTATTCATAAAGTTACCTGAGGTGAGAAATCATGTGGTGAATTATAATATTCAACATGCATCAACCCTTGGTTACAACAGTGAAAGTGAAGTAAGAAGAAGCAGATTTTTTCTCATTTAAACCATGAGCGCATGTTTGTCTATATTCTCTCTTTGACATAATTTTGATAATGCAAATATACAACTACTGTTAAATGCAGAACAATAGACAAACATGCACTGACTATGTATGAAAGCAGTATAAAATTGGGCATCCTCATTATCGTATGGAGATTCAAGAACTCGTGACGATCCCCGCCTATGAAAATAAATTCGTACATGGTAACAACATACTTTTATTTAACGCAATTACGTAAAGTTGCAGTTTAGATGTTGACCATTTCTGCAATTAAAAGAAAAATTCTTTTAAAAGTGTATTTTCTCGCAAATATCGCATGCCCTTAAGTGCAGTCATCCTTTGAAAATATTGCTGCACCTGAGTGCTACTTTCAGTACAAATACCCATTTAAGAAAAAAGTATAATTGAGTAGCTATATAAACCTAGTAGCTGTGCAGTCACGAATCAATTGTCCCAAAACTTTTAGAATTTTAAGTGCAAAGTCTCTTAAAGGGGCATGGTCATGATTTTGGCCAAATTCTAATTTTCTGTTTTTATTATTTACAATGCTTTAAAAAGCATTTTTAATGATCAAATGAAATTTGAGAGTCATTCATGTAGTTATAAGAAAGATACAGAGCTCACTGTTCTTTGTCATGTAAACAAGGCTCTCGCCCTGTTTTTGTTTACATAGGTTCAATATACCAGATAAAAATATTTTTCAAGCTGATTTGTCTATCTTTTTATTCATTTTAATCATAGATAAACAGTTTCTAACGTTTAACACATTCATTTTTGGTCTAAAACTGGATTTTCACTTCAACATTGTAAAATGTAAATGTAAAATTCAAATGTAAAATTCAAATGTAAAAACTGCTTTGTTTACGTTATACATAGCAAAGAATTTTAAGCTCTGTAACTCGCTTATAACTCAATGAATGACATTCAAATTTTAGTTGACTATTAGAAATGCCTTACTGAAGCATTGTAAACATTAAAATCAGAAAAATAATTTTTGACCAAAATCGTGACCATGCCCCTTTAAGGAGGATGTGTGGCCATCTATTGTACATTAGAGGATAAGAATGTAAACATTTCTTGAACTGGCTTGTTTCTGCCCGAAACTGGCAAAAACTTTTGTCAAAAGATATAAAAGCAATAACAAGATATCTGTGAGCCAATGCTCACTAGTGATACCCCCGCTCTGATGTGAATATGCAAAATAAGCAAAGTCGACATTTAACAGAAAGTTGGCATCCGATTAATACAAAAATATATCCCACAATAAGTCACTATAAAACAGGAAGTTGATGCCTCAACAAACATTGTGTAAAAATTTCAAGCATCTGCGATAAATAGTTGCTAAGATATCTTTGACGAAAATTTGTTTGAAAATTTTGGCTAAAAATAAATAAAGTCATTATTTAACAGGAAGTTGAAGTCCGATTGGTACAAAAATATATCCCACAATATGGCATGCCTCAACAAATAGTGTGTTAAAATTTCAAGCATCTGTGATAAATAGTTGCTAAGATATCTTTGACGAAAAGTTGTTAGAAAATTTTGGCTAAAAATAAACAAAGTCGTCATTTAACGGGAAGTTGAAGTTCGATTGGTACAAAAATGTATCCTACGATATGGCATGCCTTAACAAACAATGTGTAAAAATTTCAAGCATCTGCGATAAATAGTTGCTGAGAAATCTTTGACGAAAATTTGTTTGAAAATTTTGGCTAAATATAAACAAAGTCGTCATTTAACAGGAAGTTGACGTCCGATTGGTACAAAAATATATCCCACGATATGACATGCCTAAACAAATAGTGTGTTAAAATTTCAAGCATCAGGGATAAATAGTTGCTGAGATAAATGCGACAGAAATTTTTGTTAAGGACGGACAGACAGAAGGACAGACACATCGACTCACAAGGGTAAAACAGTATACCCCCTTCTCCTTCGGAGCAGGGGTATAAATATGAAGTCTTACATGTCATTGTGTTTGAAAAGTATGCATACAAGAACAGGACAATGCAGTTTTAATTTTAACTTGGGACAGACAATAGTGATTGCACAGTTGTACTGGACCTGATATAGAGAGCCCAGGTTTGAATCAATTATGTCTTCTCACATTACATTAGTACATGTGTATCATGGTATATTTATTCTACACATCTTAAAAAAATACCATTACCTCATTTATTCCAATGTCGTGGTCGTTCTGTTTTCCTTTCGACAGTATGTATTGCCAAATAGAGCTCGAATGATATAAAAATATCAGAAGGCCGATAAACAGCAGGGATTCCACAGTGAATACATACTTCCTCAGAAAACGATTAAGGAAAGAGGCGGTGGTCATTCTCGAGTTTTCTTCATGGTCATACTAGCGACATCGACTCTGGAAGATGATGGTAAAACAAGGATATGCAGATACATACAGATGTGTTATAAACTTATATATTTACTACATATGTACATATGTACATAACGTTGAGTATTATATTTTTTCTTACTTTTCGTCTTCCCGTAATGTTAGAATCACAAATTCATTCGCAGCAGACATAGAAAACAAAAGAAGTGTTATGATTAAAAGATAAAACCGAGAGTATCGGGTTCGTTCGCCCTATCTACCTGTTCCACCGTGCCCGAGTGCGTCGATTGAATCCGGTAATGGTTCGCACCTATTATGTTTCGCACTGAGATGATTCGTTTCGCACCTCCCTCGGAGCGAAACATTTCACTGTATTAAGATGTTTTTCTCGTGTTATTTTTGCTCTGAAATTAATTATAACCTATATAAGAATTGAAATAAGTTTTATTAAAATATGTTTTACGGTGCGACCGTTGGGGCGAGCGCAGCATGTGCTTAAACAATGAATTATGATACATGTAAATCAATAAAAATAAAATTAACAACGTTAATGAATTTGATTGCAAAATAAAATAAAACATAGCTATTTTTACAGTAAATTTTCATTATTCATAGTTTATAAGATTTGTTATTTATTTATTTATAAGTAGAACAATAGTTTAATCTTAGATACAACTGATGTTATTGAATAATAAAGATTTTAATATTTAAATGTTCATTGCACTGTATCTCCTCTTTTAAAGTGATTGTAACGTCAGTTCATCCCCTTTATTTGCAGTAGACATTTTTTCTTATTAATTTTTTTTTTAATTTACGCTTTAAAATATTTGCTTTATCATATTAAAGGAACATGGAGTTGCCCGCCCCCCCCCCCCCCCCCCTTGGGATTGGGAGCATGTAATAAATGGAAGTGAAAATAAAGAAACCATACATTGAACTGCTAAAGAGCTGAAGAATTAGAATTTTCCTTTAATTTTCTTATCTTTTTTTTTCTTTTTGCTTGTAAAGATTTTTTGGATGAGGCTGCCATCCACCCTACCCCCCACTTTAAAAAAAAACGATGCTAGGCCTACATGTACGTGTAAATTACCGTAATATTTTAGTGAATAAAATAAATGTGAGCATTCATCCAAATGAGTTCAAGTTACAACTGTTTCCTATATCTGAAGAAATGTCAACATTCTTTAGCTTTGCAAGTTGGTCATTTCAGCAGATTTACAATAACTTCTCAAAAGTTTTTCTTTGGTTCTCGCGAGAACGTGAGTTTAGCTTTTTAAAACAGCTTGCCGTCTTTAGAGCATACGTTAAATAGCTTAAAGTTATCAAAGAAATTTTTTTAAAAATATGTTTTACGGTGCTACCGTTGTGGCGAGCAGAGCAAGAATTACACATACTGTACCTTGCATCATTGTCAACTTATGTGTTATTTAGTTATCAACGAACGTCAAAGAATTTTTAAGAGAGAGAGAGAGAGAGAGAGAGAGAGAGAGAGAGAGAGAGAGAGAGAGAGAGAGAGAGAGAGAGAGAGAAAGAGAGAGAGAGATTATGTACTGAATATTTCTAAGATAAAAAATATTCTTACAAACTACATGACTTGCTTCCCTAAAACCGTTCTTTACTTCAAGTTAGGAGAGAATTGATCAGTAGATGTAAAATATAATTTGTGTTTAATTTGGTCAAAAGTGTTAACAATAAATACAATATTTATTTTTTTTCCTGGTTCATAATTTTTTTTTTAAATTTGTTTATTTTTTGCATTCTAATTACATATGTTGTCCGTGCCCCCGGTCCCTGTTTGTATATAGGTGTGTAATTTCCCATTTTCAAATTTGATGGTTTGACTTTATGCAATATACATGTATCTGCATAATTTTTTAACTGTTTATTTTTTCTCTTTATTCTTTTTTATTTAGTTCAAAATGTCTTATTTCTTTTTATTTCCTCCCTACTCATACACATGTACATACTTAGTACCTGCATGCAAAATAGTAGCTTAAAATTGGATCGATATGATAGTAAAGTATGGCCCTTGCTAGTATATATACAGTGTATAATCTTTATACTAAAAAAAATTAAAAAAAAAAAAACAACAAATCATATATATGTCAATGAGGCAGGTATCGAAGTTTATATTGAAATAGTTAGTACACGCATTAACGTCGCGCACGGTGTTGGTGATAATTTCGGTAATGTAAAAAAAAAAGTCATAAAACGTCATTTTCACTCATAACGTAATGAAACACTTCATTAAGCACAACATACGAATAAATAAAATTAATAAGACCTTTAAATTGATTTTTTTCCACATGTAAGAGATTTTGTATTTTAAAACTGTTATATAAAGATATATTTTTAAGCAATATCAATGTTCAAAGCATGCGATTCGATCATAGCTTGCAATATTTATAAATGAACTTCCTCTGAAATTCGTAATGTGTCATATATTGTCAAGAATAGCACCTGATTAAAAAATGATGTACAAAACTCCCCCATTCCCGAGTCTGTTCTACCCTTCTATGTTTCCTTTTTTTCTTTATTAATGTTAATTCGTAGTGAAGCAGTCAAAGATCCTGTTTAATTACTAAAAATACATGTTCATCGTCACATCACGTTTAACGTCATTGCGTCATTTTACATGTACTCATTTCTCATTCGGAAAAATAAATTAATTCGATTCGCTAAGTTTGGATATTTAGCATTAATTTTATCTTTAAATTGTTATTCCTATTTTTTTATTGATATTATTATTATATTTATGCTACCTTTTTCACAAAATAATATGTAGGTATTTGTAATTTTTACTTTAACTGTTTTTATGAAGAAGAAAAAAAGCTGCACACATAACGTTTTAGTCCTTGCGTCATTTTACGTACCCGTGACATATAATGTTGACATCATTTTATTTCTAAAAATCAATTATCTTGATTCTCAGTGCTTGTATATTTGGCATTAAAATGTTTGGAAGAAAAAGCACGTTTCTGTGAATTTTTTCGCGCCACTTTTTAAAAGAAGTGTCTAAGTTACTTTCTCTTCTCATTGCTAATGTGTTTTTATGAAGTGTGACATCATGTTGACATTTTAAAATGTCTCTATTAAGAAAATTCGCGGACACATGTGCTTCTTTTTAATGGCTATACAACCTATGAAAATGCACATTCTATAATGATTTATATTATTATGAAATATAGCCAAGATTTTTTTAATGGGCATGATACTTGTGATCGCCATGCTACGCATAACGTTCGACTGTAAAATATCTCTCTTGTGACACGTGTCTTGAATAAACTCCGGATTTTCTTTATCAAAGAAAATTAAATTATAAAATATATATTCAGAAATTTTACACAGTATCAATTTCTCTCTATTCAAAAATAACCAAAAAACTTATCTTTTTAAAAAAAACTTCAATAGATCATTGCAATTTCCTTAATCACAATTTATAGTTTAATAATTAACTGATCGGCCTTACGTGGCCATTTTTTAGTTTTATTACGCATCTACAACTTTATTTTAAGAATTCTTTGATCCGGTGTAACGACGAAAAGTGATCCCCGTAGAATATTGACCCGGGGGTCAAATTTCTACGGAGAAAACAGACCCAGGGTCAGTATTCTATGACAACTAGGGTCCTTTTTCTACAGTAGAAAACCATTCCAGACCTGTAGATCTACGACCCCCTACGTACACGTTGAAAACTGACCCCCATAGAATTTTGACCTCGCTTATAAACTACATAGAAATTATAAAAATTGGAGGTGATACGCGTGAAACATTCATGTTTGGCGAGTGGAAAGGGTGCAGCGAAAGCATATATAAAAGATGGATGCACCACCCGTTTTACCCTGTTCAATATATAGCATCAGATTGAACAAAAAGATCTCTGTGTTTAACTTAAACTTTAAGTACTTGTCAGCTTGCTTTATGGTGCCCCTTCGCTAAGCCATTTTAGTTTTGTGTCCTCCCCCTAAAGGTTCATTCATGATGATGCGCTCGGTTGCGCTCCCTTTTTGCAAAAGTAAAGGCGGTAATGATGCTACAGCTCGCGTCTGCTCGTTCTGCTGAATAGGACCCACAATTTTAGTGGTTGATTTCATAGACAAACCTAAATAATGACCTCTGTACGAGTATGTACATGTATTGCATATTTTTAGAAGAAAAACCTTAGGAGAAATGTGAAATTTCGACGAATAAAGCGGATTTTTAAAAAAAATATAATTATGTTGTATTTAGCTAAAGTGAATGTCTGACAACCAAACAAAACACCGCTTATGTTACAGATGCACATAATTAACTTTTTTGAGTGAGGACTTTTGGTCTCAAATTTGGATTGGTTTCTACAAACATTTTTCAATTTTATTTTCATATTTTCTTTACATATATTATGATTTTATTAATTTTAAGTTCAATACACATGACACATCACATTCGATGGTTTTAAGAGTCTTATAATGATAACTATATTAAACGTGTTTATGACTACGGATATATATGAGTGATTGATTCTAATAGATTTTGATCAAGTCTGTTTTTTATTTAATTTTCACATATTTTATTATGCAAATATATATTTACACTAGAGCAGAGCTCGTGGCAAAGCCACGAGTAGGTCTTCCGTTGTTGCTGCTAGTTGAAAATATATATGATTTGTAGTTAAACGATTATAATGACTAAACTTTCAGTTCTGCTTTTGTTATGAAAACGTGTTGTGATTGAAAGCCTGTATAAAAAACTTGTATTGAAAAAGACAGGAAGAAAATGTTTTAGGAAAACTATATGTCAAACACAGTTCGCGGTTATGACAAGGCAACAAATCGAGTAAAAATTACTCTGATCGATATGACGTCACAATAAGCAGCATGATGTCATATTCTACTCAAGAAATCTGTCAGTTTTAACTTTATCTCTGGTCCAAATTATGAAAACTACAGGCGTAAAATGTCACTAGAAGCTCTTTTAACAGAATATATCTTCGATTTCTCTATATTACGTATCGTTAACATTGATGACGTCACAAGCATGTTTAATAGAGAAGATCAATGTCGGGAGACAAATCATTGGAATGCAGTGTAAACAATGCCGAAATAAGACTTATTTAATACAGATACCTAAGATTTAGATAAGTGTCAGTTAGGATATAACCAGGATAATACAGGCATGGATATTTTGTTTTATCAGCGAGTGTTATAAGGTAAGCAGATAGACATTTATGTGGCTTGACCGGCCTTTCCTCTGTCAGTGTGTACAAAAAAGACAAAAGTGTAACACTACCCTGAATATTATGAAAGATGAATTTGGCAAATATCAAAAGCACATTACCTTAAATACTTGAAAAATGCTGCTAGAATCTTTTGGTTTGTTGTTGTAAATGTTTTCAATGAAATTGAAAAAGTTGAGGAGGTTTCCCGTAAATAATGACAATATTTATTTTATGCGATTAACTATATGATTCTAGCAGAAATATTAATAAACATGAACTTATTGCCGATCGAATTATTGTATCATACATACAAATAAACTTCGGGGTAGTGTTACACTTTTTGATTTTTTGTTAAGGTACAAAAATGATCTATTTTTAACTGTCACGTGATACCATGGCAAGGTAGCTTTAAAGATCGAATTGATTCCGAAGTAAAAATATAATATCTTGTTGAATACATTCACTTGATATTAATATTCAGCACTGTTTTCATAAAAATAAACAATTTTTAAAATGACCATAATATCGGCGATCATTAAACTCTTAGTTGCCTTTACCTACCCGTGTTTGTGTAATAGTTTCAAAAATTCTTTAAACATACAATAAGAAGTTTGATGGCGAATTAAATTTTTAAAGGGTAGCAATCATTGTTATATACATTTACTCATGAACCATGTCAGGAATTGTATTTTTAAGAAAAACGAACCCGCCTACAAAACACGTAACCGTTTCTTTAAGATAACTTCTATTTTTAAATCTTTCTAATTTTTTGAAGACTATGTGCAAGTTTGATATTGTTGCGTGCTGTCAAAATTTAGTAATTAGTCAAAAGTGATGGCATCTCTGAACATTGCTATAGGGAAGTGTGTGTCGTCTATGCATGTATTGATCAATGTTTTGTATGCACATTTGCACTCTCCTCATCATCGTCGGAACCCACGCGTTTTCTATCCGTTTCACTGCGTTGAAAGCAATGTAACAGATAAGAAACCCGTGGGTTTCGACGTTTTCTCCTCAATGACATGTGTCAATTTGAATCTAAATAATTTCTAAGTGTTAAGGTTTTCAAAGCTTTTGTAAATTCCTACAGTTCTATAATTTACGTTAAAAATACAAATAAGTAGGAAGATGTAGCGAAAGCCATAAAGGCATTATTTCTTCTGTTTTAGACTAGCTGTTTCAGAGTTAAAAAAACCCACAAGTATTCCTTTTTAAAAGGAATGATCGGCATGTAATATCAATGCTCAGCTCTGTTAATGTGATAGTAAAAGCATTACACTACATGCATTATGCTATAATACATAGCACCGTTTTGTTGATTTCCGAAATACCAAGGCATGAATAAGCTTTACTTTTAGTACGCGAATTATACTTCCGATAAATATTTTTACGCATATCAAAACATGATTGGAATCATTATGTATGTAACTGTATAAATGTTTTATTTTCAAGGCAAACGGATAAGAATAACGTTTTTAGTAATCTACGTATTATTAAAAATTTAAATGAGGTTGTCATTGCATAGTAAACAACGTAGTGCAAGGCGCAATGCGTGCGCAAACAGTAAAATTTACCGAATGGCTCATATGGACACAACTGTGATCGGCCGAAGCCGACCACAAAAATTCTGCTGAGTTTTAGACAGCCCGTGGGCTGACTAATTAAATTGAATAAAACTTCAATTGCGCTTGCGTAAATTGGAATTCTGGGAAGGAATTAGACAGTCCGTGTTAGAGAAATTCGAAAAAGTTATGAAACTGGTCAGCTTCTAAGTCAAACTGCACATAGATGTATTGAACGACTGTATAATGGGTATCGTCTGTAGTCAGGGTCCGGAATCCGTATGTACAGTCATACATTGGATGTACATCGCTACACGTTTATCTCCTTACCTAGAGCCATATAAATGTGGGTGCAACCTTCACGTAAACATGCATATTATTATAGTTTTGGAAACTATTTACCTC
Source organism: Magallana ariakensis (assembly GCA_020458035.1). Lineage (NCBI taxonomy): Eukaryota > Metazoa > Mollusca > Bivalvia > Ostreida > Ostreidae > Magallana > Magallana ariakensis. The sequence continues at coordinate 23,984,598 of CM035819.1, read as the reverse complement.
TATTTTGATAGATTGGGTATTCATTGTTGACCTAAAATTAGTATTCCACTGCCTGTAGCTAACCTTGTAAGTTAATTAAGTTGCATTACAACCTCATACTACAGTCGTTTTACCGGTAACGAATCAGTATGCGGTTTCGTCATGCATGCAACTATTATTGTCGGAAGTCCAAGTGTTTTTATCTTTTGTTTTGATCACGATTCTTTGTCCTTCTAAACTGTGGTATCAAACTTCCGAAAATATGAAGGATGAATTACGGAGATAGTAATTTCAACACCCCCTTCATTTTCCTAGTTTCGAATTCGTTTTCCAGTATCGAATCAAGCGCCCTCTTTCACTTCTGACCGAATATTTTGGGGTGGATCAATTTCGAAATTACACCAGAGGCACATGTCAATAGACATAAAAAAGAAGAAGGAAAAATTATTGTGGAATATGTTATTTTAACAAATAATATGATCGTTATTGTTATTGTACCGTTTTCCAGGCAAATTAAAACTGGTATTGAACAATTTTCATTTTGCGTTACTTTATGAAATTAAACTTTCATGAAAACACTTTATAATAGTAATTGATGATAAGTAATTGCGATTTGCCTTTGTTTTGCACGTATATCTATCAATATATCCAGCTAAATAATACTTCTATCGCACTGAACCGAAACTACGAAAATTACACGTGTTTCTTTTTGAAGTCGTAAATTCAAAGCGCAATTATTATTTGATATGAAGCTTAATATTATTAAATGGATTATAATTACTAATTATCTACTAAATTGTGGTCAATAACAAACTTATCTTCATAGTTAGGCTTATTTGTTTTCACATTGTCGTTTTTTCTGCCTTGCACTTCCTGTAGCTCATATCTGGGTCACCTTTTTAATTTATGTCAAACTCCACACAAGGATAGAATATTTATTTCTGTATTATAATTACCTAGCAAGGATTTTTTAAAACCTTAACTTCGTTTTTCTCCAGTATTTTTTCTAAAAATTATTCGATACTGGCAAATATTCGTTACCGGTAAAACGACTGTACACAACTTCAATAAAAAGTTGGTTTTTTTTATTAATTTTCATATAAGAACACATATCTTTCTCACTTAAGTGTAACTTTGAGAAGCGCATATATCTTTGGGAGGCAGATATGTCGCTATATTATAGACTGTAAGTCAAGTGAACTATCATGGTCTTTCAAAGAAATAAGAAATCTGTCGACACTTGCACGATAGCCATAGAAATCATCTTTTGATGATTTCTATGGCGATCGACTGCATTGCATAATGTAGTCGTATTTCATAACTTCTAATCCCAAGAACAAATTTCCTTTGACTTAAAACTTTTCATTATAATATAACTTTAGAAGTTTAGCGTGTTCAACAGGTTAATTTATTAGCCACATTCTGAGATTACGATCTTGCACCTTTATGTGAACACGTGGCGATTGAATTAACACAGACTGACCGAATAAACAAACGGGTGGGAAAGTGAAACACGTTAAGGAGAAAATGTTAATCATAAGAAGTCACCAAAAAATGATTTCGACAGATTTGGATATCTCTTTTCGCCATTTAAAAAAAAAAATCCAGCGCGAGCACTTGGCAGCGGAGCGGGGGAAAAGGGGGGGGGGGGCAACACAGCAATGAGTTTGTTTTCACAATGAAACGAACGACTATGTATAGAAACACACTATAGAAGTAATTAATATGTGACCGATATAATCTAAACAAAACTTGCTTAAAAACTCATGTGAATATTCTTTAAAATAATCACCGAATGCATCAATTCAGGACATTCTTTTATCGTGCCAGCACCTACCGCAAACATTTAACATGGAACTTTGATTATAATTTGATTTGATATTTAAACTACCTTGTACGCTATCGTATAAATCAATGTTTAATCAACTGTACAAGTAAAATACATTTATCTTTTCATACTAAACCAATATAATAGTTGAAAACATAATAAAAAATAGTTGTGTTCGCACAAAACATGAAACGTGCACGCGTGATAAGGTACATGCAGATGATTTCCACTCGCGCGGGATCTCCTCGGCCATGTGCGAGGGATGATAATCATTTAAAGGTTTAATATTTGTGGTTTTTATTGTTGATTTAAAACATTATTTGAACAGTTTTTAAAACATTTTAGATTTACAAAGTCAAACCAAACATTAATTTGTGTCTGACGATGTGTCCGATTTGGAGTAAGATCGCTTTTATTAAATTTTCAGAACGACTTCCTCATTTACACTCCAATGTTTAATTAAATATATGTAATTACAAGATGGACAAACTTTTATAACATAAAATTAAAACAGTTCTTATATAAACTCAAACACGTTTATATACATGTAAGTGTGCGTGTGCGAATCTTGTGTATTAGATAACCGCTTATCGCTAGGTTGTGCAGCCGTCGCTCATCTCCTCGGCCGTGGGCTAAGGATATATTACGTAAAGGTACAACGCACATACACGCACAGTTCAGAACCAAGGAAGATTTGAAAAGTTTGCAGCATAATCAAATAGAAGTCCTTTTTTTTTTTTTACTTAAAACCCACAATTAAATACTATGTCTGATATTGCTTTAGATTGAGAATGACAATGCTTTTATTAATTAACTGAACGAATTCTTAATTGAAACCCTATCGTTTAATTAATCCAATTGAAGAAGAATAAACTTTTATGTGAGTTCGCGGCTAAATAAACTCATATATGAGAGACGCAACTCTCGTGTATTAGATAACCGCCGACCGCTAGGTAGTCCAGCCGCGACCATGGTGACCGGTTTTCTCGGCCGTGGGCGAGGGATAGCTTACGTAATGGTACACACACACAGCTCTGATTCAAGGTAGATTTTAAATGCATGCAGTATGATAACTAAAATGTAATACATAGATTTGTTTTAAATCCGTATTTAGTGTTTTACTAGAAAAGAAAAAGAATGTTTTGTTTTCCGAATCTCGCTTTTAAGAATTGTGTACTCTCTATGAACTTAACAAAAATGACTTAAACTCCTGAAAAAAAGGCATGTATTCTAAAAAACCATTTTTTTCTTAATGAATTAAACCCTCCTGAATAAACCAGAATACTTTCTGTGGTAACTTTATGCCATTTGAACGCACAAAGACTTTCGTTAACTTGGCAATTAAACACAGGTACATGTTAACATGTAAAGCTTTTTACACTCATACTACACAACTCAACAACAAAATAATATTGTAACAACATTTATAGGATCCTAACAAACAACTTTTCCAGCGACAGCTATATCAAAATCCTAGCCGTTTTTTAGTTATTTAGCAAAAACTTTCAAGGGCCCTTGACCCTTAATTTAAGGGGCCAGCCCTTTTTTATTGGTGTCAAATGAGAGCCCTTGACATTCTGCACAACTTTTATTCTACATGTCTTAACAAAATATTTTTCGGTTAAAAGATACAAAGGAAAATAAACCTAAATTTTCGCACTTTTTTTTAACCCTGTTTTTTTTACCCTCTACCTTTTTCTAAATAAAGAAAGTAATCCAAAAACAAAAACCGATGTGCAAAACTTCAATGTCTCTGTTATTCAAATTCGTTGGATTCTCATTCCCTGCTATCATAGTCTCGGAGCCTTTGTCTGGAAACCAAAGGCCCTATTTTTTTTAAAAAGGGGAATAACTCTTTAACGGAAGATGAATTTTAAAGTTTATGAAATGATTTAGATAGTGTTTTGTAAAGTATATAAGCCCTAAAAATTTGAACAAAAAGCGTTCAGAAATGAGCAAGATATGAAGCCTCAAAGTTCGCGTCTAGGAAGAAAAAAAGAAAAAAGAAAAATAAGAACTAGACCCGAGCTCGTTGCAAGCAACGAGAAGGTCTTCCGTTACAGCTTCAAGTCGAGACAATCTGATTAAAATCATATCCTTGATCCCCTCCTTGTTTTTCTATTTTCGCTACAAGAGGATCTGAAGAAACTCCTCTTGAGGTCACCCCCTGTTGAACGTTTGTTTATAAATATACATGAGTTATTCTAGCAATCAGAGCAAGTGTTAGAAACGGTAATTTCGGGTTACAAACAAAAATGGAGTTGTACGACGAAATGATGCCACATGTTCGTGAATCTTTCGGTATCAGCAAGTAAGAGATGGAGCATAAGTTGATATAAGACGCCCTTAGGGAATCTAAAGAATGTATTGGCATAACTTCCTAATCATGTAACTGAGGAATGGAACCGACGATTTCATTGGTCAAAGCAAAGTTCACCAGGAGGTGACCTCAAGTGGGGTTTCTTCAAATCATCGTATAGCTACTGTATAAATTTTAATCAGATTGCAAGTCAAGAAAGGATTGTCATTCAGTCTTAATTAAACCACCACTCTTCTTCTTACATGTACACTTGTCAGGGTCTGACAGTTATTGATAGGAGGTCATCTTCACACTACCTTAACTTCCGACCAATCAGGGCTTTAGAAAATCAATTTCAACTCTTCAAAAGGAGACAGAAGAATTAATTCATGCCTATTTTCTATATATTACCGCAACCTCCAGACTGCATAGTATTGAAGAGTTACACTTCTCATAAAACAGATAAAGGCATGTCTATGATAAGCTAGGGGTATATATTTAGATTGTATGCAAATTTAAAGGTCATGGAAAGGTGACCTCTTATTGATACCTATCCGACCCCGTTGAGTGTAAGGAGAAAAGGGTGGGCAGTCATTAAACTGGATTGTCAATATGATAATAGTAAGTTCAGAAAACGAGGCTCACTTTCAAAGTATTATTTTCCGACTGCATTGAATATTAACGTATTTCATAACTTCTAAACGTGAGAACAAATAATTTTTATTTAACATCTTTGACTTAAAACTTTAAACTTATATTCAACAATTGACCACTACAGTGATAGCTCACTTCCAAGTGTATTTTAATTACATAACAATTGATGATCTGCATCCATAAATTACCTATGGCTATCTGTGTCCAGGGTTGTGTGCACTTAAAGGCCGAGGTTTTTAACCGGTCAGTTTACCTTAGGTAAGTTCAGGTGGGGGTGGAGCCTATATTGAGGTGTGAAACCCCGAGGGAAACACGCTCGCTTGTGTATACATGTCTATATACACGGAGTATTAAAGTGCTCTCAAAAGAGTTTTTCCGTTTATTTAAAAAGAATATCGTATTTATATGTACTTATAAAACAAATTGTTCTTCGTTGAAATGAATATAAACGCATGAAAAACCGCGTGCGACATGTGCAAAATCTTTCGTTTGATTGAACAAGTTTCTGTCGGGATTAACTGAGAATATATCCTGATGTTTTGTGAATTATACAATCACCCCACCGTACTCAAATACTAATGCAACTTTACAACCAATGCTTGTAAATCTTTTCCGATCAGCTGCTTAATTAAAGTGCACAATAATTCTACCAGCTGCGCATGCACCAGAGCTGTCTGTACTTGTTTCTCTTCCGGTTTCAGCTCGTGAAATTTCTCAAAGAATTGATTGTGATAACTAACGATATAAATCGTGAACGCAGTATTTGATTTCATTTAATTATTTATTCTCAATTATTTACAAACATCTTTATTAATAAACGACGTCTTTCATGGATACATGATCGGCACCACATGATTTTGACAGACTATAGGTGATCAGCGCATTTAGTATGGTACATAACCAAGTACGAGTAAATTTTTAATTCATATCTTTTAATATTTCTTTTGTTTAAAGTGCAAAAAGATAGCGATTTATCGTCACGGTATGCATCAAATCAAAAGAAAAAAGTTTATTGCACCGTCGTCGCGAGCGCTGGGCATGGTATACACAGGACAAGTAAACAAATGCCAATCATTTTCTAACATCCAAACTGGGGCCTCGATTTAGTTGATTAACAAGGGTTACACTGACCAGGTAAATTTGAAGGCGGTGCTTATTTTCTCGGTCTTAAAGGGACACGAGATTTCGGTCGCACGGGGTGATTGAATTAACACGCAGACTGGCCGAATAAACACACAGATTGCAAAGTGAAACACATTAGGAAGAACGTTAACAAATAAGGAGTCACCAAAAATTGATTTTCGACACATATAAATTTTCGATTTTTGTTCGCCAATTTTTAAAATTCAGCTCGAGCACTGGGGGGGGGGGGGGGGGGGCGCGGAGCAGCACAGAGATGACTTTGTTTTTAAACTTCCTAGAACGCTTCGAAAATTAATGATTTTTTTTAACTATGTAAACCCTGCTAAAATTTGGTACAACTCTTAAGAAAACTTATTTTACTTTCTACACTATTTAATTTTTGTGTTGGTCGAATATTAATTCTTACACCAGTATATATACATATATCCATGTCCATACTTTTTATATGACTCGTTGGCCAGGCAAAGTTTGAATATTGCCTTAAAAGTGTTAAAGTCTGTAAAAAGTCTAAGCAATAATTAACGGAAATGATCATGAGTAACTACAGTCGATTCATCGTCGGACCCCACGGGTTTTCCATCCGTTACATTGTTTGAAATCAGTGTAACGGATAGAAAACCCGTGGGTTCCGACGATGCAGTATATTAATCTTAAACACATATCAAGTTTACATATGCCGGTAAATATCTCGGAGTTTTTTTATTTATACAATCGGTCTTGCATATTTAGAATCGAATTGATAGATTACTTTTATTCAATTAATGAGAGGTTTTTATAAGATTTTTCGCCCTAACGTTTAAATCAACGCTAAATCAACTGAATAAGGGAGATAAATTCATCTTTCATCTAAAACCAATATAAATGAAAATTAAATGAACAAATAGTTTTGTGTTCGTACAAAATATCAATAAGCATACACGTGTGATAAGGTACATGTAGATGTCCCCTCGCGCGCGATCTTCTCGGCCATGTGCGAGTGTGGGAGGGATGATCATCATTTAAAGGGATAATCTTTGTGGTTTTTTGTTGTTGATCTAAAACATTATTAGTACAGTTCTTAGAACATTTTATACTTACAAACCCACCATGGATTTATGTCTGACGATGTTTTGGATTAGGAATAATATCGGATTGTATAATTTTCAGAATGACTTCTTAATTTACATTTTAAATAAAACATTAATAACTTAAAATTAAAACAGTTCCTGTATTTGCGGCTATATAAACTCAAAGACGCGAATCTGGTGTATTAGATAACCGCTGACCGCTTGGTAGTGCACCCGCGGCCGATCTCCTCGGCCGCGGGCGAGGAATAGGTTACGTAAAGTTACAACACACACAGCTCAGAACCCAGGAAGATTTGAAATGTTTGCAGTATAATAATGACTAAAATCTACCAAATAGAAGTTATCATTTTTTCTTTACTTAAAACCCACAATTAATCTATGCCTGATATTATTTCCGATTGAGAATGACATTTCTTTTATTCATTAACAGAACGTTTTGTTAATTGACACTCTATCAATTAATTCAATTTGAGATGATTAAACGTCTATGTGTGATCAAAATTAAAACAATTCTTGTTTTCGGCTAAATGAACTCATAAATTGAGAGACGTGACTCCGGTGTATTAGATAACCGCTGACCGCTAGGTAGTCCAGCCGCGACCATGGCTACCGACTTTCTCGGCCGCAAGCGAGGGATAGCTTACGTAATGGTTCACACACACAGCTCTGATTCCAGATATATTTTAAATGCACGCAGCATGATAACTAAAATGTATCACATAGATTTATTTTTTCCCGGTAGTTTGTGTGATTTACTAGAAAAGAAAAAGAATGTTTATATTTTCTGTTTCTCGTTTTTTAGGATTGTGCAGAATTTACGAAGATGACTTAAACTCCTACATAAAAGCATGTATCCTAAAAAAATTATTTTTTTCTTATGAATTAAAGCCTCCTTTTTAAACAGGCATACTGTCTGTCGTAACTTAAATAAACACAGGTACATGTTAAAATGTAAAGCTTTTTACACTCATACTACACAACTCACCAACAAAATAACATTGTAACGACATTTATAGAATCCCAACAAACCACTTTTCCAGCGACAGCTATATCAAAATCCTAACCGTTTTTTAGTTATTTAGCAAAAACTTTCAAGGGCCCTTGACCCTTAATTTAAGGGGCCAGCCCTCTGTTATTGGTGTCAAATGAAAGTCCTTAACATTCTGCACAACTTTTATTCTACATGTCTTAACAAAATGTTTTTTGTTTAAAAGATACAAAGGAAAATATGTCTAAATTTTCGCACTTTTTGGAACCCTGTTTTTTGACCCCCTACCTTTTTCTAAATAAAGAAAGTAATCCAAAAACAAAAACCGATGTGCAAAACTTCAATGTCTCTGTTATTCAAATTCGTTGGATTCCCATTCCCTGCTATCATAGTCTCGGAGCCTTTGTCTGGAAACGAAAGGCCCTAAATTTTTTTAAAAAGGGGAATAACTCTTTAACGAAAGAGGAATTTTAAAATTTATGAAATGATTTAGATAGTGTTTTGTAAAGTCTATAAGCCCTGACAATTTGAGCAAAAACCGTTCAGAAATGAGCAAGATATGAAGCCTCAAAGTTCGCGTCTAGGAAGAAAAAAAAAGAAAAATAAGAATAATCTTAATCTGCACAATAATATAAAGGTCTTCCGTTTCCAACGGAAGACCTTAATAATCTTAATCTGCACAATAATAAAAAGGTCTTCCGTTGGAAACGGAAGACCCTAATAAATGGATTAGGCAGCAGGCAATGTCTATGTAAGCCTTCTTCATAAGGTACAAAGTAATATGTAAAGTAGAAAATATAAATGACAAATGAAATGATACACGTTTTATAAAATAATGTGATGTAGCATAAAAATACATATTCAGATGGGAAAAAAAAGATTGACAAAAACCGGTTTGAAGAAAAAAAATCCAAAATAATCAAAAACTTAAATACCAGTAGTACAGTTACAACATAAGTATACTACTTATGCGTACATGTATTGGATAAATAGCTATAGTTATGATAATTTTAACTAAACCTCTTAGATTTTATAATGAAGTTATGAACTAATTTAAATAGTACAGTATTTTCATCATGTATAACTTTCAGATTGAATTTTCACGAATAAAATCATCAAAAAGGTCTCCATTTAAATTACTAGCATTGTTTATACATTGAAAATGTATAATATTTTCGTTGCGATTCCAAAAATAAAAAAGTTTATTTGGAGTTTTGAAATATTGTTTCTTAATGGAGTTTGAAAAAGAAGACAATGTTGGGAGACTTTAAATATCCAAAGATAGTTCATTCCACAGCTTAACTGTAGAAGGTATAAAACTTCTTTATGCACTTTTAAACTCAAACTGCTCTTAGGATCGTACAATATATATATATATATATATATATATATATATATATATATATATATATATATATATATATATATATATATATATAATCCAAAATGAGTAAAGTTAATCCACACAAGTAAAAAAAAATAAAAAATAACAGAAAGCCGATTCAAAACTCTACCGGTTTCATTGATATCAATGAAACCGGTAGAGTTTTGAATCGGCTTTCTGTTATTTTTTATTATATATATATATATATATATATATATATATATATATATATATATATATATATATATATATATATATATAAAATACTTGTTTGAGAAATGAAAATAATTGCAGGGACCAATTTGTTTATTCCAACCAACATGAAAGGTCGCAAAATGGTTTGCTTTGTTCAAATTCTGATATCAAACTTCCCAATAGGAGAAAAATTGTTTCCTAAATATACAAACAACACATGCAAGAAACTCTACTCTAATCAAAAGGTATAATGATAAACGGCATTGCTGAATCAACTTTTGGAGGATGCAATGTTACAGTGATTCACAAATTATATTTGACTATTTACTGTAATATTTTACATAATAAAATATTGTTTAAACCATAAACATTATACATGTATTGGACCGAATGCTGTTTACCTCACAGATGCATTTTGTCTGAAATAAACTTTATAATTATTCAGATCTGTAACAAACTGTCAAGTACAATGCAACACTGTAAAGGACCCCCTTCCCGACTTTCTGTATGCAGAATGCAACACGTTGAGGATGACTTCGGATTTTTTACTTATCAAAAATCATATCACAATAGATGGTATGCTCTATTTACACTCAGTTAAGAGATCACTTTTTCGGGAATAGTAATTATAAAAAAAGCTGTTGTTTCTACTTTTAGAAACTGCTAAAAATGAGTATGAATGCCTAGGACACTAATATGTTAAATCCAAAGAAAGTTTAAAGTTATATATATGTATATAAGAATATGCCTGTATTAATTGCGAAATTCAAATGTAGTTTATAAGTACCGCGGTTGTATTCAATTGGAATCAAAGTCAATGCTACATGTAAATCCCTTTTTAGTGTCATTATTTCTGTACGATTTGCTATCTCTGTTATGTACCGAAGTTTGCAAGTACATTTTAAAAGTTAATTTTGATTACAATAGAGATCGATAAGAATCATGCATATATAGATAGAATTATCTATATAGTATTCTGTTTCTTTCGTTCAATTATAAATTTGAACTTTTGGAATTTGTGACGTTTATATTGTTTTTAAATCAAGCATTGTATTTGTTTAATATATTCTTCTTAAACCTGTTGTAACAAGAAAATAATTGTTGTTAGAAATATCCAATGGGATGTTGCATGCAAGCGCGGATTAAAGGAGTGGGGGAATTCAAACTCTTTAAATTCACTTATCAAATTGACCGATCATAGGCATAGACTCCCTTCCCTCTATGGCAAACATAATTATCCCTCTGATCCCCCTCCCCCACCCCCGGATAAAAAAAATTATGGATTCACGCATGTGTTAAGATGTGCCTCTTTCAGACCCATGGTAAATGAATCTCTCATAGCGATATTGAGCGTGATGAATAATTTTCTCTTCCCCTGTAAATCAACTGGATTCAATTTCTGCATACAATAAGTGCGAGTTTTATGTTCATTTACATTGATATAATTCCTATTCAGTCATGGTTTGACACTTATTATAAACATACTTTATCTTATATATCATTAATCCCTCCCCGCAAAGTCCCCATACCTTTTAATTTTGTTCTAGATTAGCGCCAAATTAAACTATCTATTTTAAACTCAGTTGTTATCTAAGGTACGTCTTTTTCTTCCATTGCCAAAATGTAAGGAAGGGGGACATTTTAAATTCAGTGTTCTTTAATTAACGAAACATGACTATACCTTTTAACTTTTAATTAAAAAAATTAATAGACAGACGGAGATAATGATGATAAGCAATAACAGGTGATCAGAAAAGCGTACTCAAGCTGGGTTTTCGAACAATCTAGGTATCAAGCAGGCAATGCCCCCACCCCACTCCAGCACCCTCCCCCCTTGTATTCTTAAAAAAGAATAAATAAATAATATATAGTCGATATTCTACAGGGTCATTTTTCTACAACCAACACGGAGAAAAATGACCCCATAGACCATAATTTCTACGATGTAATCCAAGTATTCTAAAACCGAGTGGGTCATTTTTCTACGTAGAAAAATGACCTCCGGTCAATATTCTACGGGGGTCACTTTTCGTCGTTACACCGGCGTCGAAAAAGTATTTAGTCCGCCAAACATTTTCCCCCAAAAATGAAAGTTCACCGGGATATTTTAGTTTATTTGAGATATGTATCTTAAAAGTGTTACCTATCTACATGTCATTTTTAGTAAAATTTTAAGTTTTTAACACGGATTTATCAAATATTAAAAACAATTCCTGCGTTTTATTACATGTTTTGTTGAAGTCCAGACATTCGAACAGATTGGTATATAGAATTATATATGTCCAAATTTTTGTTTTCAAAATAGTCTAATACTGTACGCACACTCTGTAATGACATTTTAACACCAACACCGTGCGTGATGTCATTACAGATGTTTGATCCACCTCTAATTTTTCGCGGGAAATATAGCGCGAGATCTTTGTGACGTAATACGTTAAATTCCAAAATCATTTGTTTACGTATCTCAACTCAATACGAAGGAATGAAAGCATGTAAAAAATCTCTTAGGTCCCGCTGAAGCTTGTGCGATACTGAAAACGTGTTTTCAAACCTCAAGACACCCTAAATTACGAGTTAAATGTTAGCCATTTTTGGCATAGCATTACGGGAGGAAACATTACAGAGCAGTATGGGACGTAGACCAAAAAAAAATTCTTGATGAATCTGTAGGTTAAGCTCGTTCTTTTTCCCGCGCGCACTGGTTCTTATAGCGCGCTGCGCTTGCTATAAAGGTCACCTTCCTCTACATGCAATGGCTTTTGAAACTTTTTTATATGTACCTTAAGCGTGCGTGCCTAAAATTGAGAAATGCGTACCACGTGCTTGTGAGTTGAGATCGACTATACTAGGGAAAAAGAGATCTTAGGAAGGGCCGTATTTTTTAAAATAAAATCAAGCTTAATACCACAGCATTCAAAACTGGTTTTACTGATATTAGAACCATTTTAACTAGTCCGAAATATCTGACGTTTTCCTGGCTTTTTTTAACGATTTAGATATTTTACTTGCCAGGAAAACTTTTTAACGTGAACTTGGACTTTCAGTAAGTCGTAACTATCTATATTCTTGCGTCAAAACAAGTTAAAAATGACGCTGGTTTTAAGCGATATATACACCGATTGCGAAGTCTAAGCTCAAAAGTCAGACAAATCTTGTTGATTTCAAAGAGCCAAGGTTTTTATTGCCAGCAATGAAATAGACAGGCCTACGTCACAATGCTGTTTGACACAACTACCCAAAGTCCAAGCTCCTGCATGTTAAAATGGTTCTAGTTTTACCCGATACCGTATCTAATAGCGAGCGCAGCGACAACTTGTACGAACGGAGGTAATTCGAGTTGAAATCCGCATATTGATCAAAGAAATTTTGTGGACCCGCGTGAAAAAGTTCTACATATCCCAATAATCCTTTGCGTTGCATAGCAACATGGTGGAACAGGAAGCGTTCCTAAGGAAAATTCTTACCTGTAAAATCGCATACATCTTTTTCATTTACCAATAAAAAATCCTTTAAAACACTAAAGTAAGCAACATATGCTGACGTAAAATAAACTGTACCTATCTGAACTTTTGCTGAAATATGACGTCATTTCCTTCCCCGAAGTTATCCGACAATTTACGAGAACTGTCGAGAGCAAACGAAAATTAAGTATGACGTCACAGTGTCTTACGCTATATTTCCCGCGATAAATTTAGAGATGGGTCAAGCATCTGTATTGGGTGTTACGTGTAGTAGATACTCAATATTTCAGTGTCACCCTCATCATACGGCTCTTCCGAACGCGGAGGACTCTGCAGAACGCGGAGCAGTGTTTAGTTCACACGGAAAAGCAAAAGTCTTTAACTTTCCTTCAAACTCGCTAATAAAATGTTTAATTGAGATTTCTTTAAAGTCTAAATCATAAAGGGATGGTTAGGCTTTCAAATATAATACAACATTCTAACAAATCGAGAAAGAAACGTTTCCGCTGTTGGTGTTTAAATATTAAAATCTTCTATAATTTTTGCAAACAAAATTTTTAAGTAACAAGTGTGACCGCTGAACGCCATTTCAACGCTATTTTAAAGAATACAAATCTGTCAAAACCAATAATCTACATTATATCCAATTTTCAAGTCATTATCTTAACTTTGTAATGAATTATGGGCGTTTAAATGGAACAGGGTAGAAAAAAATTGGATCGTACGAACGCGGATGTTGGTTCTGCTGAACTTCAGGAGTATATTGAAATGGAACTGACCGAACGCGGAGGAAAGTGGTGTTTATAATATAAAAAAAAATGAGTGTTTTGCCTGTCCTTTCTATTAAACAGTTCTCATAATTGACGATTTGTACAAAATGCGACCTTTTTTTATTGAGAAATCAATTGTAGTGCCCATATATCATTGTCTTTGAACAAAAATATGTTTAAACTTGTAATTTTTTCTATTGTAGCACATATACCAGTAGTATGATGCGCCTAGTTAGGGGAGTCAACTGAGTGCACTTGACAGGCGCCTCTATAGGGGGATCAATATTGAGGACATTAGGGGTCAAGCCCCTACGGGTTAAAAATAATGATGTCATAAAAGGAAAAAAGAGAAAAGCAATTGACATTTTCATAATTTTATTGAATAAACATTGCAAAATGGAACGAACAATAAGAAATTAATGAATGAAAAACAGTTAAACTTTAAAGTCCGAACGTATTTACACTGAAAATGTTCCTTTTTCTTTAATGGGTCCTGGGGGAAAATGGGGTTTTAATCCAGATCAGGTTCCTCAACGAAGACGTTTTCGTTGTTAATTCTTTTCATTCTGCCCGGTATTTTCTGCTGTTTTTTCAATTCTTCGTCCCAATCTTCTTTTTTCTGTTTCCCTGTCCCTCTTTTTCTTTCTTTAGTGATTTTCATTACCTTTTTTGGAGGTTCATCCTCTTCTATATCTGAATTTGGATTAGGATCCGGTCCCCAACTAGAGCAGTCTTTAGTCCAATGGCCAATTTTTCCGCAGGTATAGCTAGCACTTTTTAAAATTCTTTGACCTTTTGGTTTTTCTTCCGAGCCAGAGTCGTAATAAGGACAGTCTTTGGTATAATTTCCTTCTTTATGACAGGCTCCGCAAGAAGGTTTTTTTTGTGTGGACACTTATTTGCCCAGTGTCCTTCTTCCCCGCAATTGAAGCATTCGTTATTTTTTATGGCTGGCTTTTTGGTTTCCTTTTTTTTTTACCTTTTTGAGGGCAGTTAGGAGAACAGTGTCCCGGTTCTCCGCAGGTAAAGCAGACATATTTTTGGTTTTTTCTTCGTCCATGGCAGTAGTTTCTTTTTTCTTTTTATATTCTTCTTTATCTTTGTCAGGTTGCGGAGTTTGCAGGTCTTTAATTTTCTTCAGAATGATATCTGTATGGTTAGCAATTTCAATGCTCATGATTTGTAGGGTATTCAGGATTCCTTCTTGAGTGGTAGTAATAATCCCGAAATCTTCTTTGCTCATGGGTGGGCTATCGTTATGGAATGCTGCCATTTCTAAGGCCATGTGATTCTGTGTTTGTGTCAAGAGAGATGAATCGTAGTCCATGATTTGTTAGTTTATGAATTTTGTTTAAGAAAACACTCTATTATTTACCCTCTGGGGCGGGTGATGACGAAATGTACCTGGGGTCATTGCGTAATACCTGCAGGTGTCAGGCGCTGTACACCAGTGAAAGGGGAGCTTGAAGAGTCATGATGAATCATGGTAAAATATTGCGAAATACCCTAGGGTATATAATAGAGTGTTTTGTTCATTTTGAAATGAAACAATGATGGGTGATTTGTCTTCTTACTCATTTGAAGGGTACTTGCTTGTGACCAAATGGAACACAACGGTAGACGAGAAGAAACAGAAGAAATTATTAGAGATTACAGAAATGACTTCAAGAATCGCGAGTCTGGAAGTTCTTCAGAAAGAACTGGTGTTTATAGCCGAAAGACCCACTCCCGGAAGACTAATTACGATTTATTGGGTTGGAGAGGGAGCCAAAATTCATTTACTGGAGAAAATGACCGGAATTTTATCAAAATTGGAATTGTCTGAGGAGAATGTTCACCCGAAAAGGGAGAGAGTGTTTACACATAATCAAACAGATCGACAACATGAAGCTTGCCTCGTTGGAATTTGCGTTCATGAAACTGAAAAAAGATCTGGAGATACCTGGGACCACCTTAAGCCAAGGGACCAGCGTGTAGGATTCAACCCGAATTGGAAATCTTTGAAGTGCCTAACGAAGATCGGACAAGTGAATGGATGACTGCTGCGGTAGATGGGAGCCGATTTGAGCGACGGATTCAAGAGACTGGGTGCCTCATTGAACCTGTTTTAAAAAGACGTTTAAAGTTGTATAATTATTTGTTTGAATGATTTACTGTTGTAAAAAATACAAGAATAACATTTTTTTAATTGCCAGAATATCTTATGTTTTTAAATGTGTATGATGAGTTAGGTAAAAAAAGGAGTTAGGCAAAATAAGAGTTAGGCAAATAAAATATGACGTCATAGTACGTGCTGATAGACTTGGGTGTCGATTCTAGGTACATGAACTCTGGTAGCTAGGCAACTACCGCTGATTTTGTTTAACTCTGCGCCCTTTTTGTTGAACTCCGCCTCCTTTTCTTTAGCTCCGCCTTCTTGTCATAAATAGCGGGGCTCTCCGTCCCCGCACCTCATTCATCTGCTAGATTTATCCACAATTGCCAAAGATGAGTGTTCTGCCCTTAACGGTAGTTCATCCTGAGCCTTATGGTCGTCATGTCATAGAATTATGGGAATATCAGTGGAACGCTGCAAGACTGACATATGAAAGAGTTTGCTACCAGCCACTGCAAATTATGGAGCCGAGAGGAAATCCAATTGATAACATCGCTGGAATGTCTATGTATCCTGGACATCGAATTCGTGTAGAGGATATGGAACCAAAGTTAAGAGAAAGAATGAGACCTGTACCACCCCCAGACCACCACCACCTGTTTTTGGGAGCAGAGGGTTAAGCAGTACAGAACCTATTATGGTGGATTTAGTCAGGCCAGTAAATTCGCCAGCGGAGACCAGCCATGTCATCATTTTAGATCCTCCAGCGAGTCCTGGTTCTTCTCCTGCAACGTCACCCGTTAATACGCCAACGAAGAGGAATACTGAGTCTCCCCTTTCTAGAGTGAGATGTCAGAGCCCACTCTATATCTCCCTCCAAGATCACCAGTATGCTGTACCGGAAGAGTGTCCGATTGCTATTTCTCCTACCTTAAGTGACCCTTCCCTTGGTATGACTGGAGCCGTTTGGCCGTCCAACCCTCCTTTGCATCGGCCTACCCCAAGAAGACCTCAAAGGAGACGTGCTCCCCTTCCCCCCATGCCCGGACCCCAGAGAGGAAGGAATGCCCCCAGATCTCCTCGCTATGCTCCTCCCTATGCTCCTCCAAGACAACCGGGGCCTCAGCAACAGTCAGTTGTTCCATCAGAGAGATCGGCTTTTGGAAACAACACTTTTCCTAGGGGGAGAGGTAAAAATTTATTTCTGGATTTTTAAATTCCAAGCGTAATTTCTACGCCGACAGTCAGATCTCCGCCTTCTCCTAGAAACAGGTCGCCGTCACCCGATGTTTTTTCTGGAGCTCTATAGCAACACCAGACATCCACTAGACTTGACGTTCCATCTTACCATCTTACCCAGCTGGGCTAGTAAAGCTGAAAATGAACTGACTGGCGAATGTATAATTTGTTGCGGAGAGATTAAACATCTTCAAATCCGATGCAAAAAATGCCAAGCCATGAAGGCGTGCTGTTGTTGTGTTGTGGGCGTATACCAGAGTATTAACAGCTGCCCCACTTGCCGCTTCAGAGGAGAATATGAGCCCCTCCCCCCCCACCCACCCTGAGAGAGAAGAGAAGAGAAAAAAACCAACGGCCCTTTTAAGGGCCACCCATATTTTTAGAAAAGCTGCTTTCATTACTTTGCAAAAGAAAGTAAAATATGAACACCAATGTCACTTACCTCATACACCAACATGCATTCTTACGAGTCACTATCTCCTTTTCAATTAAAACACGAATTTACGATGGTCGTAGCGGGTCCTTCTAAATCGGAGAAAACAGAATTTGTTAAAAAGTTAATATTAAATAAACATTGGATTTCCCCTCCCCCCGAAAAAAATGTTTGGTGTTATCGAGAATGGCAACCCGCCTACGAATCTTTACAAGATCAAATTAAGTTTATTCGTAATATTCCAGAAAACGACGAGGAGTTAGTAGCGGATTTTAGTGTCCTTCACCTTTTAATTTTTGATGATATGATGGGAGGGAAAGCCATCGAATCTAAATCTTTAGATGTAACATTACTCAGAATGTGTTTGATCGAGCCGTTCAACACCGCACGATTAGTTTGAATACACATTACATGGTGTTGTTTAAAAATCCTAGAGATAAATCTCAAATCACGGTATTGAGTCGACAAATAGACATGCCTAATTTAATGTCTGCTTATTTAGATGCTACTCGCGTCCCTAATGGGTATTTGTTAGTGGATTTAAGTCCACAAACTACCGACGAATTGAGATTGAGAAGTCAATTGTTTGAGAATTTGGTCGTTTACATGCCCAAAGAATATAAATAATAGAAGCATAAGGGTGTTACCATCATTAGGATATAGGACATCATGGCAAGACAAAATAAAATTTTGAGACTCCTGAAACTTTTACAAGAAGAAAGAGATCCTCAGAAAAGACAAGAAATCATCGAATTGAGTCGTAAGACTTTATTGAAAGGGTTTCTGATTGGAGCTAAGAATTTACTGAAAGGATCTATTCCTGTTGACAAACAGACCCAACGTTTTATCGAAAAACATCGAGATGATTTGAGGGTCATTGCCGACAAAAAGTCAACGAAGATAATAGATTGAAAGCCATATTGAAACGAGGAGGAGCTGGATTCTTAGGAGGGGTCATCATTCGTAATTTAGTAAAATGGAATTTGAATAAAGAGAGAATTGCTAAACCTAAAAAACGTAAATTAAAGAGTGTTGTAGGAGTAAATCTAAATCCAGGATGGATGTCTAGGGAGAAAAAGAAATTGAAGAAAAAAGTTTTGTAAAGACCCCTCCTTTTAGGAAAGATTTACCTGATTGGGTCCAGGAGCAAGTAGATTTACATCGACAAGATCAAACAGCTCGATATCGTCAAGATCGAGCCCACTAGAACGCTAGCGATGAGAAAACAGTTACCGGATTGGGTTCAAGATCAAGTGAGTTCCTATCATGAAAATCAAACAGATTTAGATGACACTCTTCCCTATGTCGATGATAAAGCTGTTCAAATAATGGATAGGATCATGAAAGGGCCCATAGGAGTCGCCAGAACTTCATATAATGTAATGACTTCTACGACTATCAAAACAACTCAAGCTCCCTATCTGTTTGAGAATATTATTCCTTTTTAGTTCACCTGAGCTGAAAGCTAAAAGTGAGCTTTTCTGATCACATTTTGTCTGTCGTCCGTCTGTCTGTCCGTCTGTCTGTCCGTCTGTCCGTAAACTTTTCACATTTTCGACATCTTCTCAAGAACTACTGGGCCAATTTCAACCAAACTTGGCACAAAGCACCCTTAAGCAAAGGAGATTCAAAGTTGTGAAAATTAAGGACCACGCCCTTTCTCAAGGGGAGTTAATTAGGAATTATTGAGAATTTTTTAGAAATTTTCAAAAATCTTCTTCTCAAGAACCATTTGTCCAGGAAAACTGAAACTTGTGTGGAAGGATCCTCATGTAGTGTAGATTCAAAGTTTTGAAAATCATGACCCCGGGGGGTAGGGTGGGACCACAATGTGGGTCGAATTTTTACATTGGAATATATAGAATAAATCTTTAAAAATCTTCTTCTCAGAAACTAATCAGCCAGAAAAGCTGAAACTTGTGTGGAAGGATCCTCAGGTAGTGTAGATTCAAAGTAGTGAAAATCATGACCCCCGGGGGTAGGGTTGGGCAACAATGGGGGGTTGAAATTTTACATAGGTATTTAAAGAGTAAATCTTTAAAGGGTACCTGCAGCCAAACCTATGTGAAACATATGTTAAAGAATTTATTTACCAGAATTTAATGCAAAAAACCGCATCGAAATCAATGCAAAAATAACGGAGTTACGCCGCTTCAAAGTGGCTATTTTTACCTGCTTTGAGAAATCCAATCAAGAGAAAATAGAATTAGGCGATAACGAGGCTTCAGCGGAAGTGACGTCACGAGGTCAACAGGAGGAAAATTTCCATACAAAGCTATACAAAATAAATTCGATTTTACAGCCAAAATGATTGATATAGGTCCGATGTTTTGACGTATCTAGTTAATTTAAGTATTGTATATTTAGAAAATTGTATCCGTATATATTTGTTACAGTCAGATTTATTTTTAAAGGACTTTAAAATTTGCTATCCTCCTCGCCTTTTTACCGATGATTACGATATCTTAAAACACTTGCATGGACAGAATATGTTTTGATTACATAATATCACTTCACACGCGAATGATCCGAGACAATGACACAGGTAAGCAGGTAAACTAACGGAGCTACTGCTCCTGACACGTGTATATCTGGGGTACGTATATACATGGTACACATGCATGTCTGGTGAACAAAAGGGGGTTTCACACCTCTAGTCTGGTAAATTGAGTTGTGTATAATAAGCTACTCAAAACAGAAAAATATATTAGACTGTGTAAAATCAAGCGTTCATAAGCTAATACATGTGTATAGTCTGTCAATCAGACCATCAATCGTAACCACTAGTCTGCTAACGTTAAAAATAAATGTCTTGATTGTTACTTAATTATTAACTCACATTTGAAATGACAAAATGACCATTCAGCCGTTTTAATCTTTTTAAAAATGTAATTAAGTAATTATTTCGGAAGTAATTACGTTGATCATTAATTTAGTCTTATTTTCTTATCTAGTATTAATTGAAAGTGCAACTTTCTTTCGAGCTCAATGGTCAGCAGTTAAATACTCCAAATAGCTTAATTAAGTTGTTATACTGACGCCGAATCATTATAAAATCTTCAAAAAAAAGATATGACAAAGGATGTAAATAAGACTAAAATAAAATTCCACTATCGTATTTTTAAAGAATACAAGACAGACTTCATCATGCAGCCATCTTGCATGGACTTTCGCCCTGATCCGTTTATAATCAATCCTGTGTTTATTTTATATGCATGCTGTTTTGATTGTAATTGGTTTGAAATTAGTATAAAGGAATAATCGGGCGACATAGTGGTAATTTTATGTCTCATACGAGGAAGAGACCCCGCGTTATAATACCTTTTACAAAATATGTACTATTATCAATATCATTTATAATGTCATGGAAAAATCGTCCCAGAAAAATACAAAAAAATATGTTTCTTATTACAATAGTGCTTTGATTGATTGTCATTTTGCTACATAGACTGTGAATTTATATGGAAAGTGTGTTACAAATTTGACTTGCATGTAATTCATCAATCAAACAATTTTCGAATTCGGCATTTTTGTACGGTAAAATACGAGTTTAAATTCAAACATTTTATTTAGTCATCCTGGGTTGAAAAGGAAATAAAAGTACAGAAACAACTGTTCATATATCGATAAAACAATGCAAGAAAACGATCAGTTTTCATACGATTCTCTTGTTTCTCCTGTAGCGGCGTTGACCCCGTGACGTCACAGTTCATCTCGCGCCAAATCGGCTTGATTCAAAAACCGTTCAGGTGTGAAATTGGGTTTTCCCCAAATATCTCGAAAAGTACTTATGCGATCGCAGTAAAATTTTCGGGATGATGTTTTTTCACGTAGATCTCCATAATATCAAAAAATGACCGGCACTGCAGGTACCCTTTAAAAGTCTTTTCTCAGAAACTAATCAGCCAGGAAAGCTGAAACTTGTGTGGAAGCATCCTCAGGTAGTGAAGATTCAAAGTTGTGAAAATCATGACCCCGGTGGGTAGGGTGGGGCCACAATGGGGGGTCGAATTTTTACATAGGAATATATAGAGTAAATATTTAAAAATCTTCTTCTCAGAAACTAATTAGTATGGAAAGCTGAAACTTGTGTGGAATCATCCTAAGGTAATGTAGATTCAAAGTTGTACAAATCATGACCCCCGGGGGTAGGATGGGGCCACAATGGGTGGTCAAACTTTTACATAGGAATATATAGAGTAAATCTTTAAAAATCTTCTTCTCAGAAACTAAAAAGTATTGAAAGCTGAAACTTGTGTGGAAGGATCCTCAGGTAATGCAGATTCAAAGTTGTGAAAATCATGACCCCGGTGGGTAGGATGAGGCCACAATGGGTGGTCAAACTTTTACATAGGAATATATAGAGTAAATCTTTAAAAATATTCTTCTCAGAAACTAAAAAGTATTGAAAGCTGAAACTTGTGTGGAATCATCCTCAGGTAATGTAGATTCAAAGTTGTAAACATCATGAACCCTGTTGGTAGGGTGGGGCCACAAAGGGGGTCGAATTTTTACATAGGAATATATAGAGTAAATATTTAAAATCTTTTTCTCAGAAACTAATCAGCCAGGAAAGCTGAAACTTGTGTGGAATCATCGGCAGGTAATGTAGATTTAAAGTTGTTTAAATCATGACCCCCGGGGGTAGGGTGGGGCGACAATGAGGGTTGAATTTTACATAGGAATATATAGAGTAAATCTTTTAAAATCTTCTTGTCAGAAACTAATCAGCCAGAAAAGCTGAAACTTTTGTGGAAGGATCCTCAGGTAATGCAGATTCAAAGTTGTGAAAATCATGATACCGGTGGGTAGGATGAGGCCACAATGGGTGGTCAAACTTTTACATAGGAATATATAGAGTAAATCTTTAAAAATATTCTTCTCAGAAACTAATCAGCCAGGTGATTCTTTAAAATTGTTTAGACTTTGGCCCCTTGATGATTCTTGGGCCTCACAAGGGGTTCAGAGGTTGATGTAGGTTTATATCCCATACATAAACAATTGTTTAGGATCTTTTTGAAAACTGCAATGCTTAACATGTGTTATGACTATAAAATCACCCCGTTAGAAAAGGGACTAATGATAATAAAAATAAGAAAATGGATTTTTATTTATACAGGATCTACATGTATTATACTACATTGTCCAGATAGTTTGTATTATGACTACATTAAGCTGATTTCATCATACCTATTGTTCCTCAGGTGAGCGATTTGGCCCATGGGCCTCTTGTTCTCCTTTACGAGCACCCGACACTCCTAAGCGTAGACCCTCTCTGAAATTAAAAAAAAGTAAAAAAAAAAAAGTCTCCTTCTGAATCGTCAAAGTTAAAATAACTTTGTCCCCATGATGGAGTGGGATTTAGACTAAAAGAAAATTACGACCGTAACATGGCTACCGCTCATAACCCTGCTTGGATTGAAAGCCAAACTAAAAGGAAAATTGTTCCTGTACCAGACATTTCTAATTTTACTTTATAGTTTACAAAATCTAAAGCAAAGTTGTATCCTTGTCCAGAGTGTCATAAGGTATATAGATCTGATGGGGAATTAGAAGGTTATATAGAAAGAGATCACCCCAAAGCAAGACCATGGCCTGTTCAAAGAAGAAGCGATAGTTCTGGTCCCTATGCTCCAATAGGGATGTTTTGATCATCCTATAAAAGACAACCAAGGAGGAATTTCTTGTCAGTTTTTCATCATGGCTTCAGATAATAAGAAGAAAAAAAAATGACCAAGAAAGCGGTTAAAAAGGAGAGCAACAAGGTGTCTAAAAGTAATTCTTGTGAATGTAGATTGAAACCTCATATGCCTGTGTTTCAAGTGTTAGTGTCTCCTGAAAGTAGCTCTGTAAAAAAAAACAAGTCTTAAAACATTGCAGTAAAGACTGCATTCATAAGATTTGTGAGATTGTTTATAACTTATTAAAAGGAAACATTCCTCTCTCTCCTTCTCAGAAAGAAAAATTCTCTCATAAGAAACACATCTTGAGACAGTTAGTTAAACATCAAGGTAATAAAAAAGAAGAGCTTTATTAGTGAAACAAAAAGGGGGATTTTCCCCCATTGTTTAATAAAATTGTTTGATCATGATTCATAAAATGGTATTGGTTTCCGAGACCATGTTATTGGAATGAAAAGGTAAATTACCTAAATATCCCGAATTCCAAGCAGCCATTGGATTAGGACAACAATTGGATCAGATTGAAACGAGAACGGATTTAACTCCTGAAGAAAAAGCAGCTTTGTATAGACATCAATTATTTAGATATCGAAATTACTTGCGTGAAGCTCGTAATGAAGGAAAGGAAAAAATAATACCCGAGAAACCTATGACAGAAAATGAACCTGCTGACCCAGCTCTTCCCCCACCCCCTCCCCCAGCTGCTGAAGTCTCAGAAATGGAACAACAAGTGATTAGAAGCGTTCCTGGCAATATGCAAAAGAAAGCAGGGCTTCTCCTTAGACCATCTTAAGAAATCTTAAGAAAGTCATACAATGTAATGAAAATGGGGAAATCAGTCATCGAGGAATGCCCATACCTAATTCTAACATTGTGAATTTAGTGACAAATACAATGAAAAGTAGGCCCCGTGCAGGACTACGTTCTCCTGAAGGTTATAATGAATTTGCACAAGCTTTAAAAGAAACGAATATACCCAGAGATTACGTGCAAAATCCTAACGTTATAAAAGCTATGAATAGACCCGGAAAAATCAGTCCTCCTAGACCCTTTCTAGCTGACAAAGAATTTAATTATGATGATGATACTGGGTTTCAGGATGCCTCTAGTATTACCCCTCATGAATCTCCCCTCTTAAGACTTCAAAGGGCTAAAAGAAGGAGAGAAAGCACACCTTCAGATTCGCTTTATTCTCCAGGAGAAGAAAGTATCCGGACCAATAGAAAAAATCTAAGATGGGACGTCTTAGAGGCTTAAAGGAAATTATGAAACAAGACGGAAGACAACCCGTGCGGATTCAATCCGACCAGGGAAAGGAATTTACTAACAGAGAATTTCTAGGGGCTTTCAAATCCATTCATTTCTTTACTACGCAGTACAGCTAAGGCGGCCAATGAAAATATCGGCGAATTTTTGTGATGAAAACACGTATACTTTAGTTCAACGAGCATGTCCTTTTTAAAATCAATAACAGTCGCTCAAATGCAATATATTTCTGAAATATATATATAATAGTACAATATTTAATGTTCAAAGTGGTCACGTGATATGGTAGTCGCATGGTACAAGCAGATGTATTTGTGGTTTCGAGGTCATTTAAAAATGTCAATATTGCAAGGGCATAATCATGTCAAAATTCACAACTGAATTATAAAATAACTTGATGTTATATAGTAGATTTTGAAAAATGTTGTGAACTTTGTAGGATAATATCATTTGTTAGTAGAAACCATAATTTATAATGCATATGTTGAATAATATTGAAGGTCACAGTGTTAATTTCATTAAAAAAATAATTAACTTGTAAGATTAGACAAGGATCTTGGAAGTTTTTAAATTACATAGCATATTTCAAATTCACATGTAAAAGTTTGTCATGATCAGATAAGTGTATGCCCTTGCAATTAAGTGATTTATTTAGGTACCCAGCTTTAAGATATACGATATTTTATACAAAACTGAGCTTGCCTCTTAATACGATGCATAATTATAACAAATTGAAAATAAGACTATAAAGGTAGCATTCTACTAATAATAATGTTAAACAAAATATTCATTTATAATTTTCCGTTAATCTATGACATTTATTTTTCATCGCTAAAAATCCGCATGATAGCCTTCAATGACTTAACTTAATGCGTCATTTTGAAGCATATGATGTCATATTTTGTAGTACAGCGAGAACGACCTCTCGCTTATTTCTCAGTGTTTACGATATAACAGACATCGAACTTGTAAGTAATAGCATTTGTTGTTTTTAATTAAAAGATAAGTATAAATTAATTTTGCTAATAAATGAATTAATTAGTACTTTCGAGGTTTGTAATATACTGTGATGTCATAATGCACATTTCCCGTACTTTTTGTCTGAACGGAATTTATTGACAGCCTTAACTGTGCTGCGTACTCGTAATGCAGAAACCAAAGCCAGTATCGTAGAACCATTTCAACGTACCCTAAAAGCAAGGATGTGGCGGTATTTCACTCGTCATAAAACTCGGCGATATGTGGATATTTTACCCGACTTGGTGTATGCTTATAATCACATTTACCATCGAAGTATCAAGAAAGCTCCTGCTGACGTGAATTCCTCCAATGTTTTAGAAGTGTGGAAAAATCTGTATGAAAAGAAAATAAGTCTTAAAAGACTTAAGTTTAATACATGGGATCGAGTGAGAATCAGTAAAGCGAAACGCACATTTGAAAAAGGGTATTTACCCAACTGGACGAGAGTTATTTACCGTATCTCGTTTAATACAGGGATCTGTACCTTATAGATATAAGGTAGAAGATTATAACGAAGAAGAAATAGAAGGAACTTTTTACGAGTCTGAATTACAGTTAGTGACTTAAAAAGACGATGTATATGAAGTGGAGGAAAGTTTAGGGTATAAAAAGCGGCGGGTCGGGAAAAAAGTCATTTCTGAAGCGAAAGTGCACTGGAAGGGATATCCTTGTTTTGATTCATGGATTCCTACAAAATGCATTGGAATGTATGTGGTGGAAAATTGCCCAGAGAAGAAATTGTTTTTTTTTTGCTCAATTGCTTGTTTGTGTTACTTTAATTATTGCTTCTATTGTAATGTTAGCCTTACACGACGAGAATCGAGATTTTTGGATGGTTACTCTCAGTTCTTTAGTGGGTTACAGCATGCCCACCCCGAATTATCCCAAGGTCATTAAAAATAAGGGGGCGGGATAATATTTTTTAGCGAATGACTCATAGCTATGACTCATACTACCCAAGACTACCGTAAGTAAAGTATTACGCAATTTGACCTTGAGACAAAACACATAAAAAGAGGCGTTTCAGCCGTTTTTGACATTTAATTCAAAATGAGCCGTCCAAGATATGAATATGAATATCGCTGGAAAATTGAACGTGCATACTACCTACGAACGGACAAGTGCCCTAATCTGAAGGGGGAATGGATGACTTCGAATGCAGAATGTTACAAAGATTTTTCCAAGAAGAATAAACTTGCTGGAAACCACCTGGCTTACCTGTACAAGAGAATCGTTCTACCTGAATTTTCTGGTCTTCGGAAAAACCAAGTATCACCAATACAAGTATGAAACAAAGCTGCTTTTTACCGAGAGGAACCTCTCTGGACCATGTACGAATCTAAGTGGGGAAGAAGACTGGGAAAAACTCTGTCAGAATTAAAGAAATTTAGAAAAGCGGGATACAGTTACGTGGATTGTTGTGATCGCGTTGAATACCTGTACATGAGGAAACCCTTTTCTATTGAGAATCTTCCTCCTTTTGATCCGAAATCCATAGTCGTACCCGTCAAAGAAATTGAACACGACCCCATGGATCAGGGAGTAATCGATGTGAAAGAAAGAGAAGAGGAAAAAGAAGGAGAAAAAGAGGAAAAAGAAATAATGAAGAAAAGGAAGGTGGAAGAAGTGGGCCAGATGTGATTTCCAATTAAAAAACATTTTTTGAATCTTGAGACTTTATGTTTCATTTTTTTTTTCTTCTATGTTCATTGTATGCTTTCAAAAATTAAAAGTTTGTTCACTCTATAAAAACTTGGTTTTTATTTCAATAAGAGTAATTTCTAATCAACATGGCACAAACAATTTACTTGACCTTACCCAGTGATGGATCGATGAAAACCTTTCCAAATGATATGATCTCTCAGTTTAAAACCTTGTTACCCCAAAATATTGACTTAACCGATGGAGAATGGGAAGTTGCTCTTGCTGAAATGATGTATAGGACTTCCATTGAGAACCTTTCAGAAAACGAAGCTTATTTCGATGTTTTAATCACTCAAGAATATAGCGATCAATTAGGAGACCCTAACGTTTTTAAAACCAATCATTTACAAATGACAAAAGTAGGAAG
The DNA here is from genome assembly GCA_020458035.1 of Magallana ariakensis. NCBI lineage: Eukaryota > Metazoa > Mollusca > Bivalvia > Ostreida > Ostreidae > Magallana > Magallana ariakensis. Next base: position 23,957,025 of record CM035819.1, on the reverse strand, counting down.
CACATTTCTCGCTGATTGTGAAACTTTTGTGGAGTGGAAATATTCTTACTTTGGTTATAATTATAAACAACCAGAAGAGAGTACTAAAATGAAGTCCCGTCTTCTTTTGAAATGGATATTATTCGAATTCAGTTTCAACCTGGTCCTTACGTTCATCCCAAGGCCATGATCTCTGAAATCAACGAGGGTCACCGAATAACATTAAGGACCCTCTGGACAGCCTTGAGTCCTAATCCTAAAGAGAAGAATAACATGCATTAGCGTACCATGATAAATTCGATCGAATCGAATATCAATACAACGGAAATGCAATGCGTCAAAGTAACCCCTTTTGCATCCGTTTTTCCATACTCCTAGCCTTAAAAATGGGGTTTGGGGCAAAAAGCTTTTGTTTTACTAAAGGGGGAGGATAGAACAAATGCCTCCTTACCAAAGCCCTCCATGCGCTTGGGACAGAAGCTTCTTATCAAATCGATCAAAACATGACCAAATGGATCAATGTGAATTATTTTGCTCCCAATAACATTGATTTGTTTGAGAATTTGAAACAGATGTACGTGTACTGTGACATCATAGGACCTCAGATGGTAGGTTCGAATGCTTTGAAATTGTTGAGAGTCGTCCCCGTGACTTCTGGCACTCAGGATTAAACGCAGGCAAAATGGGAACCCGTGAGAGCCGAATATTTGAAATTGAGTAAAAAACATTTTGACACCATTGAGATTCAGATCAGAACTCCCTTAGGGAACTTGTTCCCTTTTTTAAGAGTCAGAAGTGTCATGAAACTTCATTTCAGAAAATTCTATTGAAAATGGAAACATTCCTGATAGTTTGTGCCGCTGTATTAGGGGCCATTTTCTTGTTTTCCTGGTGCATGGAGTGTCTAAAAAAATAATGAAAATTATATAAATACCCTAGAAAATAAACTATTTCATCATTATTGATTAACATGGCTTACACTCACAGACGTCGACGACGAAGAAGGGGACAGAAAGGTGGAATTTTTCTTCTGTAACCTTTGGCGGCTGCCCTTGGGCCTGTCCTAATCAGTACTATTGGAGATGCAGCGTCTCAAGTAGGAAGAGGGAAGAGAATTAGAGCGAGAAGGAGTAGAAGATATAGAAACAGGCCTTGGTGAATAATAAATGATATAAAAGCAGAACTCACTATAAGTTTTTCTCAGGTTAATTATGTCTTATCACCAATGATTATTACGTCAAAGGGGGTTTGGGGATCATGATCGGGGATTATTACGTCAAAAAGGATTTGGTATTGTTGGTAGTCTCCTAAAAATAGGAGGTCCCTTAGTTACCGGTGCTTTGAGACCAGTCATCGGAGAAGTCCTAGGAGGCATAGTTAGAAAAAAAAGAGGAAAAGGAATAGTTGGTGATGTCCTTAGAGGAGAAATGAAGTCACTAAAAATGCTATTATAGACAGATTTAGTACCCTTTATTGAAGATTTGAGAACACGAACTAAAAATAGACTGAAATGATTTGCAATTCCTTTAGTAGATAGACAATTAATGAGAAATGTCCCAGGTATGAGAGCACCAATTGTTGGTGATATACTCAGAAGTAAGGTATTGCTTTTGGTCAAATTAAAGTAGCCAACCTTTTTGACACCAATGTCAATAAATTCTTGGGAGGTCAGACAGGGAAAGGAAGGAGAAGAAAACAAAGAGGTAGAGGAGTGGTGACAGACCTGCTTAAAGGAGGAATTAAAGGAAGTAAAGCAGTGAAATACCTGATCAAAGGAGGAATTAAATGAGGAATTAAACAATTACCACAGTTACTGAAACGAGGTACGAAGGGTCTAATTAGCTCAGGGGTTAAAGAAGGGCTAAAAAAGGAACTCATGATAAAGAAGGAACCAAACAAGCCATAGAGTGTGCTGCCCAAGCCGGTTTAGATGCCCTGGAAGGAAAAAAATCTTTAAAAGAAGCCGTTCTTAATCGAGGTTTGGAAGGTTTACAGAAAACGGGAAAAACCATGGAACAGAAATATTTACCTGCAGAAGAAACAAGAGTACTTTTAGCTAAAGGAGGTCCTCAAAAAAGAAAAAGAAGAAAAGTAAAAATAGGAACCGGTAAAAAAGCAAGAATCGTAGACATCTTCGACTGACCAGTCCTATAAAAAGGGAGTCAGTCCCCTCATCCCAGGCAGTTTCACTTATTACTTCAAAAGTCACACACCTTTCAAAAGTCACCTTTCAAAATGATGCACAGAGAATCTTGTATGTGTGAGATTGACAATTAAGAATTGTTCCAAGTTCCCCCCACCAATGTGGCTAAAGAAGTATCTAATGGATGGAATATTATCCCATTTCCAGTACCCTTGAATCCGATACCGCCCCCATCGAATTCGATATTCAAGGGCATGGAGACGAATACATAGATCTCTCACAAACTTATTTACAAGTGATTTGTAAATTCACGAAAGCCGATGTCAGTAATTTAAGAGGAGACCACGCTAATTCCACTCCGGTGAATAACAAGACATTTTACATTCCTTGTTCACAGAAATCGATGTCACTCTGAATAGTAAAATCATTAGCCCGGGAACAGATACCAATCCTTACAAAGCTTATTTAGAAAAATTACTTTCCTATAGACCCGAAACCTTGGCAACTCAAATGAAAGCCAGAAGTCTGTGGGAAAAAGACACGGCAGGACACATGGATGATTGTAAAAACGGTGATCCGACACAAGTCAAATCTGAGTTTAATGTCGATGACGATAAAGTGACAATCAGGGAATCTGATCTGGTTATGAATTTACCTGAAGGTGGTAAAAATGTTGGTTTGAGAAATCGCCATAGTGCCGTGCCAAACGGTGAAAAACTTTAATCGATCGACTCTATCTGGATCTGTTTCAACAGGAGAGATTCATTCCCAGTGGAGTAGATATTCGTTTGAGATTCAACAGAGCTAAATCTGATTCTTACATCATGCAGGGAGTACAGGAAAAATAAAAATTCTGAGCATGTTATTGTGGGTCAGAAAAGTCAAACCTACTCCTACCGTGTTAAATGCCATCAACGAGAGATTGAACCTAGAGACAGCCAAATATCCCCTAAGACGAGTAGATGTCAAATCTGTCACCATTCCTACAGAAACCCAATCTAAAATCAGCGATCATCTGTTTCAAGGGCAAATGCCAACACGAATAGTTTTGGGATAAGTCGGAAATGACGCTTTCAATGGAACTGCCGATAAAAACCCGTTCAATTTCAAAAATGCGAAAGTCAAAAAGTTAGAAGTCAGCATCAACGGAGAAACCATCAGTACCCGACCCTTGTACAGTACAGGCAACGCGGACCCCGTGTTTCCCGCGCCCCGTCACGGTATAAACACATCGAGGTAATCGGCCAGGTGAGACAGGTATACCGCGTTCCCATCACGGTAAACTCATCACCTACATGTGCCCGCCACGGTAAAATTATCGATGGAAAAGCATCGTATACAAGCGGGAGTTATCTCCCCAATGACAAAATAAATTGCATATTTCTTTATATTTAATGACGATATTTAACCAGATTTTGACAGAGGTTATAATCGAAATATTTGGAGCCTTTTTAAATATTTTTTTAATTTCATAGCTAATAGTTAGTAATTTAATTTAATAGTTGTGCAGTAATTGCGAATAGAATGTTTGCGAGTCATTATTTCATAATAATATTTTAAATAAGGTCACCAAAAAATAAATTATCATTTAATTACCATTAAAATTATCATGTAATTGCCATTAAAATTATGTGTCAGCAGGTTGCTTGCATTGTGTTCTATAACCAAATAACTGGCATGTCTACATTTGTATTTTGTTGTTGTTGAAGTCCATGCGCGTGTCAACTAATGATGAGCAGGACTCACTGACACGTCAAAGTGATTAAAAATTAGGGCTTCCCATAATTAGCACCCCGGTATTTTTTGCACGTTTGGTTCATTTTCTACAAGGTCTTCTACGTGTTAAGAACTGTTTCAAGTGAATTAATGTTAAAGTGATTTTGTGTGGCGTTCGTTTAAGTATGGCTCGTCGTCATTCTTTACTTATAATGTCTGATTTATTGTTTTCATTTCACATAAAATGATTACGTATTTTATTCATGTTTTAAAAACTCCTTATCAATTATTTTAGAGAAATTTTAATTAAAGAATCGTCTGCACCCCTACAGATTTCATGTAACTGTGGATATACTCTGTACCTATTATTTCAAAGAAAATTTTATATATTATTATACATGTAGGAGAGCTTTTAAAAGACCCATAAAATATCTTTTTTCGATTTTTTACAAATAATTTTATACATTTCCTACTCTAAATATGTTTTTGATCCATATCAATTTTTAGCATGTTTACGGCTTGGTCTCTCGATATCGATGCTCAAGACAGTACTGTTACTCTAGTCCGTGACAAGCATGTGCTACACGGTGAACGATTCCCAAACGATCAACGGCGTATGAAAAAAAACTCCTTTCCCCCTTAAAATACTTAATGATATTGATATAATTTTATGTGTGCATGCTGAATATGAAGCTACTACACATATGTAGTATCATTTCTCGTAACCCTCCTGCCCCCCCCCCTTCCTTCAAAGTTTTATGACTGTTAAAGTAAACTGTATTTGACTTTAGTCCCAATTGTTTTACACAAAGGTGTGAAACCGTCGCACTGACAGGAAATCCCTCTACGCTTGAACGCAAAAATACACAGGTATGAGGCAGGTGGATAATCCGTGTAACGAGTGACCATCAATTCTACCTTTATATCATTTTATTGCGTTCCTAAACTGCTAAACGTGTTTAAAGCTGACATGAATTCATAAAAGCATTGGGTCGCCATATTAGTTTTGATCGCTCCTCTACAGCCACTGGGGTATATATACCGGTCGAGAAAGTTACGGTCGGTTGCTTTCCAATCGAGGCATTCAGGTTGCACGGACTTCTAAATGCATGAACTACACATTGTAGTAAAATGTTTGTAAAAAAGAATAAAGGAAACTACAATCAATAAAACACAAAATATATTTATTCTTTGAAATAATTTCCAAGGTATCCGTATCATTTTGCACAGAAAGTGCTGCCTTACTTCGCATGCACATCGAACACGTGTATCGTTCATACAGAGTGCATAACTGTCACAGATTGGCCGTGCTGGTTGTCAGAAAGAATAACTAGTTAAACATTTTACTACAATTTAATACAATACAATACATTTGTTTATCTTGTGATTTAGTTTTTACAAAGAAAATATTTAAGTTTTGTGTCACTTATTGGCTGGTCCGTAATGGCGGCCTCGTTGGGCTCACAAAACCATCCGTCCATGTATCCTTGTAAGACAGGCCAAAGTTGATGAATCTTCACTGTTGAATGTTTAGGGTGGTTCCATTTTTTTAAAGGCTGAGATCCTTGAATACTGAAGTATTGTGGTTCTGGTATTTGGTAATACTGGATGCTGGAATACTCCAAATTGTGGTACTGCAATACTGGGATCTATTGATAGAATACATATCAAAACTGTATATACCATACATTGGGTTTATATACTATGCACGTTTTTCCACATACATATACATTACTTTACACATATACTTTACATGTATTTACTTATATTATACATGCATACTTTTACTCATGTTTGTACTAATATATTTTTTTACCTCTACATGTATATTTATACTTGTACTTTTACACATACTATATATATTATGCAAATAGCATGTTTACTTGTACACTGAATTCACGCAATTACTGTACACACTTTTTACAATGTTTACGCAGCATTGTTACTCTACAGCTTTGTATATTTTATAAACATAACCAGTTTTAATGTATGTAAACAATATTTTAAGTTTAAGACAACTGTATGGAACAAAATATCAACGAAACACAAAAAGGAACTTGGCTGTCATTTGCAACTGTAAATTAACAATAAACAAACTTTAAAATAAAACTCTCTTACCTCAGAAGTGAGAAGAACCTGGTTAGAATATGCTCAGATGTAAACATTTAGTTGAACAAACTCTAGTACAGGACAGCATGTCCTTCTCAGGTGCCTGCTACGCCCAAACTGACTACACCAGCACGGGTCATTAAATGCCTAACCAGTTGGGTGAGTTTAAAGGTACTATAAATAAATCTATGGACACCCGATTTGGATTAAAATATATATACAGGTAAAACTATGGCAAACAGTTTGGACATTAAATGTGACAATAACGTCTGCTTTTTTTTTATGACCACAGCGGCACTACATCCAACACAGTAGATAAATGATAGTAAATCCAAGAAAGTAACAACATAACATCGTTTCCATAAGTTTGTACAAAAACACCCCGTTTCTAAAATCCATGCGATCATTGACATTGCTCAATCGGCCACAGTGTGTAGTTTGCGCATGTGCGATGTTATAACTTACACAGGAACACGTTCTACAATTATCGAGGATTTTAAAATTTGTGTACCTGGGATTTCAGTCTGCCTTGTTTCGTAGTTCTTTGGATATTCCTTACCAGTGCAGTGGTTGTCATAATATTTTTGTTCAAAACGCGTTTCTACAAGTCTTTCGTCCAATGTAACGCGTTCGGGTGAATGAAATACCTGAATGCGGTGAAGCATGAATAGTGCTATCGGCCTTATATAGGGGTGTGTAGCGATGAGCAGAACAATAGAAATCGACAACTAATATGGCGGTAGTCCGAGATAAAAGGGAAATAATGCGTATTTATGCATTCATGTCAGCTTTAAAATGTTTTGTTTCTCCCCGCAAAAAACCTCCAATATAAAGTAAACTTGAGAGAGAGAGAGAGAGAGAGAGAGAGAGAGAGAGAGAGAGAGAGAGAGAGAGAGAGAGAGAATTTTCTGATTAAACAACGTAGTATACAAATTAAACTTCACAAACACAGTATATCACACATCACAAACAATGGAAAATTACTAGACATACTTCTTATTTTCTTTACTTAAAATAAAAACTAATAGAACGAAACTTTTTCACTTTATCATGGAAGGAGCTCGCGGGCTGATTTGATTGACAGGTCCAGCACGTGGAATCAAGTCAAAACATTAATCACAACGTACCATACTTTTATGAATACTAATTTTATGAATATTTAATAGTAGTAGGTTTTAAATGAATGTACGTACATGTAAAATTACGCATAAACGCATTCTCTCTCTCTCTCTCTCTCTCTCTCTCTCTCTCTCTCTCTCTCCTCTTCTGTAAGATAGAAAACGGGCGGTGTTGTACGGTTAGACGAAGCCGTACGCAATTTACAGTTTTTCTTTTGTCTTGAACAGGTGTGAAAAACCCCAAGGGCATGTCGTTTTCTACCCTGGGTTTGTTAATCACTATACACCGGAAATGATCGCGACTTAAACTTAATATACACAAGAAAGGAAATGAGTTCATACACATGAAAATAGTTTGCATTTGATTTTTTCAATAAATTAATTCGATATGTATGCATTTAATAACATGTAGTGTTTCCCATATTGTTTTTTGATGCGAAATCTTTAATATCTCCTTCCATTTCTTGTAAAGAATAACGAGCACGACTTTATTTAGAGTTTATTCATAGAAAAAGTAACCATATGAAATATAATGAAAATCATTATCAAGAATTGGATAGTAACGTGTGCGGACAATATTGTGTATATTTTTTACATCATCGACATAGAAGAGGACCTAAAGTATTAAAACAATTATTTCCTAAAAATTGGACACAAAAACAAACAGATCGTTATGTGAGACAATGGTTCAAAGAAAATTATAGAAAACCCAAAACTCACAAAGGTCAATGTTGTAAGAGTTTCGATCAGCATTGGAGCGAGATGATGACGTCATAATTAAAAGTCAGAGAGTTGAAGCAGCACCTGCATAACACTATGTCAAAATTGCAAAGTTGATTTATCTATGATTTAAATGAATCGCAGTTGTAGCTTCAGATGTAGAGCCTGATCTCCATTATCAAGGATGCTAACAATATACATGCAACATTATATCATATAATATGATACAATATCATGTGAAATAGTAATATATTATATAATTTGATAGGATATTGTATCATATGATACAATATAATTTGATGCAACATTGTATCATATAATATGATACATTATCATGTGATATAGTAATATATTATATAATACAATATCATTTTATACAATATCGTATCAATTGATACAAGATTATATATTATAATATTGTATATTGTTAGCATCCTTGATAATGGAGATCAGGCTCTACATCTGAAGCTACCACTGCGATTCATTTAAATCATAGATAAATCAACTTCGCAATTTTGACATAGTACTAATATCTATTAAACATTGACCTTTTCCAAAAAAAATAACCTCATCCAACATCAAAAACATATGGCTTAGATTCAGCATTCAAGCCTGTAAGATGCACCAGTATCATAAGCCGCATCATCACGTTCTATGACGTGAGGACAAGTAATAACTAAGATATATTCATCAGAGGGCACCTGCTCCAAAAACTTTAACCTGCTCTTCAAACCTTAACCTCATCCAGCATATGAAACCTATGACTCAGATTCAGCATTCAAGCCTGTAAAGTGCATCAGTATCATATGACGCACCATCCATGCAAGTTTGGTGAAGTTAGGACCAGTAATAACTAAGATATAATCATCAAAGGGCACCTGCTCCAAAAACTTTAACCAGCTCTAAAAATCTTAACCTCATCAAGCATTCAAAACCTATGGCTCAGATTCAGCATCCAAGCCTGTCAGGTGCATCACTATCATAAGACGCACCATCCGTGAAGTTAGCACCAGTAGTAACTTAAAAATTGCTATAAAAGGACACCTGCACCAAAAACTTTAACCTGCTCCAAAAAGTCTTTCAAGTCCATAAGTAGGTTCAGATGCATCATCCATGCAAGTTTGGTCAAGTTAGGACAAGTAATAACTTAGATACAGGACCTGCAACAAAAACCTTAACCAGGTCCGGACGCCGACGTTGGGGGTATAGCATAAGCTCTGTAGCAAAGCTCTGTATCTTGTTTATAATTCTACGATTGTCAGACGTTTAAATTTTGGTTGATCATTAGAAATGTCTTGCTTTAAACATTAAATACTGGTACAGAAAAATTAAAAGGATGATATGTTATTACTTCTTTCTGTGCCACTTCTTATACGATAAATTATATAAAATCTACACCAATTTTTAAACACAAGTAAATAAAAACGACGTCTTTTAATCACTTTCCATTGTTCTGCCACATTATTATTATGATGATAAAAGCTTTATCAAAATAATTGCAGCGGAAAATCATCTTTGTAGCCATTCGTTGTTTTTTAATAAAGATAATGAAAATAATGGGTGGGCCTTAGTACAATAGAGCGATATGCCTGTCAAAACATTGATTAGAATTACATATATAGCTTTTTAACATATCATGTGACAACATTTTTCAGTTAAGTTTATTCATTAGTCAAGTGAATAAGTTTATGAAACGTCATACGAATTCACGCCAGGTAAACGGCAATCTTTTATAATGGAGAAGACCAATTAAATTTTTAAATGTTTTTAATTTGAGTGCATTGAGGTACAATATTCTTCTTTCACATATAGGAATTTCTTTATGCTCTTATGTATTCTGATCGCTTAATAAAGTGGGGGGGGGGGGGCAAAATAAAGAAACTGGAAGTTAACCGTGAACCCTTACCAACATTTAGTTATGATATATATTGCATATGATCTTATGGTCGGTAAAAATGGTATTTCATAAAGGTAAATATGTCAAAGATTAAGTATAAGCAAACATAAGTGTAAAATTCTGATATTTATATTTGTTAATCTACCGAGGGACCATATATTTATTTTTTTTTACGTTTTTAACTTCTTTAATTTCCGATTGTTTCCGTAATATTTGGTTTACTTTAAAACTGGTTATTTCATGCACGGGCGCTTTCGCACTCAGTATAAATAGATTTACCGTGGAATATTCGATTAATGCGACTTTCGTTACAAAGCATTACAGGTTGTGTCTTTGGTTTTGGTATGTCGACAGAATCTACAAATTGTTCGAGGTCTATCAGAGATGTTTTTTGAGAATCACAAACTGAGACTAATTCCAACTTTGAACAGGATTTTGATGTTATGGACGCAGTCAGTTTATTCAATAGCAGATTAGACGCCGCTCTTGAAAAACAAAAAACTTCAATACTTTCAGAAGTACAAGATAAACTGAAGCCTACAAATACTCTCAAGTTTCGAGGAGAAGGGTACAAAATTCATAAATAACTTTAATGAGGAAAGGCTGCGTGGTTTAGAGGATCTGTCACAGAAACTTATATCTGGCGACTTCAGCGGAATCACCGATTTAATTTCTTCCGAGAAAGAGGCCATTCGTCAGAGAGACAAAATTCTACGCACAGCTGATAAACATGGCTGCGGGACGTTAAGGAGAATGTTTATTCTGATATTGCTGACAACAGCGAGGACGCCGCCAGACTACGTTCTGCCATTTCAAGAGCCGAAAACAAAAGGCGACAATCTCCATACGACAGACCGGTTTTCCCAAGAACTACGGGAGTGTTCGACAGTTTAATCACCCGGCAGCTTTTATTTGGCAGTTCAAAATTCATAACTATCGTCAGCAGTTTGTTCACAGATTCAACTTGTCCAACTACATAAAACCCTTACAAGCACAGACCGAAAACATCATCTGCAACTACTGTCGACTCCCGGGTCACTTCGCCAGATTCTGCCCGTGTACCCAGAATTCCAGTGCACAGACCTCAATCATAAAGCGGTTAAGTGGTTTTGACATTGATCTGTGGGATTTATCGGAGAGAATTGTCGAAAATTCGGTGACTCTTCAACAAATGTACGAAAACACAAAAATGCCGATGTTGCGGTTCTACCTCTCATCAAATACGAGAAACAATAACGACCATGTCACAAGCGACACAGAAAACGACATAGTCGCCAAAGCGATGAAACTGAGTGAAGTTACAGATGATGACGATCTTCCTTAAAAAAAAACATCAGATGTGAAAATCGAGCAACGGTGTTCAATGCCGAAGAAGATGATTATCATAACTCAGAAGAAAATCCACAGAATCAGTTGGATGAAAATTCTGAAACTGCGACTGTATCAAGTTACCCTAAAAGTAACAACGAAAGAAACGACGAGGTCATACCTATGATAAATGATGATGCGTTCAAGTTGTTCAACACCTATCCTTTTCTCGATCTCGGAGAAATACCTGATCTCTTGAACAACCGGTACTATTCCAGTCACTGTAAAAGAATTAAAATTTAAAGTTCACAGAGGACAAGTCCTAAAGGATTTGATCGACGCCTTTACTGGATTGGAAATTACAAACGCGATTATTTTATTTGAAATGGTCATGCCGAACGGAAATAAAAATTGCTGAAGATAACGGAGGCATCACTAATGATACATTGTCAGAGTCCAGTCACTGTAAAAGAATTAAAATTTAAAGTTCACAGAGGACAAGTCCTAAAGGATTTGATCGACGCCTTTACTGGATTGGAAATTACAAACGCGATTATTTTATTTGAAATGGTCATGCCGAACGGAAATAAAAATTGCTGAAGATAACGGAGGCATCACTAATGATACATTGTCAGAGTTTTGGAATACGTTTTGCGATCAGTGCACTTTGGGAACGATGGCCAAAGTACCTTGTCTTCGACATGACTTCGGAGAAAAGGAATGGAACGCAGTTGGGAAAATTTTGCTGTTTGGATGGCAAGCACAAAAGTATTTCCCGATTCTTTTTGCTCAGCCGTTTATAGAACAGTGTCTATATGGAAGGATCTATTCCTCTCTGCAAGAAAGTTTCCTTTTGCATGTGTCCAAATCAGAAGCCGCAATCTTAAAGTCTGCCTTCAAGATTTTGATAAAACCGATTTTGAAAAGCTTTTGGATGTTATGTTCTCCATGATTCTCGAAAGCTGCCAACGAAGAATACATTACCTCAGATGATCGAAGAAATGACCCATAAGGAACTTATCCAGGCCCCGATGTTTGTCTGCGGTTGCCTGCAAACAGTATTGAAGAATATGATGGAGGCTCCAGAGCTTAACAAAGTGTACAAAAAGCTCGTTCCATCGTGAAAGAGCATAATGAACATATTGTCATTTCCAGAAGCGTTGAATGTCGAAGAAATTAACACTTCAAATCATCTTAAACGTTATGTCAAGGAACTTTCGTCCGAAAAAATGGGACGTTTTTTACGATTTTGTACTGGATCCGACCTTTTGGTTAGTGAAAAAATCACTAAGCTGTGTAAATGTCACTGGACTTGCAAAACACACAGTGGCACACACATGCAGTTCTTTACTAGAGCTTCCAAAAGTGTATGACAGTTTTCCTCAATTTCGGTCGGAATTTAAGGCTGTCTTGGAATCAAACTATTGTGAATATGGGATTTTATCTAAATCGAACGGTTGATTGAAATAATAAGTGCGATATCACAATGAATGTCTCTTTATTTTTAGCTCACCTGAGCTGAAAGCTCAAGTGAGCTATTCTGATCACATTTTGTCTGTCGTCCGTCCGTCCGTCCGTCTGTCTGTCTGTCTGTCTGTCTGTCTGTAAACTTTTCACATTTTCAACATCTTCTCAAGAACCACTGGGCCAATTTCAACCAAACTTGGCACAAAGCATCCTTAGCCTAAGGGGATTCAAAGTTGTGAAAATTAAGGACCAAGCCCTCTTACAAGGGGAGATAATTAGGAATTAATGAAAATTTTCGAGAAATTTTCAAAAATCTTCTTCTCAAGAACCATTTGGCCAGGAATTCTCAGGTAGTATATATTTAAAGTAAAGGAAAACATTACCCCCAGGGGTTGGGTGGGGCCACAATGGGGGGGGGGGGGGTCAACTTTCTACATAGGAATATATAGAGTTAATCTTTAAAAATCGTCTTCTCAGAAACTAATAAGCCAGGAAAGCTGAAACTCGTTTAGAGGCATCCTCAGGTAATTCAGATTCAAAGTTGTGAAAATCATGACCCTCGGGGTGTAGGGTGGGGTTACAATGGAGGGTCAATTTTTAACATAGGAATATATAGAGTAAATCTTTAAAAATCTTCTTCTCAAAAACTAATTAGCCAGGAAAGCTGAAACTTGTGTGGAAGCATTCTCAGGTATTGTATATATTTAAAGTTAAGAAAATCATGACCCTCAGGGTAGGGTGGGGCCACAATGGTGGGATCAACTTTCTACATAGGAATATATAGAGTTAATCTTTAAAAATCGTCTTCTCAGAAACTAATTAGCCAGGAAAGCTGAAACTTGTGTGGAAGCATTCTCAGGTAGTGTATATTTAAAGTTGTGAAAATCATTACCCCCAGAGGTAGAGTGGGGCCACAATTTGGGATCAAATTTCTACATAGGAATATATAGAGTAAATCTTTAAAATTCGTCTTCTCAGAAACTAATAAGACAGGAAGGCTGAAACTTGTTTGGAAGCATCCTCAGGTAGTGTAGATTTAAATTTGTAAAAATCATGATTTCTGGGGGTAGGGTGGCGCCACAATTGGGGTGGAATGTTTACATAGGAATATTAAGAGTAAATCTAGATCTTTAAAAATCTTCAGCCAGGTGATTATTTAATATTGTTTAGATTTTGGCTTCTGGATGATTCCTGGATGATTGGGTCTCACTAGGGGTTCAGAGTTTGATGTAGGTTTATATCCCATTTAAAAACAATTGTTAAGGATCTTTTTGAGAGCTGCAATGCTCAACATGTGATATTACTATAAAATCATCCTGTTAGAAAAGGGACTAATAATAAACATAAGAATATCCAGTGGAAAAGATTGAATTTTATTTATACAGGATCTACATGTATTATACTACATTGTCTAGATAGTTTGTATAATGACTCCATTAAGCTGATTTTATCATACCTATTGTTCCTCAGGTGAGCGATTTGGCCCATGGGCCTCTTGTTGCTTGCTGCAACAACCTATGTGGAGTTGTTTATTCGAGGTAATGTACTCGGAGATATAATTATCATTATACATGGCCTATGATTTTTCTGATCACCCGTTGTCCGTCGTCCGTCTGTCCGCCCGTCTGTAAACTTTTAACATTTTGAACTTCTCTAAAACCACTTGGCCAAATTCAACCAAATTTGGCAAAACGTATCCTTATAATAAGGTGAATATAAATTGCAGAAATAAAAGGCTGATCTTTATTCAAAACGGAGAAAACCTCGAAACTGTAAAAAAAAAAAAGGGGGGGGGGTGCACTGCTCTAGAACTACCGAGTCAAATTCAACGTAATTTAGCAAAAATTATCCTTATGGAAAGGAAACTATAAATTGCAAAAATTATGATCTAATTCAGTTTCAAATTTGAGTAACTTACGTAACTAATATTAAAGAAATAATAGCTGTCAATCAGTTTATAACTTCGGGTTCGGTATTCCATACCTCGAAAACGAAAGTTCTTTTGTTTGAAGCAACCATTTTGAACGCACGACACACGGGTTGACAAAGATGAATTTGCTGGTTGTGCAACACTTTACGTGCGAAGAGAATATTTGAAACATGCAACATAGATTTGTGCCGATTTTGTGAAGTAAATTGAGGTGTAATATTTCAATGCGTTGACATTTGCACTTACAACATATTATAAAATACTTTACATTTTATTGGTAATTCAGTAAGATCTCTACGGAATGGTTGATTAATGCAACGTGTTTTGTTAAGATGCTCAGCATTTTCAGTATAAACGGAGATTGTTTTCGCTGCTAGAAATATATAGGTATATATGTGATGAAAAATAAATTGTGATCTTTCTTTGTTTTAGTGCACGTTCCTTCTGTTTTAATTGTTTACAATTTTCTATTTACTTTCCATATTCGAGTGTCAAGCTTCTAATTATAAGCAAGATACAGAGCTTTGCTCACAATTTTCTGTTTGCACACAGAGCTGAGGCCTTGCTTTTGTTCTTTTACATTTTAAATGCTGAATAGGAAATATCAAGTTTGAAAATCTGAAGTTGAATGTAATAGACTCTTTTGAACAAAAAAATTGACTCAAACCTAGCAGAATTGCGAGCTCTATATCTTGCTTATAATTTTATGATATACGCTGAAATTTTGATTGATCACTAGAAATTTCTAGCTCAACGTTAAATACTTGTACAGAAAAATTAAAAGAAATGCTGTAACTTTCTTGGGCCCCCTCCTAATACGATGTATTATATGAAATCTACACCAACCTTGATGGTTTTCAGACACAAATATAAACGATCGCTTTAAAACATTTTCCATAGTTATGACGGGATAAATGTATTATCGCTTTTAAGAAAATATTACAGCGGAAAATCATATTGGTTTGTAGCCATTTGTTGTTTTTGAATAAAGATGAAAATTATGGGTGGGCCGTGGTAAAATAGAGTGATATGCCTGTCAATACATTGCAGTGGTGTCTGAAGCAAATAGAAAATGGATGGGGGAGGCTATAGACTTTATCAGAAATTTTGACAAGCAAAAACAAAAAAAGAAATGATTTTGAGTATGGCTATGTCTAACTTTGTAAAAAAAAAAGTGGGGGGCTTAGCCCCCACCCACCCCGTTCCATTGATTATAATAGCTCTTTAACATTTCACAGGACACCATTTTTCATTAGAGTGTATTCATCGATCAAGTGAGTAAGGTTATAAAACATCTCACGAATTCACGCCAGGTAAACAACACTCGTTTATAATGCGGAAGACCAATTAAATCTTTGAATTTTTTTTTTAATTTGAGTGCATTGAAGTACAATGTTCTTCTTTCACTTATAGGATTTTTTAAAATAAAATACAATAACTAGTTAGTATTTGTAGAAGCAACTGTACCTATATGCTCTCATATATTTTGATCGCTTTATATAGTGTGGGGAGAAGGGGGCAGAACTGAAAAAAAGGTACTTGGAAGTTAACAGTGTACCCCTACCAAACATTTAGTTTTATATCTTGCATATGATCTTGTTTTCGGTAAAAATTGTATTTAATAAGGGTACAATGTCAAAGATTAAGTGTACGCAAAAATAAATGTAGAATTTGGATACTTTACGGCATTCTTTTCTGTTATTCTACCGAGGGGCCATATGGCACAATATCCTTTGAACACCCATATAAATCCATTGTTGCTCAGGTGAGCGATGTGGCGCCATGGGCCTCTTGTTTCTTTATCGTATCCTTGGGGAGGAGAATGTTACAATAATGCACACACTATTCTATTGTTAACCACTGACCTTATTTTGTTTCATTTATTATTGTTGAAAAGTTACTTGTTTTGCTTATTATTACATTCTGATCTTCTCTTTGTTTGAAGTCAAATAAAAAGTGCGAAGAAAAATCGTAATATTTGCACGACTTTGGATTGTTTCTTCAAAAGAACTTATATACGAAACATAACTAATCACAGATTACAAAGCTCACCGAGACGAAGCAGTACTTTTATGAGGCATTCTTTATCATATTATATGAAAATCATAGTGAATGATCTTGGATATTCATGGATACTGTTTTGACACAATATCGTATAAAACATGTTAAAGAATTCTACGATAATTATATGTTTACTTCATACGGTATTATAAGATACAATGTTAATCAATACGATAATATACTAGAAGCTGTCATTAAAAAGAAATACGCGCACCAAGTGTTTGCCCCTAAATAACACTGTTTTGTACCTGTTTTAGTAATAATGAAGGCCACATGCATTTAATACACATGAGCGGTTCTTTATGTACAATTTGTGGTTGAACTGTTTGCATGTGAATTTTAAGTTAAAAAATAATCTTTTCATATCATGTCATAGAAAGTATGGTCTATATAATAATTACAAACAAAATTGAATTATGTCCCCTCCCCTCGGCTGTTGCCGGCTTAATTTAGATTTGCTTCTAGGTGCCAACGTCATCGTGTACACGGATTTAAAGAAGGGATGGGAGTGAGGGGTCCAGACCCTTTCCCCTTGAAAAAATCATTTATATTATTACATGTAGTAAAATTATCAAAATATACATCTTGGACCCCAACCCCCCCCCCCACCCACTTACTTTGCCCCCCCCCCCCCCCTCCGCCACACATACTCCTCATGGATAAATAAACATAAGAATATTATGATAACAACGTAACAACGAAAGCAGGTACATATAGTTCAGTGCATTATAATCAAAATTCTTTCACAGTGACGTTTTATAATTTTAAATTTTTACAATTCATGTATTTGTCAAAAAAAATAAAAATAAGTTTCTAAAATTTTTAGAATCTTTTAAAAGTAAAAAATAGAAAAGCCCCAGCAGCATTTAAACTCTCTACAGACACGTAGTTAACGCTCTAACCATTGCACTTCACTGTTGGTAACATTATTTTTGGGGAAAATATTATATTTATACTTTATTGTTTATTTCAATAGGGAGTACATCACAATATGCAGGTGTCCTGTACCACCTTAAAGCTGAAATGTGTGCTTTACATAGTTATTTACCTAATTAAATAGTGCAAGTGGTTTTTAAGAATAAAGTCATGAAAAAACATGCATATGTTACAAGTAAATGATCTTAAGTAAACGTTACGTACACAACATAGGTCTACAGGTCGCATTAGCGGGTACTAGTTTTACCCAGCTCTTCGATTAGATGGGTTTCACATAGTGTACATACCGGTATGTGTTTTCCATATGCAGAATAGGATTAATTAACATGCATAAACGTTTCTTTTGTGATGATCAGCTAATTATTGGATTCATATTGTGCTCTAATTGGATTATCATTATGACGTTGACCAATATAGGTAAGCATAATACATGTAGTACTCGCACAATATTATGAGACACCAGTATACATAACTATTACTTACACTTTCTAAATAAGTGATCTCCCTTTGCCAGCATACTGTATCATCATCTTTTAATATCTAAATAAGCTCATCATTGTTACCTATCCTATCTCATTTTACAGTTTATTTCATTTTAATTGAAAAAGTTATTTTTCCATTTGCCAGACTTACACTTATTAAGTTGACATTATGTATTAAATTTGTGTATTACATTTAAATAAGTGTAGAGACTTATCATGTCTACATTAGTTTAATTTAATAGGGAGGAAGGGGTCTTTTTTCTTAATGTATTATGATGCAACAAATAAAATGTAGGCCATGACCCTATGGGAATGTTCTGACCCAATGAAACAGGAAAATACCAAATATCTTGAAAACTGTTCAGATCCCCACCACTAACCATATATATTATTGTTTCTTATATCATTATGATGCAACAAATGGTGTAAGTACATGACCCCCAGGAGTTGTCTTTAACCCCCCCCCCCCCTCTGAAATAGGAAATGATGATATACTTTGATAATTTTTAACTTTTGAGATCCCCCATCCTTAAATCATATTTATTATTGCTCTTTGTGTGCATCAAATTGTATATATAGGTTATGCCCCCTTGGAGACACCCTGACTTTCCAGAACTGGACATAATAAAGTATTTTATCTTATTCATATGTAGTGTTTGATCCATGTGGGTAATTCCTAGCCAAATGATGACCCTGCTTTGTTTAGGATTACAATTGATCCGAATACATAAAGCAATTTCAAAAATCTTAATGTGCATCTAGAGAAAAAATACCAAGATTGATTTAAAATTTGCTACTGTACACATGTAAGAATGTAAAAAGACTCTGAATCTGATGGGGGGGGGGGGAGGATAAACATTTAATTTTAATCATTTATTTGAGAGAAAATAAGACTTCTGATCATATCCCAACAGATCATTTGTCAACTATGCAAGGTGTAATGTGATTTTTATTTAAAGTCTAAGGAGGGATACGTACATGTGTGGATCCAGAAAATTTTTATTATTTATTTATTATTTTTAATTAGTTATTTGAGTTTGCCGTGGGGGGGGGGGGGGTCCGAGGCATATTTATTTTTGGCAATTTTATAAATAAAATGTAATTTAAAGAAATTTGAATTTTGAAGGGGGGATCTGGACCTATGACCCCCTCTAGATCCGCGCATGGGATAAATGTTAATTTCATGCTACTATTTGTCTACCAGGATTAAATTAAATTTTTCAAAATCTTATTGCACACAGATCTATAGGACTGTCCTTATCATATCTCAAGATATGATGTGTCTATTCAGTATTCATTAAATCATAAGAGGAGTTCTGGGATTTTTAAGGAGTGATAAACGTATAAACGTCAATTTTCTCTATTATTTGACTCTCCGGATGAAATTTAAATTGTTAAAACCTTATTGCACATCTATAGGATAGCCCCAATCATATCCCAATAGATGACATAGCTACTCCAAAAGTTGTAAAAGGAGTTATGGGAACCATACTTTTTTTGCAAAAAACGTCATTTTTTGTTGCCCACTGATCCCTGTGTTTAAAAAAAAATCTGAAACCTGATCACACTTCAAAATGACATCCCCAATCAAATTCTAAAAGATCATTTGGCTACTACAAAAAATGCTGACGTTTTTAAAACCAGATTTTTTGTACAAAAAAAAAACCCCGTCATTTTTCAGCCACCAAATGACCCCCAGGCCAAAAATGAATTTTCCGAAACCTTATTGCGCATCTATAGAACACCCCAAAACATGTTCCAAAAGATGATTTGTCTATTATTGAAAATGTAGGAGGAGTTCGAGGGAGAAGGTTTTTTGTTAAAAAACGTCATTTTTTACCAATTATTCAACCCCGAGGACTACCAGAGAATTTTTGAAACCTTTTTTCAAAACAACATGATACCCCAAATCAAACGATATTGCATTGTTACAGTATGATATTGTTTCATATTTGATGCATAATATGATATTGTATCATATGATACAATACAATTTGATACATCAAATCATATGATACAATATAATGTGATGTAGAAATATATTATATAATACAATATCATAGTATACATTATTATAATATCGTATTTTTCCCAAGCTCATGATTGGTCGATTGCTGTCACATGACCGTACTATAAATTCTGTTATAGACCTTACTATACTAAAAATAGAAAATTTATTGACCTCACTATACTAAAAATAGATTTTCACGACAAAATACTGGTTTTGGCACGTGCTACATTGTGACGTCATAATAGCAAAATCAACACCTTTACATTATGAACAAAATATTTCACGTCTATTAAACGCTTGAAGAGAATGAAGAGAATTAGTTTTTGATTTATTATAATAAAACAGTTATAGCCTTTTGATGAGGTCAATACATGGTTTTATAGACCTGATGAGAGTATATCAACCTCGGACTTCGTCCTCGGTCGATATACTCTCATCAGGTCTATAAAACCATGTATTGACCTCATCAAAAGGCTATAATTGTATAATATTGTTTATGATACATTATTATATATTACAATATCATATTATACAATTTAATGTGATATAATAATATATAAATTAATATCATATCAAACAATGTCATATAATATGAAACGATATTCTATATTAGTAAATATTGTATCATACGATACAATATTATATATTGCAATATTATATGAAACAATATCAATTGATAAAAAATATATATTACAAAATCATATTATACAATATTGTATTATAATATACAATACTGTACATAACAATATCATGATACATTATCATATCATAATATACAAAGAATTTGATACAATATCATATTGTATCATATAACTTTTACAATATAATATGATATAATATAATACTGTATCAAATAAAACAATAGTGTGTCATAACATACAATACTATGTCATAGGAATAATGTTATATGTCATATATAGTTAACAACAAACACATCTATCAAGCAGGTTTAAGTAAGGTAGATTTTTTAGCATCCTTGATAATGGAGATCAGGCTCTGCATCTGAAACTACCTCTGTAATTCATTTATATTATTGTTAAATAAATTATGCAGGCTATTATCTATAAAACATGTTACCTGTTCTAAAACAAACTAAACTCCATCCAGCATCCGTAACCTATAGCTCAGATTCAGCATTCAAGCCTGTCAGGTGCATCGGTATCATAAGACACCATCCATGCAAGTTTGTTGAAGTTAGGACCAGTAATAACTAAGATATAATCATCAGTAGGCAATTGCTCCAAAAACTTTAACATGAGCTCTAAAAATCTTAACCTTATCCAGCATCTGAAAACTATGGCTCAGATTCAGCATGCATGCCTGTCAGGTACATCAGTATCATAAGATGCACCACCCATGCAAGTTTGGTGAAGTTAGGACCAGTAATAACAAAGATATATTTTTTAGCATCCTTGATAATGAAGATCAGGCTCTGCATCTCAAGCTACATCTGCGATTCATTTATATTATAGTTAAATACACTATGAAAGTTTGAAATAATACTGTTATCTATTAAACATGTCACCTGTTCCAAAAAACTAAACCTCATCCGACATCCGAAACCTATAGCTCAGATTCAGCATTCAGGCCTTTCAGGTGTATCAGTATCATAACACGCATCATCCATGAAAGTTTGGTGAAGTTAGGACCAGTGATAACTAAGATATAATTATCAGAAGGCACCTGCTTAAAAAACTTAAACCATCTCTAAAAACCTTAACCTCCTCCAGCATGTGTAACCTATGGCCCAGATTCAGCATTCAATCCTGTCAGGTGCATCAGTATCATAAACCATCCATGCAAGTTTGGTAAAGTTAGGACCAGTAGTAACTTAGAAATTGCTGTCAAAGGGCACCTGAACCAAAAACTTTAACCTGCATCAAAAACGTTATCCTCCTCCAGCATCTGAAATTCATGGCCCAGATTTAGCATCCAAGTCTTTCAAGTCTATAAGTAGGTCCAGATGCATCATCCATGCAAGTTTAATGAAGAAAGGACAGGTAATAACTTAGATACAGGACCTGCAACAAAAACTTTAACCGAGTCCGGACTCCGACGCCGAGGGTATAGCATAAGCTCCCCCCGACTTCGTCTCGGTGAGCTAAAAAGTCATCAGTGTATTGAGATTGAGAAGGTATGCGACACCAAAGTTTTGCTTATTGAGTTGTTATAGTAAAAGTATCTTTTATGAATATTTTTAATTATTAATCTTTATTAATCCATGATATGATGCTTCTCTGAGATGTAATAATACCTATTTTCATTATTCAAATTCAACAAATAACAAACAAAATATCACTGTGATAAGCAATATTTATTCTTAAAGAAAGGATCCAGTTTTTTTTACATGTTTTAATGAAAATTTCATGAGATAATAATACAATCAAAAAATTATTAACACTATAGTCATTGTAACCATTAAATAAAATTTGTCAATCTTATGTTTACAGGGTATGTTTAAAGTCAAATCCGCCCAACCCAACATTACGGATATGAATAAATTAGGGAAACTATACATAAGATACTCTTTTTTTATTTAACAATTTTATTCCTAATTATTTTACGTTATAGAATTTCTATCATACATTACTACCCAACAATGCCTTAAAAAAAGGATATTGGATGGCCTTGTACTTTCTCTAACCTCTGTTTAATTTTTTTACTGTACTTTTTAATCAATTTTCATATTGTTTTCACAATGAAATATATTAATTGATATTTAATGTATTAAAATATTTGTTAAAATAAGATGTTTTTTTCTTATTTGCTCTCTTAAGCTAAATGATGCATGATTTCAATTGTTTGGAAAAGTACAAAGCCCCTAGTTACAAAATTTCTTTTAACTAAAAATCCTGCATTTCTTTATCTAAAATTGAAACTATATAGTAGTTAGATTGATAAAAACCATCTGATATTTTTTCTTTCCATTGTTCCTGAAAAATATTGTCTCAGGTATATAGGCATCGTCACACAGGTATAAAAACCCTTCGATTTTGTTACACCCGCTTGCACATCTGAGTTATTCCTTTCGTGATCTTAGATTTTGTTCAGATTATTCTTGTTCTATTTGCATATTCTGTTCGTAAATACTGCATTGACCTGTTCATTTTATGTTAGTATTCTCCTAGCTTGAAAATGTGCGTAAACATTGATAATTTCATCGCGACCGAGTAACACGGCAAGCAAGATGTACCTCCATATAGGTGAGAGATCTACAGCAAAATACTTCGAACTCTTAGCCCCTGTCGCACTGTCGCGATTTATACTACAATTGCCCATAAATCACTAACAGTTAAAAATCACCATTATTTGCAATAATTCTGCAGAAAATGCTTTTTTCAATCGTGTAAGACTTGACTTCGATGTCTGTTTCACAATGTACGATGTTTGTGCGAAAACAGGACGAATTGTGGCGATTGTACAAATTTGTGCGATTAAGGAATCCTCTATGAGCATGTAAATTGGAATACGATTTTTATATTATACTATTAAAACTGAGTACGAAATTGCACGATTGATTCCCGATAATCCGAAGAATAGATACGAGTTTTTACGAATATACATGTGTATCTAGTGTGTTAATTAATAAAGTGATTAGTTACAGCAATTGAATGTGCCTATTACTCACATAATCACAACAGACTTCTAGAGTTTCATTTTGTGATCTAAACCTCCATTTCATTTCTTTTACTTGAATTTATGAATAAATTAACCATCAAATCATCCTTCATCATATTTTTATAATCAAGAGAATAATCAAACTAATGATTGTATTTAGGCATACAATACTTACCTGGAAATAATTTTTATTACACAACATAAGATAAACAATGCAGTTGGGGTATTTATGTTCCTAAAGATTATAAAAAGAATTGTAAACACCTAAAAGTACATGTGTATTTGTGGGCTATTTTAGATTACCAACGAAATCTATATTGTGACAATGTTTGCAACTGTTGCTAAAATTGTTTTAATAATTTGCCGACAGACGTTTATTATTGGAATTATAAAAGAACAAGAAGATCATGATATTCTTAAGTTCATGAATTGTTTAAATAATCATGAAAATAGCAGCAGTAATGTTTGATTTATTCCCTGAATAAGGTTATCAATAAAGATTAAAATTCGGGATTTTTTTCAGAATAGAGAAATTACAATTAACTTTATGCAAAATTTCAAAGACAAGAAACTTACATAGGTACTGACAATGTACTTGGTAATCAAAAGAAGACTATTGTGAAACACTAAACAATCTCGTATTTTTGCACTTAATCAGAGTTCACTCGCAAACTTCTCGTATTGAACTCGGTCTCAATCGCCTGCTTTCGCACTTTATTCACATGAAATCGAACTACTTTCTCATTAATTCAGAGGACACTCGGGGAAGGCTCAAGAAAATCACAAGAACTCGAAGTATAATCGGGGTAGATAGAAAGATATTCGTGGTATCTTAAGTTCAACGAACTTTCGTGAGTTTCCTTGGAATTATTTAGATTTATTGCTACTATATGCACGAGTGCAGTGCGAGTGTCATGCGAAAGTTTACAAATACTTAAAAAATCATACTGTGGGCAGAATTGTTTTGAACATGCTTAAAACAATTGCCGCATTTGGCAATTTGCTGAGATGAAGGAAGATACCCTTCAACTATCTCTATGAGGAACCCTGAATAGGTATGATTATTGAATTCGTACAATGTCGTAGCTCAAAATTGTGACAGTGTGACAGGGCTTTATATAGATGTTGTAGGGATAGCGGTGATGAAATAGAAATATGGCAGACAATGCCTATTACGAGTAGTGTTCAGTTTTAACTTGGGTCAGCTATTTCTGATATCTATATTCAGATTGTACAATTGTATGCAAGACAAAACATTTATAAGAAAATTTTGATTTGTGAGAACAGTGATAAGACTTTTTACCTAAGATTAACTTTTTACCAGTTTTATATTGAAAAAAAAAATGGAATTTGAACACTAAAATCATTATTATACATTTGTTCAAAAACAGTACTACATATAAGAGGCATATATTAGTAAATCACCTTTTTAAAAAAAAAAACAAACAATATGTTTAACATGCATGTAAAGGTTCTAATTCACATACAATTTGAAAAAATCAGTACTTCGTGTTTCTTAAATACCAAAAGTTAGAATAGCTTATTCAGTTTTTGCAAGTACGTGTATCAACATTTCTTATAATAATTGTTCATGTAGATATAACATCATTGTCAAATACAGTTGATCAAACATCAGTGCTCTTTATAATGAATATGTTGGTTTCATAAGAACATGTATTGAAACAAACATGCACCAGTTTTAAGGTTCCTGGATGAATTAATAAAACCCCAAACTATCACTAATGTATTGTTTATAATGAAAATTGAATTTAAAAAAAAAAACACTGCACAGGAACTGCCACCAAGAAGAATTAAGCATGCGTTAGAAGATTTTTGGTTCTAATTTTTATACAATTTACATATGCAAAAAAGCAGCATGAATTTCCTTGAAACTTGATGGCTGGAGGTTCAATGGAATTCTATCCCCTTGTCCTAATTTAGTTGGTATTGAGATACGACCAATCAATTGACTCTCTGCACTCTTTTCATGCAACATCTGAAAATCAACATCATGTTAGAATAATAACAAGAGACCCATGGGCCACATCGCTCACCTTAGCAACAATATGTATGATAAAATCAGCTTAATGGAGTCATAATACAAAATATTTGGACAATGTAGTATAATGCTTGTAGATCCTGTAGAAATTAAAAATATATCCCACCTGGATATTCTTATGATTATAATCAAGTCCTTTTTCTAACAGGATGATTTTATAGTCATAACACATGTTGAGCATTGCAGTTCTCAAAAACATTTTTTCTAAACAATTGTTTATATATGGGATATAAACCTACATCAAACACTAAACCCCTTGTGAGGCCCAAGAATCTTCCAGGGACCAAAGTCTAAACAATTTTAAAGAATCAGCAATATGTCAAATTGCTTGCATATAAGTAAAACTTATATTATTACATTTCAGTTTTTGTGAAAAATTAAAATGTTTTCCTTTGCAAAATTGGATCCCCAATGTGGCACCACCCTACTCCTCAAAATGTTGATTTTAACGAATTTGAATCTACATCATCTGAGGTTGCTTACACTTAAGTTAAAGCTTTCCTGGGCAAATGGTTTTTAAAAGAATTTTAAAAATTTCTCTTCATATATTCCTATGTATATATTTGATCTCCCATTGTGGCCCTCCCTATCCCCGGGGGTCATGATTTTCACAACTTTGAATCTACACTATCTGAGGATGCTTTCATACAGGATTTAGCTTTCCTGGCTGATCGGTTTCTGACAAGAAGATTTTAAAAGATTTACTCTATATATTCCTATGTTAAAATTTAACCCCCATTGTGGCCCCTCCCTACCCCCGGGGGTCATGATTTTCACAACTTTAAATCTACACTACCTGAGGATGATTCACACAAGATTTAGCTATCCTGGCTGATTAGTTTATGAAAAGAAGATTTGTAAAAAAAATTACTCTATATTTTTGTATGTAAAAATTCGACCCCAATTGTGGCCCCATCCTACCCCTGGGGTCATGATTTTCACAACTTTGAATCTACACTACCTGAGGATGCTTCCACACAAGATTAAGCTATCCTGGCTGAATAGTTTCTTAAAAGATTTTTTAAGATTTACTCAATATATTCCTATGTAAAAATTAGTACCCCTAGCCTACGCCCAGAGGTCATGATTTTTACAACTTTGAATCTACACTACCCGAGGATGTTTCCACATAAGTTTCAGTTTTTCTGGACAAATGGTTCTTGAGAAAAAGATTTTTTCAAAAATTCTCAAATTTTTAAAATAATTCCTAATTATCTCCCCTTGAAAAAGGACATGGACCTTAAATTCTCACAACTTTGAATCCCATTTCCCTACGGGTTTTTTGTGACAAGTTTGGTTAAAATTGGCCCAGTGGCTCTTGAGAAGATATTGAAATGTGAAGAAAAGTTAACGGACAGATGGACAACAAAGTGTGATCAGAAAAGCTCACCTAAGCTTTATGCTCAGGGCCCGCGGTTATAAAACTTTCTTGAGTACGATCTCACACTCCAAATCGTACTCCGTGCTCCAAATCGTACTCGTACTCAAGGTATCGAGGTTATAAAACTTTTTCATACTCAAACTCGTACTCCGGCTTAGTACAAAACGGCGATTTTCTGAGTAAGCTATGGAGCTTTCTCAAAGTCGTACTAAAACATTAAATCCAAATAAAATGTAGTGCAAACATATTATATTGTTACATATTGTAATGTTGTTGTGTTATACGCTTTATTTTAATCATAATTACATGTATATAAATTCAAATTAAAAAAAGCTTTTAGCATTTTATCAATGAAATAAATTGGAGGTGAATTTAAAAGTAAGGAAGAGCTGCAACCAAAATTATCAAGATAACTTTTAGATATTTCGCTTCATTAATTGATGTACATATACATGTAAATGTACGTACAAAATAATTTTATTGAATAGCTTGACTTTCTAAGAATTCTGTTTTTAGTTAAATACGACCCATACTCCCCATCATTTAAAGCCAAGAAATCAATGTACATGCATCATTATAAATCAATATTAATCAGAATTTAAAGCATTAGGTCCCTTCTTTGATTTTAGTGAGAATGTAGGTTAGTTCTAAACATTACAAAAAAATGGGTGATGCATAAAAGTTTAACACTTTCTATTACTTATTAATCATTTATAATTTATGTTACATGCCCCAAACCTTGGAAAGGGAAACATTATATAGAATGAGCGGTAAATCAGTGGCGGATTCATGGGGCGAACCCGCCCCCCTCCCATAAAAATGTCAAAATAAAGTTAAATCATACTCCTTCTGCAAAAAAAAAAAATGTTCAATTTGGGAATCCTAATTATCATTTTTTTTAAACTCATGGGATTTCTCTACATTAGACTAATTTCAATGGTGTAGTATGAAGAAAATTTGATGGGATAACTGTAGGTCTTAATTCTATAAACCTTTAATCACAGCCCTGGACCCACTGGGACCTCAAGGGGGTCCCAGACATCCTGCCTTATACTGGCACCCCCAGTGTGTGTGTGTGTGGGGGGGGGGTGGTCGAATCCTTTTTTCTGTGGTATATTTATATGATTTTTTTTAAATTTTATAATTATACTTTTAATTTTCATAGAGCTACCTCTGTTTGTGGAAAATATTGGCTTTTAAAAATCGCTTTTCCTCTATAATGTCAAAAATTTTGTGAAAATGTGATACATGTAATTAAGAATAATTTTGTACTAGATTCGTTTTTTCGAAATATCAAAACTGTTAAAAATAATTAAAACCTATTATAAGTTAACAAAAAGCAATCTTACTTGGAAATATAGAAAGTAATCAAGAATCAGCAGTAATTAAAGTGCATGTCGAAGGGCATTAGATGTAAACATAAATGAAAAGATTGCAAATTTTTGTATTGGGAATATTTTTAAAATATGACGTACATATATGGCTTCCTCTGTGACCTTACATACTAGCTGCAGAGATTTAGATGTGTTCTTTGTCTAAGATAGGCCGCAACTTTTATTTTAAAATTTTACTGCCGGAAGGTAGGGTTTCCATTCCGAACCATCTAGTTTCTATAGAGCTATGAATTAACTATAAGTTTCTGTACGAAATAGAGGAAATGATACTCGTTAGATGTAAATATTCTAAAATAAACATTTGTGGAAAGACATTAAGTATGATCGATATAATCTGCTTAATATTCGGGTAATTTACAGTTATTATTTAAATGAAGCTTGAGAGAGAGAGAGAGAGAGAGAGAGAGAGAGAGAGAGAGAGAGAGAGAGAGAATATTCCAATACTTCCTTCCTATAAATGTTGTATATTGCACATCTACGCCCCTACCCTCTTTTCCAAAAACCTTTGTCAAAATCACATAAATAGGCCTCTTTAATTTTTGTTTTGTGGTTTTTTAAAAATATTTTTCAAAATAAGTTTTCCAATTATCATGTATTTATTGTCTTTATTGCCTCTTAATAATAGTTCAAACATTATAGATTCAGATATCTCCATGCTTGCAGATGAAAAATAGAAATATGTACATGTGTTACATTTTGTTGATAAATAATCTATTTTAATACATGCCAAGATTATTAACATGATTTACCATGCTCTATCTTACTCCTCAGACGTAAAATTTACCTCACCGCTTTTTGGAGCATACTCCAAATAGGACTCAGCGGAGAAGTACTCCAAAACTTTTATAACCTCGAATTTTACAGTCGTACTCAGAGGAGCACATACTCGGAGTACGGAGTGCGAATTTGAGTACGAACTACACTCGTATGAAAAAAGTTTCATAACCTTGGGGCCTGGTGAGCTAAAATTTACTTCATCAATCAACCACAATCAAGTCAATCATCACATGTAGGAAGAAGGCTTAAATAGGCTGTGCCTGCTGCCTAACCTCATTCAATATATAATGAACAAGCATTCCGAGAGTGAGAACATTGCATAAACAATACACGTCCCCTACCGGTTTGTATCATAGCATACAACTATTTAAGAACTAAACAAGATATTTTACTTTATTAAGAGATAAAAGAACAGAGGAAGTTCAAACTGTATATTTGTTACAGTGCATATTTATTTAATGTTCATTAGCGCGCATTGCTGATAGGACGCATTGCTGTATGTATGAATGAGTGCATGTGTGGTAAGATCACTGTTAAACATATTATTGTAACATCATATTCAGTGATACTGTCAGTAATTCACCGGTATTATAATTGGGAAAACCATTGTGTTTGTAATTTAGTTAAATATGTAGTACATGTAATTGTCTTTCGTCAACGTGTGTGTCGTGTTGTGAATGTGTTTTCTGTGTTTTCTAGGTTTCTTTTCTTATATCATATAAAAGCATAAATACGAATCCAGACTTCGTTATTTCTTAACGACCCATAAATTTGGATTTAATGTTTTAGTACGACTTTGAGAAAGCTCCATAGCTTACTCAGAAAATCGCCGTTTTGTACTAAGCCGGAGTACGAGTTTGAGTATGAAAAAGTTTTATTACCTCGATACCTTGAGAACGAGTACGATTTGGAGCTTCGTTAACGATAACGAACCCGATCATCAAAAACAAGAGGCCCATGAGCCACATCGCTCACCTGAGCAACACTGGCTTTATATGGGCGTACAAAGAATATTGTGCCATATGGCCCCTCGGTAGATTAACAAAAAAATGAATATTCGAATTTTAAACTTATTTTTGCATATGCAATAAAACTCTGTTATAGCGAAGTCCTAGGAACCAATGGATTTATTTCATTATTTTCGTAATTTGTTATATTCGTATAACGAATTCTTGATAATAACTATAGCGAATTTACTATAGACATTGTTTCTTTCACAAGACTACAATTTTTGCTAATTGAGGCTTGGAATGAAAATACATTTTTTTGATATCTTTAATTATTGAATGTAAATTGAAAAAATCATGTGAAAATAAATTCTTTCAAACTATTATGCTACATGGTAGTGCAAACTTTTTAAACTGTAAAGAGATTCGTTATAAAAGTGTAAATTTTCGTCATTATTCCCCTCTATATCACTATATTCATAAATTTGTTATATCCGAATTCGTTATAACTGTAAAATTGTACAAACATTTGTAAAGAATTTTACCAGGCACTCAATAAACTTCGCTATATCAGAGATATCGTTATATACGTGTTGGTATAAAACGAGTTTTACTGTACCTTATCTTTGACACATTTACCTTTATAGAATATCATTTTCACCGAAAATAAGATTATATGCAATATATATAAATTTTCAGCAGGGGTTCACGGTGAATTTCAAGTTCCCTTTATTTTAGCCCCCTCCCCCATCACCACTTTATAAAGCGATCAAAATACATAAGAGCATAAATTAAAGGTAAATTTTCTCCCTGAACTACTTACTGTAGTTTATTTTTAAAAATTCCTATATGTGAAAGAAGAAAGTGTACCTCAATGCGCTTAATTCCTGCGCAAATTAAAAACATTCAAAAATGTAATTGATCTTCTCCATTATAAACGATTGTCGTTTACCTGGCGTGAATTCATATCGTATGACGTTTCATAACTGTGACTGATGAATAAACTTAACTGAAAAATGTTGTCACATGATATGTAAAAGAGCTATAATTCAGTGTATTAAAAAACAACAAATGTCTACAAACAAAGATGATTTTTTCGCTGCAATAATTTTTTAAGAACAACAATATAATGCTTTTATCCTCATAATAATAACGTGTCAGAACTATGTAAACTGTTTAAAAAACATCGTTTTTATTTACTGGTGTTCGAAAAACTATCAAAAATTTGTATAGATTTTATGCAATGCTTCGTTGTAGAAGGGGCACAAGAAAGTAGTAACAATACAGCATATCATTCTTTTAGCAAGATCTTTCTGATGATCAACCAAAATTTCAGCGTCAATCGTAGAATTATATTAGCAAGATACATAGCTTGGTTTGAGTCATGTTTTTGTTCACATGAGTTTATTACATTCAACTGAAGATTTTTAAACTTGGTATTTCCTATTCAGCATAGCTGCATTTTAAATATAAACGAACTAAAGCATGTCCTCAGCTCTGTGTACAAACGTAGCACTGTGCGCAAAGCTCTGCATCTTGCTGATAACTCGAAGCTTGACTCTCAGATACGGTTAGAATATAGAAAATTGTAAACAAATAAAACAAAAGAAAAAATGCACTTAAACACAGAAAGAACACAATTTATTTTTCATCATATATACACTTATATATATTTCTAGCAGCGAAAATAATCTCCGTTTAGACTGAAAATGCTGATCACCTTAATAAAACATGTTACATTAATCAACCATTTCATAGAGATCGTACCAAATAACATGTACAAATAGAATGAATAATTTTTTATAATACGTTGTTAGTGCATCACAAAAACGGCACAAATATATTTTAGATGTTTCAAATAATCCCTTCGAATGTAAACTGTTACACAACAAGCAAATTCATCTTTGGCAGTTTGACTCGTTTATCATGCGTTCAACATGGCTGCTTCAAACAGAACTTTCGTTTTCGATATATGAAATATCGAGCCCGAAGTTAATTTTTAACTGATTGACTCCCCCCCCCCCCCATTCTTTTTTTATTATTTTCGTAAATTATTCAATTTTGAAACAAAATTAGCCCATAATTATTGCAATTTATATTTTCCTTACCATAAGGATTATCTATGCTAAATTACGTTTAATTTGACTCCGTAGTTCTTGAGAAGTGAACCCCTTTCTTTTTTTTTTTTTTTTTACAGTTTCGAGGTTTTCTCCGCTTTGAATAAAGATTGGTCTTTCATTTCTGCAATTTATATTCACCATACAACAAGAATGCTTTGTGCCAAATTTGGTTGAAATTGGCCAAGTGGTTTTAGAGAAGAAGTTAAAAATGTGAAAGGTTTACAGACTGACTGACAGACGGACGACGGACAAAATGTGATCAGAAAAGCTCACTTGAGCTTTCAGCTCAGGTGAGCTAAAAATGGAATGTATAAAAAAATTAATTTTCTCGAAAATGTCAACCAGACGGTACAAAAGTGTAAACTTGATCTGTCGTTTGACATTTTGAAGCTGTTCGGCAAGTTTCATATTACTCCTCATACGCATAGCGAAAATAAGTGTGGAAAACTGAAGTTGGACACAGACGGACGGACTGACAGACGTACGCAGAGGAAAGCTATGGTATTGCAGTTTATACTGAAATAGCAATATTATACGTATTACAGATGTTTGATCCACCTCCAAATTCATCGCGGGAAATCTAGCGCGAAATCACTGTGTTGTCATACATTCAAATCTATAATCACTAGATGATACCCCGCGCAAGCGCGGGAATTAACACTGTACACATTATTATAATATAATGCATTTTTGTATAGACTTTGTCCAAATTTTTCCTTATCTTAATCCTTTAAAATTGAAATTAGAAAAAATGCATTGTTGGATATTTAGAGGAGCGGGCAGGGATGAAAAATCTAAATTGAAATGGATAATTTAGACATGTACATGTACTTGGCCTTTATCCAGTTTGTTGCAGCTGACTTTAAAAAAAATAAACTTTTTTTATTCTACATGTACATGTATTTATTTTAAACCGGTGAATAGGTATTTAGTGTATCTCTCTCTAAATTTGGTTCTTTAGGTCAATTTTCAATATAATTTCTATAACTGTCGCAAATAAGAATTTCAGATCAAAGAAAAACAATCTAGAAGAGGGGGGGGGGGTATCCTAATTAAACTTTCCCGTTTTATGCATACATCATTTATCTATCCAGTATACCAATTGCAATTTCCCGAGAATTTGCGATCAACAGTATATAGACGAAACTAATACATTTATCTGTTCATTAATGTTTAAGGTGTACAACCAATCTGTCGTGGTATGAAAATTTATGAATTCAAATTATAACACGCAAGGTTATGAATTATTATCCATTTGCATGCATATTTTAATCCAAAGTTGTCAGATTCAAAGTAGCTGGTCAAAGCCGATTGTTAACTCGCCCTACACTTTCCGCCATGAGGTCAATTCATCAACCCTTTCTAGGCACCCCGTTCTGAAAGTTCTTTCAATTAATACTAAAATAGTATTAATTGTACTATTTTATTTATTAACTTTTTCTATTAATCGAAATCCGATCCAAGGTATCTGCCCGCATGATGAACTCGTCCTACACGTTTCGTTAATTAGTCAATCCGCGTTCTTGGTTACCCCGTTCTGGAAAGTTCTATCCATTCTCTCACCAGAGGTCGTGCTTCGCAAGCGAATGAGTATCAAAACTAAAATCGCCCACTAAAGAAACGAATTGACTTATTTTATTCAACATTTGTCAAATCTTAACTTTTATATATTCTCTAAATAGGCTCACAGTAAATATATACCCTCTACACGTAATCATTCAATATTATTTCATTGTAAGTATATATTTTGATCGAGACTATCCCCGACTTGGATCCGCCAAAGCGTGTTCACCATCTTACTCTCATTTTTGCTATTTCGGGCTTGTTTATCGAAAATGAAAGTAGGTTTTTGATTTATTTCACAATAAAAACTTATCAGATAAAATTCAATTATACCTTACTGACATCATCTCAGATATGTGTTGAAATACCAAAGGTGTAAGGAAATACTCTGGTGCATGCAATATGTAGTTTATTTGCAAAATGCCTTAATATATAAGTATAGATTTGTTTACGTACGTATCTCGACCTGATACGAAGGAATGGAATCATTTAAAAAATCTCTTTGGTATCACCAAAGCTTGTGGGCTAATCAAAACGTGTCTTCAAACCTCAAGGCACCATTAATCAATTACGAGTTAAATGTTAGCCATTTTTGGCAAAGCACCACGGGAGAAAACATTAAAGCGTATTATAGGATGTAGACAAAAAAATTCCTTGATGAATATGTAGGTTCTTTTTCCCGCGCGCACTGGTTTTTAAATCTCGCTTCGCTCGCTTCAATGTTCTTTCTTGGTGTCTTTGAAATTATAAAAATGCTAGAAGTTATTGAGGCTTAAAACAATTGTTGATTTACTAGTGTTTTGTAGATGTCATAGTGTTTGTTACAAAGGGCAACTGTCATTGTATTAGTGTAAGGTTAATTGTTCTGTCGATTGTTAGAGTTAGAGTTATCTTTTAGTTATTGATTTTCATTTTAGAACTCTCGTGATTTTCGGTAAAATTGTTATACGAAGCCCGCCATTTGTTAATGCGGTTGAACACCGCGCTCTGTATATTTTGTCAAGTTTAGCCTACCACAGAGTAAGTAATGATTTAAAACTTGTTTATTATTCTGTAAAAAGATGATTTCAACATGTGTATACTTTCCAGTAGGCATAATCAGTTTTATGTGTAATAATTGAAGCTTTCATATTGGAGCGTTGTCGTCTGCAACAAATGTAAACATAGGCTTGTTTTAATTTGAACAACTTTCTGTGAATTATTTGCTTAACTTAATATTGATACTTTTACAAGTTATCTTGTATGTTTTCTGATGGCTTTGAGCTATTATTTGGGGTGAACTAAGTGTTATGCTGCAAACTTTTATTTCTATTGAAGCCCATTAGTGTCATAAGCTTAATGTATAGTGTTAGTATTGCTAACTATATTTCAAGTATTACTTAATAACATAATGTTAATTTATTTTGTATGAAATTCAAAGTGTTTCATTGTATCCTTTGTTTATATTTCAGTCTTTTACCAAACACAAATACACATACACATTGGCAATCATCCTGGGAGTTGTTGTTAATGTACATGTATGTCAGAGTTTAAACATTCTGTACAAGACAGGACCAGGGTGTCCTAACGTGACAGAACAGTTAATAATCCGAAGGTTCCTCAACACATTAAAATCTTATTTATAAATGATCGATTTGAAATATGATTTCACGAAACAGAGACTGACATCAGCTTCAATTATTTTATATCAATTTTTTTTTCAAGTAATATGGGAAAAAAAATGGAAGCATGTAAAGAATCTCTTGGGTCTCACCAAAGCTTGTGCACTACTCAAAACGTGTCTTCAAACCTCAAGGCACCGTTAAATTTAAATGTAAGCCAGTTTTGGCATAGCATTACGGAGGAAACCATTAGCTGCAGGTCTGTAGCTCCCGGTCTGAAAAAAATTGGATGGACGACCTGGGAGCTACAGTGCCTCCCATAGTAAAAACCTGCGATTTACGGCGCACAAAAAACGGCACTAGTTTTGGACTGTTTAACCTTATTTCCACACAAATTCTGTGAAAACAATTAGTACCACTAAATTTTTCACGAAATTTACTACTGATATTGTCACTTTACTTGCCTCTGATATTCTTTAAAACACCATCACCAGCCCCGTAAAGTGAAGTGGTGCAGTTTATTTATATGGGAAAATTGCGACTCTCGATCTCGACGTAAATTAATATACTTCATTTTTCGAGGTCGGTTCGCATGTTTAAGAGAAACTCTGAGGCAAGTAAAGTGACAATTTCAGTAGTAAATATCCTGAAAAATGTAATGGTAATAATCGTTTCACAGAATTTGTGTGGAACTAAGTTTAAACAGTCCAAAACTAGCGCCGTTTTTTGTGCGCCATAAATTGCAGGTGTTTACTATGGGAGGCACTGTAGCTCCCAGGTCGTCCATCCAAATTTTTTCAGACCGGGAGCTACAGACCTGCAGCTAGAGAAACCATTAGAGAGCATTATGCGATGTAGACAAAAAAATTTTCTTGATGAATCTGTAGGTTTAGCTTGTTCTTTTTTCCGCGCGCATTGGTTCTTAGAGCTCGCTTCGCTCACCGGCGATGTGCGCCAGCAAACTGCGCTCACTATTACAATATCATATGATACAATACCATATCATAATACCAAAAAATTCAATATCATCGTAACATATATTTTACACAAGATGTAATTATAATCGGGGCGATTATAAAGTCTCCCAAACGAACCAGGCCATCATTGGGGGTAGGGATGACCAACATGGGTCAAACTTCACAGACAAAAAGAGTTAATACTTGAATATTTCTATTTGTGAAATTTAATGAGGTTCCCTAGGGGTCATTTACTATATATCAGGTGAACCGACATGACATAAGGAACAAGAATATACATGGTTTAGGGGTGGGGATCTAAACCTTTTTCAAGATATTTGGGCACTTCCTGTTCAAGAGGGGGTCAGGACTACCCTCGTGGCCAATGACCTACATACCGTTTGATATCCCTTAACACAAGGATCAAGAATATATATGGTTAAGGGGTGGGGATCTCCATCGTTTTCAAGATATTTGGGCACTTCTTGTTCGAGGGGGGTCAGGACTACCCCTGAGGCCCATGACCTACACACCGTTTGATGCCCCTTTACACAATGAACAAGAATATATATGGTTTAGGGGTGGGGATCTCAACCGTTTCCAAGATATTTTGTCATTTCTAATTCCTGGGGGGTGGGGATGACCCCAGGGGTAAGATCTAATAAACCCCATATATTGCCTATAATAGTCAATATATGGTTCTGAAAACCCTATGCAATTATCTCTGTCCGTTTTCAAGTTATAACCATTTACAATAGAGTATACGATTTTTTAAAACGGACAGAGATAATTGTTTATATCAGATTGTGATATTCATATCATTTCCATTGATATCTGTTTTTATCAGAATATTATTTTCTCATTCTTATTATTTTCTATCTGAACTTGTGCATCAATTTTTTTAGGCCTAAACAGTCACTCGCATTAAACAATTGCTATACAATCACATTTCAACAAGAAATTGAAAACGAAAATGTGATCGAAATTTAATTAAAATTGAAAAATCTTAAATTTGAACCGATCCCGAATGTAATTAAGGGTCCTCCACACACCTTGGAAATTTCTGCATACAAACCTGAACTTCTAAATAACTTAAAAATATGGATTTTTAGCATGTGTTCGATTTGAAAATGACAGAAAAAATTTTGGGGAAAAAATGAATTTTTTTAAATTGCATTACTATTCAAGAAAATAAAAGTCCTTGCGGTATTCAAACTCGGAACCTGCAGATTGGTAGATTAAAGCTAATGTACACCCACTGCGCCACAGAGATAGTCAACAAATTTTGGTGATTTAGACTTTTTCACAATGTGTTCAAATCGCCATGTTGTGACGTACTGTCATAAAAAAGTAGAAGTCACAGGGTGTCGAAGATCCTTAAACTGATCTCGAACATAATTTTCATATAAAGTTGGAATGTATTACAATTTTTATAAACATTCCAGGTTGTTAAGCTGTAAAATGGTTTGTTCATTTAATGATTTTATGATGCATATCTATTACTCAGAATAAACTTCAGTATTTTTGTGAAATTTCAATTTACACAAATTCTGATCTGGAAAATTTGATAAATTGCAATTTTCTAGAATTTCGCGTTTTAGTTTCATTTTCTTTGAAAAAAAACATTGTTTGATAAGTACTTAATTTGTACTTAGTTTGACTATTTCTATTCTATAGATTTTATACAAAAATTAAAAATGACATAAAAGAATAACAATTTTGATTTTCAGAAATCTTTTAAAAAAAAAAAAATTGACCAGACAATTAATCTTTGGCATGTATTTAAATTTAATCATAATTATATTACACATCAATTGAGACAAAGTTTTAAGCTTCAAAATACCATGTTTATTTTCCATATTAAAATTAATATAAATAATTGAAAGCTGATATCAGTCTCCCTTTTGTGAAATCATATTTCAAAAAATATTTTTTATCGATCTATCAAATAAAATTTTGATGTGTCGAGGAACCTTCGGATTATTAACTCTACACTAATACAATGACAGTTGCCTTTTGTAACAAACACAAAAAAATCTACACAAGAGGCCCATGGGCCACATTGCTCACCTGAGCAACACTAGACATAATAAAATCAGCTTAATATAAACCTACCGGTACATCAAACTTTAAACCTTTTATGTGACCCATGAATTACCCAGGTCAACAGTCTAAACTATATTCCTATGTAAAAATTTAACCCCCAATTGTGGCCCCACCGTACCCCCGGGGATCATGATTTGAACAAACTTGAATCTACACTAACTGAGGATGCTTCTATACCAGTTACAGCTTTTCTGGCCAATTGGTTCTTGAGAAGAAAATTTTTAAAGATTATTCTCTTTATATTCCTATTTAAAAATTCGACCCCCAATTGTGGCCCCACCGTACCCCCGGGGATCTAGATTTGAACAAACTTGAATCTACACTAACTGAGGATGCTTCTATACAAGTTACAGCTTTTCTGGCCATTTGGTTCTTGAGAAAATTTTTAAAGATTATTCTCTATATATTCCTATTTAAAATTTCGACCCCTAATTGTGGCCTCACCATACCCCCGGGGATCATGATTTGAACAAACTATAATCTACACTACTTAAGGAGGCTTCCATGCAAATTACAGCTTTTCTGGCAAATTGGTTTTTGAGGAGAAGATTTTTAAAAATACCAACAAATTTTAAATAATTCTTAATTATCTCCCTTTGAAAGAGGGCGTGGCCCTTCATTTTTTTTATATACTTGAATCCCCTTCCCCTAAGGATGCTTTGTGCCAAGTTTGGTTGAAATTGGCTCAGTCGTTCTGAAGAAAAAGTTGAAAATGTAAAAAGTTTAGACGGACGGACAGACAGATAGACGGACGCCGGACAAAAAGTGATCAGAAAAGCTCACTTGAGCTTTCAGCTCAGGTGAGCTAAAAACACTAGTTAATTAACAATTGTTTAAAGCCTCAACAATTTACTTCTAGCAGTTTTATAACTTCAAAGACACCTGAAATAACATTACAGCGAGCTCTAAGAACCAGTGCGCGCAGGAAAAATAACGAGCTAATCCTACAGATTCATCAAGAAAAATTTTTCTGTCTACATCCCATAATACTCTCTAATGTTTTCTCCTGTGGTGCTTTGCCAAAAATGTCTAACATTTAACTCGTAATTAACGGTGCCTTGAGGTTTGAAGACACGTTTTGAGTAGCGCACAAGCTTTGGTGAGACCCAAGAGATTTTTTACATGCTTCCATTCCTTTGTATTGAGTCGAGATACATAAACAAATAAATATAGATTTTAACATTGGATGTCACAGTGATCTCGCGCTAGATTTCCTGAGATAAATTTCGAGGTGGATCAAACATCTGTAATGCTTGTACTATAGCTATTTCAATATAAACTGCGATACCTGCCTTAGATGATTAGTGGGCTTTTAGAGAGATTATATGTATACACACACAAGCAAGAGCTGTACTTTACTGTCATATTGATCTGATTTTAAGCTAATTTTGCATGCATGAACAGTTACTATAAGTAGGTAGGAAAGAACTATATATGATATGAGTTAAATTTGGCCCCCATAATTAGCCACTTTTTAAAGTGTTTCGTGTACAATAAAATGTTATGTTATTTTTTAAAGGAGTTGATATAAAATATATTTTTCACCTTTTTATTTGATTCATTTGCACTCACTGGCAGTATATGACGTCAGAAGTGACGCTATTTCTATAATTCAATCAAAATCAGTCCAAAATTGACATTTTTCTTATATTTTTACGAATGGGAAATATAGAGCGCATGCTTGAACAAAAAAAAAATTTTGGTCACTTACTCGTCTTGGCTAGATACATCTCTAATTAAAATATTTTGTTTGTTCAAGCATGCGCTCTATGTTTTCTGAAAGAAAAACTGCTTGAAAACAAGCTGTTTTATGCTAAAAATGCAAAAATGGCGGGAAAAGGTTGTCTTTACGATGTCATATTTCTTAATTGTGGGTACTTGAATCAAAATGAACAGTGTGGTAAAACATCACATATATATATGTACAAAGAAAACAAAAAATTACAGTAAAATGACAATGTTCATTTTAGGGGGCCATTTTGGGCCTTTATCATACATAGTCCTTTTTAAAAAAGTCATTTTGAACTAAATAATAAAGAATAAAGAGAAAAAATAAACAGTTAAAATATCTATGCAGGTATTGCATATTGTCAAACCATTAAAATGGAAATTGCAAATTACACACCTAATGTTACAAACAAGGACCGGGGCACGAATACAACGTATGCAAAAATAAACAAACTAAAAATAAAAATTATGAACCAGGAAAAAAAATAAAAGTCAGATAACAAGGTACAAAAGCAAAATAATAATGTATTTACACTTTTGACCAAATTACACACAAATTACTATTTACAGACTGATCAATTTTCTCTAAAAGTAAAGAACGGTTTTAGGGGAAAGCAAGTCTATGTATTTTGTAAAAAAATTTTTAAACTAACCGGTAGATATATTATGTAATTCTCTCTCTCTCTCAAATTCTTTGATTTTAGTTGATAACTTGTCAATATATCACTAAGTTGACAATGATGCACGGTACATACATGTATATGTGTAATTCTTGCTGCGCTCGCCACAACAGTAGCTCCGTAAAACATATTATTAACTTAGAAATGTGTGAAACTTAATGTCCCAATCACACCTGTTGCATGTTAGGCAGCCAGATGCACATATCATTGTGTATTTAATACTCACTCTAGCAAACTCTGGAGTAGGAAAAGTAGACAAATCCGTTCTGACTTGACCCCCAGTCCTATTGGCAGCCAGAAGATTTGTGACTTGAACTTGTAGCTGTAAAGAGCACTGGATGGTGAGGATATGAACATTTAATCATCAAGAGGCCAATAGGCCTGCAAATAGGCCTTAACGGTCACCTGAGTAGCATAAAACCCATACACAAACTTGTTGAGGAGTCTCATATATGCATTTAATTAAGTTTCATTCTGGAGTAGAAAAATTATAAATTAGAATACATGTTTTATCTAAAACAACCTCCAATCCCCCATCCCAAGGGGCAAACAGAAACTCTCCCTGAGGGCATTTAAACAAACAAAAACAGCTTTAAAAGCCATTATGAGTTACTCACTTCACCTGTTCCAGCTTTTGAATAAACAATTCATCTGGTATTTACAGTACCGATCAGACCCAACCTATCACCAGAGTAAACCCCAACTAAACCCCGGGATTACTTTTGGGGTTTACTTGGGGTTTACTCTGGGTTTACTTTTTTAAAACTTGGGTCCACTCGGGGTTTACTTTGGTTTTACTTGGAAATTGCTTAATATGAGGTCAACTGTACGCACTTAAGTGTGAAGCAGACCCGTCTTTTATCTTACTATCCTACTGACTGTGATTCCTGCCCCTTGTATATTCCGAATACACAGTTAGCGTCTGCTTTCAGGGGTATACTTCTGACTGGTTTTACTCTCTGTATCCACTCTGAGTTTACTCTGGGTCCACTCTAGTAAACCCAGAGTAAACCCAGAAAGTAAACCCTGGGTTTAGTTTGGGTTTACGTTCTGTTAGGTTGTGTCTGATCAGTACTTTATGTCAAAATCATTTTACATGTATCGGTGATTTTATTTAGCCAATTATTACTTTACTATTAACAAGTCTATTTGTTTATTTAGAAAGTTCAAAAACTGTTTTTGTTTCAAAAGATAAAAATATTTGCATAACTCTTTTTATCATACAACTTCCTTATAATTACATTACATTCAATGATTAATATGAACAAGCAAAAGAAGATAACTCCATTATGAAGAAGCAAGGGAAGATAACTCCATTAACTGTTACCCCTCAACCCCTCCCCTTGAACTCTTTCCAAATGCTTTCACAATCTCTTAACTTTGATAGACAGCTCCATTCTTACTCTTTTATATATTTGTGAATTTACTCATTTCTTTCATTGAAATTCCTGAGCAGACTAAAAATAAGACAAATATATACCCCCCTCCCAGCTATAACCCTTGCCTTACATGTAGGTGTCATGAAATATTACTAAAGATGACAGCTCAATGTTTTTTTCTAAATATGCAGTCAGTTTTTATTCTGTGTCAGTAGACGTTTTTTAAACATTAAAAATATATATTAACACAAAATTATCATTTTGGCCACACCCTGCATTAAGAACCCCTACCCTATACACTCTATGAATGTTTGGCCTTGCCCTAGAGTTAGAACCCTTTCCTCGGGGGACATGAAATTAAAATTTTTGGTAGAGGGCTTTCTAGTCTACAAAATCATGAATTCAATTTTTCTGACAGGCGTGTTGGAGCAAAAAAGAAAATTTTTTAACATTTGGCCAACATTTTCTCATTTTTCTGTTTTACGGGAATTTTTTTTTAATAATTGAGTCGGGGGAAGAAATAAAAATAAAAATAAAAGTTTTAAAATCATGCAGACGGTCAAAAAAATAAAAATAAAATGAAAAATTGTGTTCAAAAATTTTATTTTTAATTTTGGGTGTTTATTTATTTAGTTGCCTATATTCAATAGAGAAACATATGTAATCACAGATTACAAAGCTCACCGAGACGAGGCATCACCTTTATGAGGAATCACCTTTATGAGGAATCACCTTTATGAGACCGCCTTTATCATATTATATGAACATCATAGTTAATAATGATCTTGGATATACGTGGATACTGTTTCGACACAATGTCGTATAACTATATCATATGTTAAAAAAGTGTATAATAATCATATGTTCATTTCATACGGCATTATATGATACAATGTTTATCAATATAATAACATAAAATACGATATTGCATCCTATTATACTTACAATATATTATATAATATAATAAAATACTGTAATATATAATGATGAAATATATTATTGTAACATATGATATGACATTGTATTGTGTTATACATTATTGTATTTGATCACATAATACAATATCATTAATATATAATACAATATAGTATTATATGATACAATATCATATCACATAATACATCGCAATATTGTAACATATGATATTATATTTACATTTTCAACTGTCTTTGTCTGTGATAACATTACGAATCAATTTTGAACCCTAAAACCCAATAACTTCATAAAACATGAGTGACACAAAATGGGCGTAGCATAACCGAGAGACGGTATTGGCTGTGCCGCGCAGTAATACATAGCATGTGCTACACCAAAAAATAGTGATTTTAAATAATGCTGTTTTAAAGTGTACAAATTGGAAATAATGTAAATATAAGTAATAAGGAATCATTCTTTGAATAGTATGAGGTGATAATTTCGGTCGGAGCGTGGTCAAATCTATCATAAAGCCCTTCGTTCTTTATTGGATTTGACCACGCCCCGACGGAAATTATAACCTCACAATACTAAAAGAATGATTCCTTATTCCTTAAATATTGTAAAATTTTATAGTATGATATTGTACTGTATGATATTGTATCATATTTGATACTGTTTCATATTTGATACACAATATGATACAATATAATAAAATACAACACTGTATCATATCAATTGAAACAATATCATGTGATATAGTACTATATTATATCATAGAATATCATATTATACTATATTGTATTATATGATACAATATCACATTAAACAATATCA
Source organism: Magallana ariakensis (assembly GCA_020458035.1). NCBI lineage: Eukaryota > Metazoa > Mollusca > Bivalvia > Ostreida > Ostreidae > Magallana > Magallana ariakensis. Next base: position 23,913,087 of record CM035819.1, on the reverse strand, counting down.
TATAATACAGTATAATGTGATATAATTATATATTATATAAACTTATATCATAATATACAATATCGTATGATATGAAACGATATATATTATACAATATCATATCATATGATACAATATGTTGCAATATCATATGAAAGAATAGCATGTTATAAAATAGTATATAATACAATATCATATTATACAATATTGTATCATAATAAACAATACTATACAAAACAATATCATGATACAATATCATATCATAATGTACAAAAAAATTGAAACAATATCAAATCGTATCATATAACTTTTTACAATATAATATATGATATAATACTGTATCATATAAAACAATAGTGTATCATATCATACAACACTTTATCATAGGAATCATATTATATCATTTAACAACAAACACATCGATCAAGCAGGTTTGAGTGAGGTAGGACATCTTTTTTAGCATCCTTGATAATGGAGATCAGGCTCTGCATCTGAAGCAACCACTGCGGTTTATTATTATTATAGGTAAATCAACTATGCAAGCGGCCAATAGGCCTTGACGGTCACCTGAGTAGCATAACCCATACACAAACTTGTCAAGGAGTCTTGTATATGCATTTAATTAAGTTTTATTCTGGAATAGAAAAATATTTAATTTGTAATGACGACCACCTCCCTGCCTGAAATCTTTCAAAAAGGACTATTAAACCGTTTTCAAGATATTCGGTCACCAACTGTTTGAGGGGGGTCAGGACCACCCCCAGGGCCCATGACCTCCATACCATTTGATGGCCCTTGACACAAGGAACAAGAATATATATGGTTTAGGGGTGGGGATCTCAACCGTTTTCAAGTTATTTGTGTACTTCCTGTTTGAGGGGGGTCAGGACCATCCCCAGGGCCCATGACCTACATACCATTTGATGCCCCTTGACACAAGGAACAAGAATATATATGGTTTAGGGGTGGGGTTCTTATTCGTTTTCAAGATATTTGGGCCCTTCCTGTTAAAGGGGGGTCAGGACGACCCTTGAGGCCCATGACCTACATACCATTTGATGGCCCTTAACACAAGGAACAAGAATATATATGGTTTAGAGGTGGGGATATTAACCGTTTTCAAGATATTTGTGCACTTTCTGTTTGAGAGGGGGTCAGGACCAGCCCCAGGGCCCATGACCTTCATACCATTTGATGGCCCTTAACACAGGGAACAAGAATATATATGGTTTAGGGGTGGGGATATTAACCGTTTTCAAGATATTCTGGCACTTCCTGTTTGAGGTGGGACAGGACCATCCCCGGGGCTCATGACCTACATACTATTTGATGCCACTTAACACAAGGACATCATATCCATGCCTTGAGTTTTTCACAAATATATACAGGAGTAGAGAAGAAGACTTTCTAAGATTTAATACATATTTACTATTTGGCCATATTGGCCCCACCCTAGTGCCTGAACCCCTGACCCAGGGACCATAAATTTCACAATTTTGGTAGAGGGCTTCATGGACATCATAACCATGCATTTAGTTTTTAACAAATATCTATGGGAGTAGAGAAGAAGATTTTCTAAGATTTAATACATTTTTACTTTATGACCATATTGGCCCCACCCTAGAGCCTGAACCCCTGACCCAAGGGCCATGAATTTCACAATTTTGGTAGAGGGCTTCATGGACATCATATCCATGCATTTAGTTTTTAACAAATATCTATGGGAGTAGTGAAGAAGATTTTCTAAGATTTAATACATTTTTACTATATGACCATATTGGCCCCACCCTAGTGCCTGAACCCCTGACCCAGGGGCCATAAATTTCACGATTTTTGTAGAGGGCTTCATGGACATCATAACCATACATTTAGTTTTTAACAAATATCTATGGGAGTAGAGAAGAAGATTTTCTAAGATTTAATACATTTTTACTATATGACCATATTGGCCCCACCCTAGAGCCTGAACCCCTGACCCAGGGGCCATGAATTTCACAATTTTGGTAGAGGGCTTCATGGACATCATAACCATGCAATCAGTTTTTTCCTCACATGTGTGGGAGTAGAGAAGAAGATTTTTGAAAATTTGGCTGTTTTTTGCATATTTTACCCCACCTGTGGCACCCTGGGGGTGGTAGAGCCACCAATTTCACAATTTACATTCCTCTTACCATAGAGATGCTTCACACCAAAAATGGGAACAATTGGCCTTGTAGTTTTTAAGAAGAAGTTAAAAATGTAAATTGTTAACGCACGACGCACGTCGAACGACGCACGACGCACGACGACGGACGAAAACAGATAGCAATAGGTCACCTGAGTAAACTCAGGTGACCTAAAAATGTGACCTGTTCCAAAAAAACCCCAAATCTCATCAAGCATCCTAAACCTATGACTCAGATTCAGCATTCAAGCCTGCCAGTTGCATCAGTATCATAAGACGAATCATCCATGCAAGTTTGAAGTTAGGACCAGTAATAACTAAGATATAATCATCAGAGGGCACCTACTCCAAAAACACCAGCTCTTAAAACCTTAACCTCCCTCCAGCATCTGAAACCTATGGGTCAAATTCAGCATTCATGCCTGTCAGGTGCATCAGTATCATAAGACGCACCATCCATGCAAGTTTAGTAATTAAGTTAGGACCAGTGATCTAAAATATATTTTTTAGCATCCTTGATAATGGAGATCAGGCTCTGCATCTGAAGCTACCTCTGCGATTCATTTATATTATAGTTAAATCAACTATGCAAGTTTGAAATAGTACTAATATTTATTAAACATGTGACCTGTTCCAAAAAAAAACTTAACCTAATCCAGAATCCGAAACCAATGGCTCATATCCAGCATTCAAGCCTGTCAGGTGCATTAGTATCATAAGACGCATCATCCATGCAAGTTTAATGAAGTTAGGACCAGTAATAACTAAGATAATTCATTAGAGGGCACCTGCTCCAAAGACTTTAACCAGCTGTAAAAACCTTAACCTCATCCAGCATCCGAAACCAATGGCTCAGATTCAGCATAAATGCCTGTCAGGTGCATCAGTATTATAAGACGCACCATCCATACAAGTTTGGTGAAGTTAGGACCAATACTAACCAAGATATAATCATCAAAAGGCACCTGCTCCAAAAACTTTAACCAGTTAAAAACCTTAACCTCATCCAGCATCCTAAACCTATGACTCAGATTCAGCATTCAAGCCTGCCAGCTGTATCAGTATCATAAGACGCACCATCCATGCAAGTTTAGTGAAGTTAGGACCAGTAATAACTAAGATATAATCATCAGAGGGCACCTACTCCAAAAACACCAGCTCTTAAAACCTTAACCTCCCTCCAGCATCTGAAACCTATGGGTCAAATTCAGCATTCATGCCTGTCAGGTGCATCAGTATCATAAGACGCACCATCCATGCAAGTTTAGTAAATTTAAGACCAGTGATCTAAGATATATTTTTAGCATCCTTGATAATGGAGATCAGGCTCTGCATCTGAAGCTACCTCCGCGATTCATTTATATTATAGTTAAATCAACTACAGTATGCAAGTTTGAAATAGTACTAATATTTATTAAACATGTGACCTGTTCCAAAAAAAAACTTAACCTAATCCAGAATCCGAAACCAATGGCTCATATCCAGCATTCAAGCCTGTCAGGTGCATTAGTATCATAAGACGCATCATCCATGCAAGTTTGATGAAGTTAGGACCAGTAATAACTAAGATAATTCATTAGAGGGCACCTGCTCCAAAGACTTTAACCAGCTGTAAAAACCTTAACCTCATCCAGCATCCGAAACCAATGGCTCAGATTCAGCATAAATGCCTGTCAGGTGCATCAGTATTATAAGACGCACCATCCATACAAGTTTGGTGAAGTTAGGACCAATACTAACCAAGATATAATCATCAAAAGGCACCTGCTCCAAAAACTTTAACCAGTTAAAAACCTTAACCTCATCCAGCATCCTAAACCTATGACTCAGATTCAGCATTCAAGCCTGCCAGCTGTATCAGTATCATAAGACGCACCATCCATGCAAGTTTAGTGAAGTTAGGACCAGTAATAACTAAGATATAATCATCAGAGGGCACCTACTCCAAAAACACCAGCTCTTAAAACCTTAACCTCCCTCCAGCATCTGAAACCTATGGGTCAAATTCAGCATTCATGCCTGTCAGGTGCATCAGTATCATAAGACGCACCATCCATGCAAGTTTAGTAATTAAGTTAGGACCAGTGATCTAAAATATATTTTTTAGCATCCTTGATAATGGAGATCAGGCTCTGCATCTGAAGCTACCTCCGCGATTCATTTATATTATAGTTAAATCAACTACAGTATGCAAGTTTGACCTGTTCCAAAAACAAACTTAACCTAATCCAGCATCCAAAACCAATGGCTCATATCCAGCATTCAAGCCTGTCAGGTGCATCAGTATCATAAGGCGCATCATCCATGCAAGTTTGATGAAGTTAGGACCAGTAATAACTAAGATATAATCATCAAAGGGGCACCTGCTCCAAAGACTTTAACCAGCTGTAAAACCGTAACCTCATCCAGCATCCGAAACCAATTGCTCAGATTCAGCATTCATGCCTGTCAGGTACATCAGTAGTATAAGACGCACCATCCATAAAAGTTTGGTGAAGTTAGAACCAGTAATAACTAAGATATAATCATCAAAAGGCACCTGCTCCAAAAACTTTAACCAGCTCTATAAACCTTAACCTCATCCAGCATCTTAAACCTATGGTTCATTTCCCCATTCATGCCTGTCAGGTGCATCAGTATCATAAGACACACCATCCATGCACGTTTGGTGAAGTAAGAACCAGTAATAACTAAGATATAATCATCAAAGGGCACCTGCTCCAAAAACTTTAACCAGCTCTAAAAACCTTAACCTCATCCAGCATCTTAAACCTATGACTCAGATTCAGCATTCATGCCTGTCAGGTGCATCAGTATCATAAGACGCACCATCCATGCAAGTTTAGTGAAGTTAAGACCAGTAATAACTAAGATAAAATCATCAAAGGGCACCTGCTCCATAAACTTTAACCAGCTCTAAAAACCTTAACCTCATCCAGCATCTGAAACCTATTGCTCAGATTCAGCATTAAAGCATGTATGGTGCATCAGTATCATAAGATGCACTATCCTTCAAGTTTAGTAAAGTTAGGACCAGTAGTAACTTAGAAATTGCTATCAAACGGCACCTGCACCAAAAACTTTAACCTGCTTCAAAAACCTTAACCTCCCCAAGCAGTTGAAACTCATGGCTCTGATTCAGCATCCAAGTCTTTCAACTCAATAAGTAGGTCTAGATACATCATCCATGCAAGTTTAGTGAAGATAGGACAAGTAATAACTTAGATACAGGATCTGCAACAAAAACCTTAACCAGGTCCGGACGCTGACGCCGACGCCGGGGGTATAGCATAAGCTTCCCCCGACTTCGTCTCGGTGAGCTAAAAATCATAAAGGATAAATTTAGATGGACAACAGTATTTTATAAGACAAATGATGATGATGAGCAGTTTATTTTTATAATTTCACTTCCTCTTCTTTGTTTTTTTTGGCACATCGAGTTTTCACTGGCCGCAGTTGTTTTCATGAGTGGCATATTGGTCGCACAATCCCGAAGTCCTCGCGTAACTGAAGGATATCCTCTGTTTCAATGACTTCAGTGTCACCGCAGTACACACAAATGTCATCAAAGACCATGGTTTTACCTGTAAACAGAATATTTACTAAACAAAAGGGACAAATATAAATTTTCTATTGCTCATTTTCATAATCAATTTTCCATTTTGATTGCAATTGTCACAGAAGCAAATATTCACCAAAAATATTTTAATTACAAACCTGCATAGTGTGCAGCCTCAATTTCAGAGTTGCACCCAAGACCCTCCTTTACCAGGATTGTGTTATGATACCTTCCTGCATGAAAGAGTGGATCCCCACAGATGTATATGAGTTCCTCCTCAACTCTTCCAATAGACCTCAACTCAGCAGGGAATAGTCTGGCTGCACTATAAAACTACTCGTTGTTTCCCACACTCTCTACACGTTATAAATGTTCGGTGCTTTAGCTATATTGAATATCAAAAGGCACAAAAATCTTAAGCACTAAATGACTAACTTTTTCTAATGTAATTTTAAATTATTTATTTATAAATTATAATAATGAAAATTATATTTTTAAATGTTTAAAATTTGCTATAGATTAGAAGCTGAACATACTTGCAACCAGAATTGCCTTGAAATTTTTGTCCCTCTCAGATTTTTCTGGTGTTTTCTGAGCACTAGGCCTTGCCACTTCATCTGTACTTGTGCCATAGATTTTCTCAAAGTCTAGGAAAGTGTCATTTTCCAATACAGGATCTGGCACAAAATGAAGATTCTTAAAGTCATCCAGTGGGATTCTTGGTGGACAAAGGATGCAATATGCACACTGATCGGAAGTAAATTTTTTGATCTAGCAGGAAAAATTAGTGTAGCATTACTTCACATTTATTTTAATAGAAATTGAAATATTATCATCATGATAATACAAATAAAATAATTTTCATATCAGGATGCATCAATGTATAATACTTTCAAAACAAATAAACAAATACCTGGAACATGTAGTGCCTTTTCCGACAATGGTTCTCCAAGAATTTCTGTAGCTCTAAAGAATTCAATGTTTTCTGATCCTCAAAATGTACTATTGGATCTATAACCTGTAGGAGCCTGCTTAACTCACTTAGTTCTTCTTTTGAAGCTCCCTCATGAACACTAATTTTTTCTCCTGTCCATTTCAGTTTTCCAAATCTTTGTTTCACAATTGATAAAGGATACTCCATTGACTCTGAAAATGCCGTCTTGAGTCCCTCATTTCTTTTTGCAGCATTACGGATAGCTTTCAAACTGTTTAGAGACTTTGTTTGGAAGAGGGCTCAAAGACCTTGTCTTTTACGGTAAGATGAACACTCCCTCTGTAAAAGCTGTCATGAATGGATTCTGGAATTGACACATTAAAGCAAACTGATGGGACAATGCCAGCTACGTGAAAATCATGATCCAGTGCCACAATTTTATTGTCATTACACACAATTCCTCCATGGTGTGAACGTACTCCAGTTGAAACTGGTTGATCAGGATTTCCAACTGGTATAATAGCCTTGTCATCTAAGCTCTGGAAAATGAATGCTAAAGTCTTTCCATTTCACAGCAAAGGATAACCTTTGTTGAACTGAATACTTCAAATTAAATTTTCCTGTATAGTGTACTACACTTTTCAGATACGGGTTTTTAGGATAAAAGTTGAGTCAAATCCATGACACTGATGGAGCAGATGATCCAGGTGGTAACTTTTCCATGACTCTTAAGTCTTCAACCGACATTACAAATGGTAGATACTGTAAATCATGTCTACGTTAATGCACAGCTGATTTCCCCTGAAGTTACTTATCTAAAGCTTCCCAGAAGGGTTTAAATTTGGGGTTATTTGGCCTTCCATTGTGTTTTCTTAAATCAAAAATTACTTCTCGGTCATCTGCTTCTACAAGAAATTTTAAAAATCTCTCATCCATGACTGTCTGATTTTGGTTTGTAGTTGGAGGCAAAATCAGTCAGAAAGTTAAAAATGTTTCTTAGAATTACTGGTTGTATTTTACACTTGCGAGAATATCTGTCTATAAAATCTTTCCTCATGTGGCGAGTAGCAAATTTTAACACATCGTCTTTGATCAAATTTACATTTCTAGCTACTGCTGCAGGATCATGTATCTTTTCTTCAGAGGGAATCTTCCAAACAAAGTTTATATTACCTAGGTAATTCTCATATCTATAAGTAAACAGATTTATTGTTGATGCCACACCCTTACCAAAATGAATTGTTTGCGGCAAATTTGCAGCAAAGTTGCCGCAAATTAGCGGCAAACTAATTAGTTTACCAGAAAACTTTTGAACTTGTTTGCCGATCTTTGCCAGTAGTGGCAAACTTCTGGTAAACCTCTTTTATTTTGCCAGAAGTTTACCAGACACTCAATTATGTTTGCAGCTATTTTGCCAGTAGTGGCAAACTTTTGGCAAACTCCTTAAAATTTGCCAAAAGTTTACCAAAAACTTTTCTTCCTTTTTTTCTCTGTTTTATTACTTCCTGAGCCTGCCAAAGCTTTACCAGAAATTAGACTTAAAATTTTTTACACATTCAGCACATCTTTAAGACTGTAATTATAATTGAATTGTTGTTATAGAAATTTTGTAAAGAGAAAAAAAAATCTAATAAATATTTTAGGATTAAAGTTTTATTCTATGTGAGTCCCAATTAAGATTTCCAATATTACGAGTTAGGATCAACTTCATTTGCACGATTGTGATGTTTCACTATATAAAATACAGTTTGACCCCCCCCCAACCCCACGTATTACGTGATTGCGTGAACACTAACCTGTCTCTTTTTGTAACGGTATATTCTTTTTTCCTAAGTTCAAATATCAGTCTACTTAGATTTGGTCGAGTATCTAAACAGCTTGATGTTGTATAAAGTAATTCTGTATGCTGATGTTTTTACGTTTACTATTGTTTCAATGTTAAGCTACGCGCGCGCTGATTGGTCGATCAATAGATAGCCGCCAATTTTCACATTCGATGCTGCCGTGTTGTCTGCCATCACCGAGATGTTGAAATGAATGAAAAAAAGGGAATTAGCTGTACACAAGGTAAAAAAAACATTGTCAATGGAGTGTTTAAGTGTGAAAAAATCCATTGTTGAAACAGAGGACGAATATAAGTGAATGAATCGAGTGTCAACTGTGACAACACCCACTGCACCATCTGCATGAGCACGTTTTTGAAAAAGTAAGTTAACCAATAAAAATATATTTGTTGAATGGCAGTTTCAACATATTGTTATTAGAATATAAAACGAAAGACTGTGATCTACTTTTATAATGGGTTTAACAGTTTAAGGATGTCCCTATGACAGTGCCAGGTATCGGATCAAGCAAAACGCCGGTAATTATTATCGTTTTTTTTTTTTGGTGTTATTTTTTTTTTTACATTTAATTTGACTTGTGATGTGTGAACAAATAATTTAAAATTTATTTAAACACCGTCAAATTTCGAAAATTATCATTACATAGTGTACAAGTATATTCTATACAAACAATAGATATAGAAAAATTATACTAAATTTTATAATGCACAGTTTCTTTTTTCCGCTAGTACAGTACAGCTCAGGAGTATCCGAACAAAAACACTGGCCACCGTGTTTAAAAGTCCACGCTGAGCGTGGAAGTGTCGGTACCTTTGATCTATTGTTCTCAGTTACGGCCTCGAAACAAGAAAAAACACGGTGCGACACGGTGCAACACGGACAGTTACACGGTGTAACACGCGGTATTTACCTGTAAAAAATGGAGGATTTAAGAATAAAACTTATAGAAAATAAAATAATTATTTATTTACGTAAGATAATTAAAGAAAAAGAAACAGAAATTTAAAATAAATAAATAAAATTTTCAGGCACGCTATATTTTAGAACTATGCGATTGTTACGGTTGATTTCTGTTAATATAAAGAACTAAAAAAATCGCCCACATATTTAAAAGCTTGATCAATCAAAACACTAACAATTTCTTCTCCTTTTTAAAATTGAAATATACAGTTAATAAGTTTATGTTTCAGTCCCTTTGTAAAGGTAGTAGTGATCGTAGTAGTTTCGCAGTTTCAATAGCGCGAAGAATCGTAACGGTGATCTTTTCTCGCTTATACTCAATTTAACGATATCAAATCTAAGGGGCTGTTGAAAACAATTGTACTTTCTCAAAATAATACAATTATACAGCTTTATACATGTATTTAGTTCATTTTCAAATGTTCTTTCTAATATACCTATGTGTGATGTACTTGTACAAGCAATACCGGTATATATTCACAGCGCGTAGAATCAGTGGATCGGTACTAGATAATTTTTTATTTCGTCTTTATCAGGCCACTTTAATTTAGATCGACATCATTTGTGTTCCAAGAAACTATTGCAATAATTACTGTTTGATTGTTTAATGATCGTCATAAAAGAGAGAGAGAGAGAGAGAGAGAGAGAGAGAGAGAGAGAGAGAGAGAGAGAGAGAGAGAGAATATGGGTTAGGCTTAACTTGAAGTACATTTTAGTTGTAATTCACTTAAATAAGATAGTTTTAATAGTTTCCATTTATATTGAACCCCCTTTTCCCTAAATTGCACATTGTGATAGAATTCATGCAGTCAGAGTCCACGTGCTACTCCTTTCAATCAATTCAGCACGCGAGCTACACCACGTGCTCCTTCCATGATAAGGAAATAATGTCGTTGTATTGTTCTTCAAGTCCGAAGAATAGAAAAATGTTTAACAATGAAGTAATTAGTGTTTGAATTGTTTTGATTCTTTATTCTTATACTGCATGTACATGTAAGAATGTTGGAATACTGCGTTGTTTAATAAACTCTAACTCTCTCTCTCTCTCTCTCTCTCTCTCTCTCTCTCTGAGCATATGTAACTGTGTGAAAACAATTTTGAAATTAATATTAGAGTTTTATTTTTTATGAATTTAATTCATTTATTTTAGACTCATGGTTTCAATAACGATTTCAACACAATGACAAAAAGTTTGTACAGTACACGGTGTAATAAAGATTTATCGTTTAAAATTTCAACGCTATTTCACATCACACATATTAGATTGAAAATAAACTAAATATGGCTGTGTTTGTTCTAAATACTTGCAAAAAGGCATTATCTCATTCATCTATTCATCTATTTAACAGTTTAATTAATCAGAGTTTTTTTCGTACATCAATGTACCCGGTAAATGATTTTTATCGCAAGTTAATACTTTGTGAAATTCCCGCATGTATAGACTTGTTGAATTGTCCTACGGATCCACGCGCCGAAAGTCTTACATGTACATGTAGTTGTTTGTGTATATATCTGCAGAGTTCTTTTGTCTTTTAGAGATTAAGAAAAACCATGAAACTAACAAAGTAGAAGTAAGATATATTCAGACTATACACACGACAGGTTGTGATGAGTTACCTAACAGGTGTCCGTGGAAAGGTGTGAATAACGGCATCTCGTGTACACCTGTTTAAGCGTCCAAATATACAGAGTTAGTTGTAAAATACAATGACTACTAAAAAACAAAGAAAGACAATAACACCTGTTGTGTATAGAACCCAAGATGAAAGACAATGCTGTGTCTCTGATCAGTTTCCGTACACGTGTATCGCACGAGTGATTTTTTGTTCATGTTAAATCACGACGCCATTACCAGCTATACGGGAAATAAAGTTGAAAGTTATTTTATGAAACGCGTGTATTTTTTTTTAGTTCAATGTTTGAATTTAATTTACCAAGAGTTTGTTCATGTATTTATCTATTATTTATCATTTAAGAGTGATTTTTTAAAATTTATTGCTACATAAATAGCTGAGTATAAATTATTCGAGTCACCGGTAATATGGGGTTGTGATTTCCAACGCACATCCACATGTATTTTTAAAAAAAACATGATCTGATATGTTTTCATTTTTATTGGTTTAAAGTTAAACTGTAAATTAATTGATAAATCAAAAGGTGTTCTATCAAAGGGTGTTTTCAGATAACAGAAAATAAGACGCTAAGCTCCCGACATTTTGATCGGATCGTCAGTTACAACATCACGTCAATTTAGAAAAAAAAACACATGAATAAAATTGATTTGAATTTTGATAATATATCAATTGATTGATAAATATATTTGGTAAATTTATTTGAATTTATTTAAGAAAAAATGAATTAAAAGGTACCCATTTACGACGAGTTTTCAGATCACAAAAAATTAACTTCACGACAATTTTCTGGGTCCGCGTAACTTAAATCAACATATTTTTTTTTAATTTGAAAAGAATTTTAATATCTCAACCCTTGTTTAGCCATTATTTATGTATTTCTAAACATACGCTATTTTTATTAACGTCTCAGGTAACGATATCCACGGAGTGACAAAGTGGCCACGGAGTTACACGGGCGGCCACGGTGCGACACGGTGCTTTTTCTTGAATTTTCCAATACACATACACGGTGTCACACCGTGTTTTTTTCCACGGTGGGTGTCGGGATACTCGTGAGCTGTACTGTATATGACATAGAGAAAAGAATTCATGTTCTTCTCGAGTTAGTAGAGCAAATTTGTAGCTTTATATGTATAATAGAATGGGAATATGATAACGTGTTTTTCTTAGAAACTGCTTAAAAATTTGAAAACAATTGTGCTTATTTGAAATCTATTTATCCTCCCAATAGGTATGCCCTGGTGGCTGGGCTACACAGACCTAAAGAAAACCATGAATAAAAAAACTGTCAACTCACTGATTTTATGATCGAAAGATGCAACCAAATGAGGAGTGAAGACGTAATTTGTTTAAGATTATGTGGAAGAGCATAAAAACGACAGTGCTGAAGTCCGACAATATGTATAATAGAATGGGAATATGATAACGTGTTTTTCTTAGAAACTGCTTAAAAATTTGAAAACAATTGTGCTTATTTGAAATCTATTTATCCTCCCAATAGGTATGCCCTGGTGGCTGGGCTACACAGACCTAAAGAAAACCATGAATAAAAAAACTGTCAACTCACTGATTTTATGATCGAAAGATGCAACCAAATGAGGAGTGAAGACGTAATTTGTTTAAGATTATGTGGAAGAGCATAAAAACGACAGTGCTGAAGTCCGACAATTCCAATGTGGATATTATTGTGATATTCTGATAGTCAGCTGATTGTATGATTGTTTATGTGTGAATTTTAATCAGAGAGCACGGGAGACTGTCACAAAAAGGACATTGGAATGTCGTGTCCATAAAGAATGCCTTGATCGATCTTAATACGACCTGTGATCATGCAGGACTTAATTACTATATGGTTTGAACTTTGCTCATTGTGAACTGTGAACTTTTGTCCGTCTGCGCATTGTGTGATCAAACTGAATTCAAGTTTATCGATCTGCAGCAACAAATTATCAACGATCGGTTGAGTACTATTTGTCAAGTTTCACTATGATTTGTTCATTATCTTTATGTTTAGTTTTGAAATCTATAAAATGTGTAAAATTTAAAGATAATTATTAATTTTAACTGGTGTCTTTCATAAGCATGTTGAAAGTTTTTGATCTCTAATATTGCTGCAACTGTTTAAGTTATGTTTGTTAACCACCAGTAGAAGTTATTTGTAAATTAATTGAAACAGCATAAAATAAGTAACCATAATTAAATGATTATTAGTGTTTATTAATTGTTTTGTTGTTGTTGTAATTATCTCAGGTTGCTCATTGAACTGTTTATCTGTAGGCTTGCTGCAACTTTGCCGCAAACAGTTTGTCAGAAGCTAATTTGCATATGAATTCTGAACTTGCAGCAAATTTTGCCGCAAGCAGTTTGCCAGAAGCTAATTTGCATACGAATTCTGAACTTGCCGCAACTTTGCTGCAAACAGTTCTCCAGAAGCTAATTTGCATACGAATTCTGAACTTGCCGCAACTTTGCCGTAAACAGTTTGCCAGAAGTTAATTTGCATACGAATTCTGAACTTGCTGCAAATTTGCGGCAACTGTTTGCTACAAATTTGCAGCAAGCTTTCCACAAATTTGCGGCAACTGTTTGCCAGAGGCCTTATATTTTGGTAAGGGACAACTAAGCTCTTGATCAAAGATCTTCTTGAATCTTTGTCAATGGGTTCAAAGTTAATTAAATCAATCACTTCATAAAATGGTGCTTCTTGTAATGCTTTGTCAATAGCAATATAGTCAGAATGGGTTGAAGTACCCAAGTTATGTGACGATATAGTTTTCAGTTCCCAGCTGTCCTTAAAGTCTCTCACAGGTTCTGTTTTTTTATGGTTGTCTTTCGCTCTCTCATTCATTCCACTCAAAAAAGTGATGTAGCTGGATATTTGTGATACTAGCTCTTCAATTATATCCTTGAACTTTTTATTATTTTCAGCATTAATCCAAGGAATAAGCAATAACTCTGAAATTCTCTCACGATTGCTCTTCAGATCTTCACTAGAAAGCTTAAAATAAAAAAGTATATTTTAAAATAGTTTTCTATGACACTTTTATAATTTTTTTTATAATTTTCAGGTTTGTTTCGGACTAAAATTTTGTTTTTATATTTTTTTTAAAAAGAATTGTACCTGAGGAATTTTCTTTTTTTGACTTTATAAATCTTGATATCCAGTCTTAGGAGTAAATGGCTTTGGGACATTAATTTCTCTAGGATTCAACCTCTCCCAGAATGGGTCAAGTAACCAAAGGGCCTCTGTCAGTGTTGAAACTACATGTGTACCAAGTGATGACACTTGTTGTGATGTAAATCCCCACTTGTTTTGTTTCATCCATGTCAAAATGTGGTTAAAGAGTTCATCTTTTTTATTATTTGGAGTCCTATTATAAAAAAAATGTTTAGATTTTAGAATCAACAACATCCAGCTTACAAGTCCAAAGCAATACCGGTATCAATATATTTATTTATTTCATTTAATTTATTTTTAGCATGCACACACTCATTTAAAAAAAAATTAAAATATGAATTTTGAATAACAAACCTCGTTTGGGGAAAGTATTCATAGCTTCTAGAGGCCTTCATCAGGACATCAAAAATGGAGGATGCACCTTTTTTTGGAATCCTTGTCTGTGTCATGCATGGACTTCACATGAACAGTCACCGTTTTACAACTATTAATTTCCAATAAAAATAATTATCAAAGATGTGTTTACATTTACAATCAATTTAATTTCAAGACAATAGTCAAAATAATTTTCAATCGTCGTATCCATGGCACGCCAAATTCACAAAATTGAGCTAAACAGTTTCACATTTGATAAATTAGGTTTTTCGACTGTTAACTATAGTTTACGAACCGCAAACTATAGTTAACGATTTGTTAACTATAGTTTTCATCTGTAAAACTATATTTAACGGTTGTAAAGTATAGTTAACAAATGATAATCTAAATTTATCTGTCTGCAAATAACGTTAATAGATTTTGCTGATAAATGTAGATTCACATCTGTAAACTATAATTTACTTTCTTAACTATAGTTTAGAGTTGTTAATCAAAGTTTTACAATCATGAAACTATATTTATCAGATAAATTATGTTTTGCAATCGCAAATGGTTGTTTTCAGTGTTAATTATAGTTTTACACTTCTGAAACATAGATGATCGCGTTAACTATGGTTTACAGATGTGAAATATAGATTAATGGCATTAAATATCATAAGTTTCACAAATGATAAACTAGGTTTATCAACTGTTAACTATAGTTTACGGACATTAAACTATAGCAAACAATAGTTTATTGTTAACAATAGTTTAGGAACTGTAAACTATAGTTTACGATTCTTTAACGATACGTAACGTTAACGATAGATTTTGCTGATAAATATAGATTCACATCTGTAAACTATAATTTACATTCGTTAACTATAGTTTAGAGTTGTTTATCATAGTTTCACATCGTGAAACTATATTTATCAGATAAAAACTATGTTTTGCAATTGCAAATGGTTGTTTTCAGTGTTGATTTTAGTTTTACACTTCTGAAATATAGTTTATCGCTTTAACTTTAGTTTTCTGTCCGTAAACTATAGTTTACAACCGTTAAACCTAATTTATCGATTGTGAAACTATGATTAGCTCATTTTTGTAAATTTGGCGTGCCATATGTATCCGTCAAAACTAGAATTTTCTCTGTTATGCTAACTGTCATGCATTAATTTAACTAAAAAAAATCATTACCAGACTCATTATTTCATAAATATAGTTTTAAAGATGATACATACCCAAAATCTTTCAAGACGTGGAAATTTATAGAGCCGTCAATTGCCACATGGACCTCTGCATAACACTGTAGCGGAATAACGGTGTCGTCCATTTCATTAACCACATCATAAATTGTTAAGCTCAAACGAATCTTTCTTATTGATGACTTCGATGATTCACCATTAAGAGTGACTATTTTGAAATCTCTCCGATTGTGGCGGTGTTGACATTTGGCGCTATCCGATCTGTTCATACTTTCAATTAGAGTAACCGGCCTTTACTATTTATGTATGTTACGACTTCTCTGATTGGATGAATGAATTGATATTAGCCAGTGAGAAAAAGCTTTTAATTTTAAAGGTCCTGTGAAAACAGTTCGTACACAAATTTTATTTTTTGAATCGCCATTAATGAGATGTCGGCGGAAAATAGAAAAATAAAACATGTATTAAACACTTTTATTTTTATTTGATTTTGGGACAAAATAGGGTTGGCGGTCCCGTAAAACAGGAAAATAAAAAATGTTGGCCCTATATGCATTTAACACTATACATCCATTTTGGCCCTGTGTTAAAGTCAAAACCAATAATCCAGTGGACAGGAAATTAAAAATCTCAGTAGATGACACTTTCTGGTAAAAATGATTATGAAGTCAGTTTTTTGTACCGATGTATGAGAGTAGAGAAGAAATTTTTAAACATTATATGCATTAACACTATATGGTCATATTGCACCCCCCAGGTCCTGAACCCCTGAACCAGGAGCCATGAATTTCACAATTAAGGTAGAGGAGTTAGTGGGCAACATAACAATGCATTCAGTTTTTGCCAACATGTGTGGGAGTAAAGAAGAAGATTTTCTAAGATTTAATACATTTTTACTATATGGCAATATTGGCCCCACCCTAGAGCCTGAACCCCTGACCAAACGGTAATGAATTTCACAATTTTGGTAGAGGGCTTCATGGACATCATAACTATGCATTCAGTTTTTTACAAATATATATGGAAGTAGAGAAGAAGACCATGATTTAATACATTTTTACTACTGTGGTTTCATCAATATTCGTTGAATACCAATTTTCGTGGATTTCGTTTTTAAGTTTATCAACGAAATTAAATGTTCATTGAAATGCAATTTCTGTTAACATTTTGTATTGATGGGGTCATTGGCCACGAATTTTCGTATCCTTGAAACTGTGATTTTCACTTTATCCACGAAATTTGATAACCTTGAATATTAATGAAACCACAGTATATGGCCATATTGGCCCCACCCTAGAGGGCTACATGGAAATCGTAACCATGTATTTAGTTTTTAAGAAATATATATGAAAGTAAAGAATAAATTTTTGTTAGATTTAATACATTTATACTATATGGCCATATTGTCCCCACCCTAGAGCCTGAACCCCTGACCCAGGGGCCATGAATTTCGCAATTTTGGTTGAGGGCTTCATGGACATCATAACCATGCATTCAGTTTTTACCTCACATACGTGGGAGTAGAGAAGAAGATTTTTGAAAATTTGGCTATTTTATAGCATATAGTACATGTATATAGCATATTTGTCCCCACCTGTGGCTCCCTAGGGATGGTAGAGCCAAGAATTTCATAATTTAGATTCCTCTTACCATAGAGATGCTTCCCACCAAAAATGGTATACTAACAATTAACCTTGTAGTTTTCAAGCAGAAATTAAAAATGTGAAATTGTTAACGCACGACGACAGACGAAAACAAACAGCAATAGGTCTTCTGAGTTTACTCAGAAGACATAATAAGCATTGACGAGTTATTTTTCTTTAAGCATAATATATTATACATGTTATATTGTCATCCGTTTAATAGTAGGATGAACATGCTTCTCTTATGGTCTCACTACTTCATAAATTTTGATATTTTATCATTTTCCAGTTCAATCAATAAAACAGTGCGAGTGTCAGTGCCAGGTATGCACTTCTTATACTTTCACAACTTGAATGTAAATCACTGCACATTGAATTCTTTAAGTTTCTTAACTGGTGTATATTAGTCACAGACCTGTTGGGTTTTCCTTCCCATCAATGTCAATCGAGCAGTTCTGGCCACCAGCTCCCTAGCTGGATTCCCCAACTCAGTCAGAGGCTCCTGTCCTGTGAAGTCATCAAAGTTATATAGAATTAATTCAAGTTAATGAGGGTACAGAATGTGTTTATCTTAAAAGATATTAAACATGATCTGTTTGTGAAAGACTTTCACATTTCATGAAAACAAATATTATTGCAAATCTAGCATGGATGTATACGTTATGGCCGATGTAGCATTGTGTTGTGTTTCTGTGTTTCTGACAATTGTTTAAACCATTAAAAAACAAGAAGCAATTATTGTGAGTACTTCTGGTTAATTATTGCAGTAATTTGGTTTTTGCAGTCCTAGTACATCGAGTTAAACGTCACAGCTGGCAATTGCTGCATAAATTATCAATACCGCATCATAAGCAGGTAAGAGTGGGGGTACCATATCAGCCAATTTAAATGCTTTTTTTATCGACTGCAAACCATGATTCGACCTGTTTAACTGTTCAATCAAATAGCGTTGTCACTCATGATCAATGTATCTCTATATCGGCCGAAGTGTATATATACTCGTACAAGCCAGTTTTGCAATAGCATATATTTTTAATACATGTAATTACAATAGAAAGAGCAATATTTATAGCATTTATAGTTTTATTAAACCTTTCTTATCCTTACAATGCACCCAGTTTTTGATGTCGATGAAAAGAGCTGTTTTTATGATCAATAGACTCCTTCCCTAGCACCAAAACCTGATCCGAGAGTCTTGAAATAAACAGGCTTTGAAGATGCCTCCTTGTGCACTATGGTCATGCACTCAGTTTTTCCTCTAGATTCCCCAATAGTATGGATAATTTTTAAACATTTCCTATATGACCAATAGAGCCTGTCCCAAAAGTTCCATAATTGCTAGAGGTTTCCTTTCTCATCATAACCATGTACTTTATTTGAATATTAGATGTTCAAGTAATATAGAAGATTTTCAGATTTCCTAAATTTTTACATGACCAAACTCTGTTGGCACCTAAGGCCCAGCGGGAATCATGAATTTCACAATTTAAATTAGATTTGAAAATTTCAATATTCGCGGATAGGTTAAGGAAGCATATGGACAATTAAGCGTCTTATTTTAATTTTATAGATAAAATCGTAAGATTACGTTACTGTTATGAAGACTAAAAACTTATCATTTTTCGATCAAATAGATGTCACTGCAATAAAATCGGGTATATAAGTACATTAATGCCATTCCGGTGCATTATCACATGATACCTATAAATTTCTTACATTTATTCCTTAATATAAAATGAGATAGAACAACACTACCCCGCGGTTTCCTCAAAACAATAAACATATCAAATAAAGGAAAACCATCTCTGTTTTATAAAAACTGCTGCTAGAATCCTACATTTTTCTCTAATAATTAGTTATATGTCCAGTTCTCTATATATAAAATCTTTCCAACTTTTATACAGTTTGCACAGAAAATGGCTTGCTGCATCAATGTGACACATCGATTCTGGGATTCTAGCAGCACTTTTCAAGTTAAGCAATGTTCAAACTATTGATACGTATTAAATGTGAAGTTCAAAATATATGGGGTAGTGTTGTTCTAGTCAATTTACATCATAAACAATGACAGAGGAAAGCCTGGCCGAGAAATAATACATACATACCTTTTAGCAAATACTTGATAAAGTTAACACATGTTCCAGTATTCTCTTGTTCTATTCTCAACAAATCACACCAAAATACCTTATTAGAGTTCTTAGATTTCTTGTATTTTGAATCTGTTTACAATGCTTTCTGATCAAATTTACACGACATTCCACTTTCAGTCATGAGGTCATCAATGTGTAAATCTACGTAATACAGTCTAATTTTATCTTTGAATGTGGTCCATGTTTTACTGTTTAAATATTTGAATAGGTATTTAATAAATATTAGAGAGGTTAAGCATTTGAACGTGTACGTCTACGGTTACGTGTGGAGGTACAAGTATGGTTACACGTACACGTACCAAAATTTGGGTTATGTTTAATAAACTGTACGTGTAAGTGAACGTGTAAAATAATTAGATTTTAACATTTTCAACATGTTTAGTTTACTCTCATCCTTTATGAAATAATTCTATGAATTTGATGAAACCAAAAGCACAGTCGTCCTCAATTTATCGTTTGCTTTACATAAAACCACGTTTGATATACACAAAGGCTGTATTTCTATTTAAAAATGCTACAAGTATTCACCTCCGTGTACTTTTGATTTTACACGTTTTGTACAACTTGTACAACTACGCAGTATGCAGAAACTGTGACGTAATACACATAAAATTAGGGGATTCCCCTAGTTACACGTACACGTACACGTTCAAATGCCTAACCTCTCTATTAAAGATTTGTTGTTTCGCGGAATTACATGTATCTTTGATTCCATATGCTTCCTTAACACCCCTGCATACTGCAATGCTTCAAACCATAGAACCATTTTTGATAAAGTTCACATTTTGCCCGCTTCTTTTATACTTTTCAAAAATCATCACAACAAACAGATATTTTGATTTATATCATAAAACAAAAAATGTCAAAAACAACAATCAACAATTTTAACAACACTGTTCATTCATCAATTATAGGCATAGACATATAGCAAAAGGTCATCTGTATGACTCAAGTGACCAAAATGGAAAAAAAAATGAAAATTTCAGTTTTTATTAGCTTTATATTTACCAGGAATCACCATTTAGAAATCATTATCTGGTTTGATCTGTATCAGCATCCTTACCTGGTTTTCGTTTACTGATGTCTATTACTTTTGGGCAAGCACACAACATGTTAACTTCCTGCAAATTAATTAGATCTGTACAGTCAATTTTCATACAAAAATAATCCAACAACAAGAGGCCCATGGGCCACACTGCTTACCAAAGCGATATTGTCAAACTCAGGCTAATAATTGCTTACGTTTTACTTGATGAAATACTATACAAAACTGTTAAAATTCATATTACCATATAGTATTGTGTATAGTATGCACTTTTTTCAGCCCAAATTTAATCAAAAGTGGGGGTGTGCATTATACATAGGAACAAAATATATTTCCATCACCATTATTTTTAGCGTGTTTTTGAATATCACGGGAGTATGACTATTGATATTGCGTGTTTTTTAAGTTGTATGGGTATAGACTTAACTTACCTTGTCGAAGCTACCCGATTCCTAAATTTAATTTCCACGTACGTATTAGAATATTTATCCTCTGTTCCTTGCTTAAAAAGATCTCAACATCTGATGACTTATCGTATAGTCAATAATTGTTAGACCAGTGAAGCATGCACTTGTTTCTTGTTGGACTTTACAGTTGAATGGAGTGCAGTTCAGATTACCGTAATCAATTATGATACTTTTAGTAACAAGAGGCCCATGGGCCACATCGCTCACCTGAGGAACAATAGGTATGATAAAATCAGCTTAACGGAGTGTTAATACAAACTATCTGGACAATGTAGTATAATACATGAAGATCCTGTATAAATAATCAAAGTACTGAAAGTACTGTAAGACGGTGGCGTCGTTTGAATGTGGCATATTACATGTATGATAATTATTGTCGTCGAAAACCCGCGGCCAGTATCGCATACATGTACTAATGCTTAACGCTTACATGAACAACTGGTCGTGAGTTTCCTACATGGATAACTATGTGGAAATCATAGTTGTGTAATCTCAATTTACACTTTACAAAAGCTATGTCTCTTGGCCGTCGTCTTTG
Organism: Magallana ariakensis; assembly: GCA_020458035.1. NCBI lineage: Eukaryota > Metazoa > Mollusca > Bivalvia > Ostreida > Ostreidae > Magallana > Magallana ariakensis. The sequence goes on along the minus strand of CM035819.1, from coordinate 23,891,433 downwards.
GGGGAAAACCCGTAGATTTATTTCAGTAGCCTTTGTAGTATAGAGGTTTGCATATATATATATATTTGTATTTATATCGTTTGACATTAAAATCCGTTTTTGGTATGTATTTTGTTTGCCCCAGAATGCCTCATTCAATATGTGGGTTGCCATCACATAGTGAATGAATAAATAAAATTCAAAGCGATTTTATCACAATACGCCCAAATATTTGATTGTATAAAGAAGGGACATTTGTGGGTTTTTTTCTTTAGACCTTTGGGTTGACCCCGCAAAGGGGAACAACTTTTGAAAAGTGAGGATTGGACTAATGTGCTTTAAAGGTATTGTAGATTTTTCAAAGTAACGAGAACAAATAAGGCTTTGGTATGATAAAATACTTGTCAGGTTTTTACTAACTATTTGGGCATACATGTATGTTTATTTTCCTTCTCGACAGCATTTTCCCTCAATTTCTTCACAGGGAAAAAGTTGCAGTCTCGTGGGCCAACACACTTACTTTAATTTGTCTTCATAGCCAGTTAATACATGTAGGTGTATAGAAAATGGAATGAGTGGAATGGAATGAGTGGAATGCACGTCATCATGAAACCGCAGAGTCAATCAATATTTTATCTTCGACTTCGAGTGGTTTATTTCCATTAGCTCACAACAAAAGTGAATGAAAATTTGAAAAGAAAAATCATACAATATTCAGTCGCGTCAGTTTCATTAACCAACGTTTTAAAGTACATTTGTTCTATTGTATTTAGCTGTAGATTAATTCAAATCATTTGAAAGAATTCGGAATAGTCACATGTATAATTATTTTATTGCTTCTCAGTACACTTTAAAACGCATAATTTACTTGCTACATTTAACTTTTCTAGTATAAATACAACAAATATTTATTAATTATTCACCAAAACATTTGCATTACATAAGGTCATAATCAGTTCCTTTGTTTGGAAATCACATATTTGTTTAATCCTGCATTTACTATGCGAGATTTTGAAGAATCTTTTTTATATTTTCATTTTAAAAAACTCTGTGTAATGTCAGGAGTTTTTCACTAATATGTATAATTTTTACAAGGTCTTCAAATTTGCATCCGATTTGATTTTTTGCAGTAAAATAATACTGTTAATGGGACATGTTGGGACAGGTCCATAATATAATAAAAGCGTACAAGCAAAGGGCTTTTCATTATAAAGTTTGACCTATGACCTCTAGATCATTTTGTACAAAGGTATGTCTTCTTTATCAAAAAAGGACTCAAAAGATATGGACCCTGAATAAAACTGTTTATAATTATACATGTTTATTTCCAAAGCCGTGTGATGCTTGACCTTTCCTCCATCCCATAAAATTAATGGCAATATTGGTAAACTATTCCGCACCAAATTTAAGCAAAATGAGCAAAGAAATAAATAATGTTTTCAGGGATCTTTTCAATTTCTCCAGGTCACGAATAAAATAGTAGTGGTAAAATGAAATCTAATGTTTTAACAGGATAAATCAGTTTTTAAAACACAAAACAAACAAAATCCAAGTTGAACGCACGTTTTTCTGAGCCGTACATCTGTGTATATTTTCATTTTATTCGTTGCATGTACTAGACAATAGATCTAGGGTTCGCAAATCTCGGCAATATTTCGGAAAAGCTACAGTTTAGTAGCTCAGTAGAATACTACAGTCATCTATGAAGCACATTCTAGATGACACTATCTAACCGGTGTGTATTTCAATTGCGATTCGCAACAAGATTCCGATTGAAGCATTTATATAGACCCACCCATTTAAGAAAGCATGTTGAGAACATGATGCTAACACACTGAAACAAATGCTGAAGAAAGCTCATAATAAAGTTGTACTCGCGAGTTAAAAATTACAGAGTTTATTTGAGAACAAACTGGGCGATGTTTACGTACATGTAACAGTTAAAAAAAAAAGCAAGGACGGGCGCATATGGAGAAAAGTCACAGATCGTACCTCGCTCACCGTATTACGTTATTCAGTTTATTGTGAAAAGATTCGTCAGGAACTGTTTAGTGAACAAATATATTTTACATTACCTTTCACAATGTACCATACATGTATATGGAATATCGCATGAGTTGAACCGATTGTTTTTCCTCACAAAAAGCTAGCGCTTGCGGCAAAATGGAGATACACGGGTTTACACGCCGTGAAATCCATAAGACGTTTTACAGCATATATCTTCGATTCCTTACAACAAATCTGTACTGAAAATTTTGAAACATCGTCACCAGGTCCGTAAAATGACGAAGTGTGGTGTGTTTATATACATATAAAACTGTGTGTGAAATGGCGACTCGATTTGCACGTGAGTTTTACAATCCGAGGTCGATGAGCGTGTTTGAGAGAAAGTCATTGTAGAGCGTCAACATCAGTAGTAATTATTGTCTGATGAATATTGAGGTGCATGTAACAAAATTAATGATTCTACAGACTGAGGGGGTTATAAAATAAGGTTGATCACAGATCAGTCCAAAATTGAACATGTTTGTATAGTAAATTTCAAGTTTTTTGCATGTTTGAAAACACATGCACACTTGTAGAAGAAAGTGTGCCATCGATCGGTTGAAGTTCAATAAAATGTAATTTATGTAATTTATGTATGTCAGTATATGTTGTGAATTCTTTGGAATAAGCTACAACAAAATAAATACTGCCTCAACTTAAATTGATGCGTTGAAAATGATTGATCATGAATTTATCGATGAAGCATAATTGCTGAAAAATGAAATGGCAAACCCGTTTAAATAGTGTGTTTCTGACAATTGTTTACACCATAAAAAAAGACATGATTATTGTGAGAACTCTTGGTCAATTATCGCAGTGATATAATTTTTGGAGTCCTGATACTGAGTTAAACTTCACATCTGGCAGTTGGTGCATAAGTTATCAATACCGCGTAAGCAGACAGGGAAACGGCTCATTAAAAATAAGACACAATTTCATAAATTATTTAAATGTATGTACAAAATAATTAGCAGCTATAATGCTTAAAATATCTAATAAGATGTAAATTAGTTCTCAAACTGAAATTGACAATCGGTAAAACATCGCCAGTAACTCTGCATACCTAACAGAGTTATCGTTCCTAATCCGCTAGGGTCCCCGTGAGAAATACCCTTCCGGCCAGGACGATAGCAATAGACAGTGGCTATTTATAGCCACCGTCTAAAAATCCATCCCCCCCCCGGATATTCTTATGCTTATTATCACTAGTCCCTTTTCCAACAGGACGATTTTAAAGTCATATCACATGTTGAGCATTGCAGTTCTCAAAAAGATCCTAAACAATTGTTTATATATGGGATATAAACCTTCATCAAACTCTGAACCTCTTGTGAGGTCCAAGAATCGTTCAGGGGCCAAAGTCTAAACAATTTTAAAGAATCAGCAATATGTCAAAATGATTGCATATAAGTAAAAATATATAACATTTCAGCTTTTGTGAATATTTAAAATGTTTTCCTTTGTAAAATTGGATCCCCAATGTGGCCCTACCCTACTCCTCAAGATTTTGATTTGAACAAACTTGAATCTACCCTACCTTAGGATACTTACTAATAGATACAAGTTTCAGCTTTTCTAGCCAATTGGTTTCTGAGAAGAAATTTTTTAAAGATTTACTCTATATATTCCTATGTAAAAATTAGACCCTCCATTGTGGCCCCACCCTACCCCAGGGGGTCAAGATTTTCACAACTTTCAATCTACACTACCTGAGGATGCTTAGATACAAGTTTCAGCTTTTCTAGCCAATTGGTTTCTGAGAAGAAGATTTTTAAAGATTTACTCTATTATAATTATCTTATGTAAAAGTTTGTCCACCTATTGTGGCCCCACCCTACCTCCGGGGATCATGATTTTCACAACTTTGAATCTACACTACCTGAGGATGCTTAGATACAAGTTTCACTTTCCTGGCTGATTAGTTTCTGAGAAGAAATTTTTTAAAGATTTACTCTATATATTCCTATGTAAAAATTCGACCCCCCATTGTGGCCCCATCCTACCCCTGGGGGTCATGATTTTCACAACTTTGAATCTACACTACTTGAGGATGCTTCCACACAAGTTTCAGATTTCCTGGCCAAATGGTTCTGGAGAAGAAGATTTTTGAAAAGTTCTCAAAAGTTTTCAATATATTCCTAATTATCTCCCCTTGAAAAAGGGTGTGGTCCTAAATTTTCACAACTTTCAATCCCCTTTGTCTAAGGATGCTTTGTGCCATGTTTGGTTGAAATTGGCCCAGTGGTTCTGGAGAAGATGTTGAAAATGTGAAAAGTTTACAGACAGACAGACAGATGGACCAAGACAAAATGTGATCAGAATAGCTCACTTGAGCTTTCAGCTCAGGTGAGCTAAAACCTTTTTAATTTGCTTCGTGTCCTGTTTTGCAGTTATTGTTTAAACATATACACTGTTAAAATAGAGTAATCTTTTGTACAACTTGTTAATAACAACAAACAACAAACGTTTCCTGTCCAATAAAGCCCAAAGAGCTTTATGATAAAGAACTTTATGCGATATTATGCATGTTTAGCCCCAAAATTGAAATTCTACAGAAAAAAATTAAAAATTAGTTTGAAGATAATTAAAATCCATATAGAAATCAAGTAAGTAAAAGGTTACCACCCAAGTGACATTGTAATATAAAATGACGTCATGAAAATTCTTATTTTGATGAATTGAGGTTTTGGAGCAAAATTTGGATGTTTTCCAAAGGTTTTTCAACAGGGAAACATCAAGCACATGCTTGCTCAAGCACAATTTTGAACTATGATGTGCATAATTACATCAACAAAATCATACGTAAGATTCGCACTTAAGCAGACCTGCGCTCTATACCTAAATGATAAATATAAAGGAAAACTGATGATATTTTCGTTTGCAAAATCGCAGGAATTATCCCATTTTAGTGACATCATAGATGAACAGCTATTGGAGAATGATGACTAATATCAAGATAAATGTGATAGACAAGCTCTGTATAATGTTTTATGAAGACTTGCTTTTGATATGATACTATTTGAAAATTGGCTAAAAATTGTGGGCAGATAACTGGCCTTGTCAATTATATTCCAAATATTATTCGTAATAAAAGATACAAGGACACTGGAAAATGTACAAGAAAACACAATACATGTTTAATGTGTCATATTTCAATTCAATAAAAATAGGAAATCTTAGTGGACTATAGCCATATAAACTACGCATATATTGTCATTTGAGCAATTATGAATTACTGTGTTGCAAATGGTCAGCAGTAATTGTCATTTTTTTTATGACACATCTTATTTAGTTATGATTGTGCCGCAATTCACTTATGTTAATAAGAGGCCTATAGGCCTTTACATTCACCTGAGTAGCATATAACCCATACACAAACTTGTCTAGGAGTCTCATATATGCATTTGATTAAGTTTCAGAGCCCCAAACTCGGGGGACAGGAAATTGAAAATTTTGGTAGAGGGCTTCCTGGTCTGCAAAATCTTGAATTTAATTTTCCTTACAGGTGTGTGGGAGTAGAAAAGAAAAATTTTAAACATTATATGCATTACATCCATTTTGGCCCTGTCCTAAAGTCAAAACCCATAATCCAGTGGACATGAAATGAAAAATTTTAGTAGAGGACTTTCTGGTAAAAATAATTATTAAGTCAGTTTTTTGTACAGATGTATGAGAGTATGACAGTTTTTAAACATTATATGCATTAGCACTATATGGTCATATTGCACCCCCACCCTAAGTCCTGAACCCATAACCCAGGTCCATGAATTTCACAATTAAGGTAGAGGAGTTAGTGGGCATCATAACCATGCATTTTTTGTCCCACATGTGTGGGAGTAAAGAAGATTTTCAAAGATTTAATACATTTTTACTATATGGCCATATTGGCCCCACCCTAGAGCCTGAACCTCTGACCCAAGGGTAATGAATTTCACATTTTTGGTAGAGGACTTCATTGACATCATAACCATTAATTTAGTTTTTAGCAAATATATATGGAAGTAGAGAAGAAGATTTTCTAACATTTAATTCATTTTTACGAATGGCCATATTTGCCGCCCCAAGGGTGGTAGAGCCATGAATTTCACAATCTAGATTCCTCTTACCATAGAGATGCTTCACACCAAAAATGGTAACAATTGGCCTTGTAGTTTTCAAGAAGTTAAAAATGTGAAATTGTTAACACACGACGACGGACGAAAACAGATAGCAATAGGTCACTATTGCTTTTTGCTCACTATATATCACAGTGTAGGAACGGAAGTGTTTTGGGTAGTGCTGTTCATCGAAGCGAGAGAACAAGTAGCGCTGCTTACAGTATTTTCATCGTAGATTGAAAATACGTAAATAACTATTATCTGGATGGACAGTGTCTCGATTTTTATACAGTAGTAAACTAGAATAAGTTTATTCTCATAATTTCTATCATTAAATCATAAAGTTTCTCTTTGGAAAAAATATTTTTGGATCAAAACAGTACAAAAATTCAAAGAATTGAATCACACTATTTAGAGAAGTGTTCCTCGTTTTCTTTGACAAAAAAATAATGTTTTTTGTCATAAAAATATTTTCCTAATATGTTAACTTTGAGACAAAAAAAAGTTACATATACGAAGAAAGCAATAAGTACCTCGAAACTGAAGTTTTTTTTACCATACCTCGATATTGTTTACTGTACGCGTAGCTCTTACTTGTCTGTACGGGTAGCTCTGATTCGCAGTTTAACAACTGTACGCATAGCTCTGAACATTACAATGAGCTATTCTACATGTAGGTTCACAGTGCATATAAATTTGTGTATGTTACGATACGCTCATTATGAACTGATGTCCTACGTTGCGATGGGGCATGATAATGATAGCGATTCTTTTTACAATCAAGGTGGAAGATTTGAGTTAAGATTGAACCCCGACGGCCATATCTACATGTACATGTATATGGCCCGAATGACCATATTGACAAATCTAAACAGTCTCGATCGCCACGACAGATCACAAGATCCTTTGAGATTTGATACGATTACTACGATTACTCTACGATTAAGACAACGATTGTAATGATGAATGAAATTTGTTTTTTGACTTTAAATAAAAGATGGCGGCGATGTCTACCTTTGTGTCTATTATAATTAGGTAGACGGTTTTTATTTTTTATTATGAGAAAAATTTATAATGCCAGGTGCGTGAGCTATATGCCTAGAATTTTTTTTGTCTGGAGCACAATATTGTACATTATAGCAGCTTTTCTGCAATAAACAATTGTTTGTGTGGATGCCGCAGAGTAGACATTTTGTTGTGTCGCAAAACAATTGAAAGAAAGGTTGATGTTAATATTTAACTCACAGAAATCCTGATATTTGTGGGTCATACTCGAAGGTCATTAACTTACCTTAACAACATAACACACATGAAACGATTCAGAATTTTAAAGTTCTTTCTTATATTCATCTTTGTAAAAATATGCCTTCGGAGCTCTTGCAATTTCGGTCTGCCACACCCCCCCCCCCCATCTTTGAAAACAATGCAACGTATCTGTGACAAAAAAATAGTTTTACTTGATTTCACGTAGAATTCCTCCCCCTTTTAAATAAAAATTGCATAATGAGTAGTATTCCATTAATAACTTGCTTTTCGTAACATTGAAAATACATGTAAATTATATTTCTTTATTATCCATTATCTAAAATACCGTATAACAATAATCAACAACGTAAATTTCCATGCTCAGAATATACTATTTGCATCAGTATCTTAACCTGCAAGGCATACTTGCCAACCTCCAACATGTGGAAATCTGGTCATGACCAGATTTGGAAAGTAAAAAATCTGGTCATAGCGCGTAACGACATTCACGACATATTTACCATGCATTTCAAAGGTATACACAACTGTGTGTTAAAATGTATGTGTAATATTTTGTTGCAAAGAAGCATTGTAACTAACAGTTGCTGATTTTGAATTGTTTAAAGCTGCTTGGTCCGATTTTTTGGTTATTACAGTATCAAATAATTTTCCATACAAAACAATTATCACAGAAAGTTATGGCTTTTCTCCTATTTACACCAGCAGAATCCGCCTCCTTTCAAAGTTAGAAATATTCAAAGTAAATAAAATAATTTCTCTTTGGGCAAACGAAAAAACAAAATAAAATGCATCACAGGAATGTTTAGAAAAGGGGACCGTTTGATTTCGTCCCCCGAATGACTGGGTTTATTCAACCCGCATGTTATGCATCGAATCAGATTCGATTGTAAACAAAGCAAACTTCAGACATATTAGCAAACAAAATGTACACAGGTTAATTTTAATTTGCCTGAACATTATGACCTTTATTTATAGCGGTGTCAAAGTCGTAATACAACCATACCGGTCTCGGCGTCAGGGGCGAGTTTTAACATGAGGCGAAATAACGCGATACCCTTTTATGTCGTTTGTTTTGTGAACAAATTTTCTACATATTTTTTTTCATTGAAATTTGGCTTAATTGACCCGGAAAACTACTGCAATGTCTATTATTATACACATACTTAGCATAACCATCGTTTAAAAGCGTACACAAAATTTGACATAAAATCGGACCAAGCAGCTTTAATACTTCCTATGTTGCTATGTACTCAAAGCAATCAACAGACTAGTTAAGTTTACAAGACAGTTGGGCTTATATAAGACTAACAGTTACTTAGCTGTAATAGCCATCGGCATTGCTTACGTAAATCCAAGCTCAGCTTGAGTTCATATCTGGAAGTCCAATGCGCAACCTAATTTACGAACTAAATCCGGAAATCAGGAGATTTTCGGGTTGTTCGACAAAAATCGGGTGAAAAGCATGACCCGTTGGGTCATAAAAAATAATCGGGTGGAGGGTTGAAAAATCGGGTGTGACCCGACGAAATCGGGTCAGTTGGCAAGTATGCTGCAAGGCATAAGGATAACAAACATTAATTTCTCTAAAGATTCACACCAATACATGTAGCTAAAGAAAATCATGCTGCAAGGCATAAGGATAACAAACATTAATTTCTCTAAAGATTCACACCAATACATGTAGCTAAAGAAAATCATTTCCGAATTCACCCTTGAAATGAAAGGTATTTCTGCATGCAATGGGTCATGAAAATAATAGATATAAATCAACATGTAAGTTATATGGCCCCTACGTCACCAACATTTTGAAATAACTCAACTCAAATCCATGAAAGATGAGTGCACAATTCTGAGGTAATCTAATTCTCTCAGTTAGATGAGGAGATCCTGATTCCCCCAATATTCGTAATAATACGAGGCAACATGGCTGTAAACTTAACCATTTTGTGGGTGGTTATTTTAAACACATACACAAACTGTATATTGTGAAATTCAATACTGTAGTGTAACCTGCAATTCTCTGGATGTAACTAGCATGCACCAAAAACCAAATGACAACAAGCACCTAACTTAGGGATTCTTTTAACTCCTAACACCCTTTGCGCCTTAAAAATTTTCTCAAATTATTTGTGGTGATTACATGAATTGGGTTATTTTACTTATTGGGGGAGGGGGGGGGGTTGCAACAACAATATTTGTTTTTCATCATTGAAAAATTATTTAAAAATTGTACATTCATACCATTGTGATTCTGTTTAGCTAACTTACCATCCGAAACCAAACTTTTCTAAAACAAACTTCATAATGCCTTTAACAGCACTACCTGTACAGAAAAATTACAATGCTTTTGCGCTACGCGTACAGTATGAAATATTCACAGCTTGTGATATTCTCGTGATTTTTTTCTACTTTTATTTGCAATAGCATCAGAAGCAAGGTCAGGTTTTTCTCTTGATATATATTTCTACCTTTACATGTCCTCAGTTGTAATGATCGTATTTTGTACATAATTATTATTTCAATCTTGAAGAGTGACCCTGGATATTGATTATCAAAATGTTCACTTGAAAATTGTATTGCATAAAGAATATATACAACTTTTATAGTTTTGCCAGTTTATTACCGTAACGTTACGTATTGAATTGTTCCAGAAGCTTTTTAAATCCATTGATCAATTCATATGATTAAAATTACACTGAAACTGTCTTTGACTGTATGGAAAGCTACGTGTTCAATTTGTTTACTCGCTTCGACGAACAGCGCTACCCAAAACTGTACACTTACGTTCCTACACTGTGTACATGTACAATGAAAATTTGCAGATAAGTCACTTGAAACGTCACTTGACCTAACAAAATGCCTTATAACAAAAGCCTTTAGCACAATTTCATAAGTTACCTCCAGTAATTTGGCAGTGTCCTTTCGCAAGTTGTTAAGTTGATCTTTCCCAGGGATGCCCTCTGGTATATACCCCTCTTTAAATGAGCCTGAATTTTTACGAAGTTCCAAGGATTTTTTTGGAACTCTCAAAGGAGAAAGCTTTGCCATTTGTTCCTTGAAATCAAACGGAAATAGTTATATTGTATTTTCATTTCTAATCACATGATTAAGATTGAGCGTTACAATCAGATTCTGGGTGTCAACATTTCAAATTGCAAGAAAGTATAAATAACAGCACAAATAATTTGATACAGTATAAATCTAAATGTATCCTCACTTTCATTCTATCTGCTTTCAATCTGACATTTTCATCTTTCACAGACTTCAAAGCCTCTCTCAAAGATTTTACCTGTCAAAACAAATTGTGGATAAAAATGGATTTTTTGTTTCTTTGAATAAAAATCATACATGTTTAACTATATAGATTAAATCTAGTTGCAACCAAGTAGGTCTTATGTCACAGCTGCACGTAAAAAAGTGTTGTTTTATAAGAAATACTGTGCAATCATATTATAATTAAACACAGTAATATTAAAATAAATAACTGACAAACGCAGTTAATGGTCATAAAACGGTATATATGGTTGAATTGAAGCATCCAAAACCAATGAAGAAAGATTACCCTGTTAATTGGTAAATATATTTAAAGCCAAATATCTAAGTTTCAGAGGCAAAAAAGAGAAAAAAAAACATTGTGTCTTATGTTTTAATCTTCAAAACATATTCTGTTCTGTGAAGTTGGAAATAAATGATCTTGAATAAATGCAACAATATTCTTCGACTTGATATGATTAGTCATGTTTACTTGTTAAACCAGTTATTGATTTCAAATGGCCATGATTTTTCAGAATCAGTAGCATTTGTGGTGGCTCAATTTTTTTTTTTGGGGGGGGGGGGGAATTTTGTGGGTCCCTTTTAACAAGGAATTATAAAACGCAGCATCATTTCATTAATCATATAAAAATTACATTCCCATGAACCTGAAAAACTAGCATTCCAGGAACATTGATCCCCAAAAATTCAAATGATTTCAAATTATGAGATAAAAATACAAGAGGCCCTCAGGCCTTGATGTTCACCTGAGTCCAATATCCCTCAGATTGACTTGTCAGAGAGTCTCATGTTTACATTTATGTTTCATTTTGAAGTCTAAACCATAATCTGTGACTTCTCTGACTTTTACCCTGCTTTTATTGTTTGATGTTTGAAAAATATTCATTCATAAAAAGGGGGGTTGGAGATTCAAGAGTCGGAGGATTCAAAATGTGTAAGTTATTGACGGACGGACAGATGGACGACGGACAAAATGTGATCAGGAAAGCTCACTTGAGCTAAAAAGCATTACACATCTGTGGAGACTTACCTGTTGAGTGGAATAAAGAGAATCCTGGAGGACATATCCTTCCTCTGAATGAACTGGTGACCCCAGATTTTGTGCTTTAAGACAAAGAAAATCATATAAATTAAGCTGTATGTCTCCGAACATAGGTAATCACAGATTACAAAGCTCACCGAGACTAGTCATCACCTTTATGAGGCATCACCTGTATAAGACCACCTTTATTATATTATATGAAATTAAAATTAATGATCTTGGATATTCATGGATACTGTTTTGACACAATATCTTATATCTTATGTTAAAAAATTGTATGATAATCATATGTTCATTTCATACAATATTGAAAGATACAATGTTTATCAATACAAAAATATAGATACGATATTGCATCCTATGATACAGTACCGATCAGACCCAACCTAACAGAAAGTAAACCCCTACTAAACCCCGGGTTTACTTTCTGGGTTTACTTCAGGTTTACTAGAGTGGACCCAGAGTAAACCCAAAGTAAACCCAGAGTGGACACAGAGTAAACCCGGTCAGATGTATACCCCTGAATGCAGACACTAACTGTGTATTTGGAATATACACAGGGTGAAAAACAATCTTTACGCAAGTCCTTAAAGGTGGCTTAAAGATGGCGTAAAGGTGGCTTAAAGGATATACAATCTTTAAGCCACCTTTAAGTCACCTTTAAGCTGAGCTTATAGGTCCTTAATGTCCAAACTTCTTTAAGTCACCTTTAAGCCATCTTTAAGCCACCTTTAAGCATCTTTAAGTGGCATTTACGCTGCCTTTAAGTTGTCTTTACACAATCTTTAAGTTCCCTTTAAGCCAAGTTTGATCAAGCTGAACAGATTCATCTTAAATACATAAATTAAATGCAAAAGCTCTTTTATAGGGATGGGAGGGGGTGATCCGAGTGATGATATAATTTCCAAGTGGGGGTGGGGGATGTTCCAGGCGGTTTTAAAAGGCAACATACACCATGCAGAAACAGGTATCTACACCCAAGTTTTGCTTTTGTAAACACAGTCGCTCTATTGAACACAGATCGCTTTTATCAACACCGCTCCAATGGACACAGATTGCCGTTATAAAATTCTTTAATATTTTTTTGGTTTCAAAATTTTTGTAGGGGCGAGCGGAGTCTCTGTATCTAAATCTGCGCATTAAAGTATTTTTGTTTCTTATTATAAATTAGACGGTGAAAGAGCTCTCTCTCTCTCTCTTTAAGTTCATCCGGTTATTAAACAAAATAAAAAATGAACGAATAATACATGATTTAATTTAATAATCGGTTTAAGATATGTATTTTTTTTCCAATTTTAATTATTTCTAGATCTAATTCTAGATCTGCTAGATACATGTTAAAGATGAAAAGACTCTCAACTGCCTTTGTTATATGGGGCGGGATATTACTGCTTTGTTTGTCTAGACATAGTTTTGTTCGTTTGTGTATATCTAATAAAAGTCTATTGTTTGCCCAACTTAAGAAAACCCCTAGAACTAACACAGAATATAAAAGATATACACAACAGCCCAGGTGCACGTCAGGGTTTCTAAAGGTGTTGAAATCTTAGTATGTACGTGTATACGATAAGTCCAGTGATTGAAAGTTTATTTACATTTTTATTTTATTCTAAAAGTATTATTTCCTAACTCTGGGTTTAAAAAATGTTACGTCTACAAATTAAAGATACACGTATTTAAGAGTAAAATCTAGAGGTCAATTAATTACTATACCAGTGATCATAAATGGCGGTTAATTATCTAAATATATTTATAAGGGTAAATATGTCACATACCCTGCCGGGTACATCATACAATTGTATGTACATATTTATTGTATACATCATTTGCAATTGCCACATGCAGTAAATACGTCCTCGGTAATTAGTAATATTGTTTGTTAGAGAACTGATAGTTTAAAAATCATACAATTAAATATTTAAACATATATCATTTAATTTGTTGAATAAAGGTTGAATATATTTGTCCATTGATCACAGCTGATTAAATTGTCATAAAGTTAATACATTTTGTTGGTAAATTAAGCACAATATTGAGAATTAATTTTTTTTTTTTAAATGGCTTAAAGGTGGCTTAAAGAAGTTTTGACATTAAGGACCTATAAGTTGTCCTTAAAGGGGCTTAAAGATAGTCTTTAAGCTGCCTTTAAGCACCAGTCCTATAAGCCATCTTTACGCTTTCTTTATGCCCCCTTTAAGCCACCTTTAAGCACCACATATAGCTTAAAGGTGGCTTAAAGATCGTCTTTAAGCCACCTTTAAGCTATCTTTAAGGAGAACTTAAAGATGGTCATTCATCCTGTGATACAAGGGGCAGAAATTACAGGCAGTAGGATGGTCAGATAAAATACAGGTCTGCTTCACACTTCAGTGCGTACAGTTGACCTCAAAAACAATTCCCAAGTAAACCCAAAGTAAACCCCGAGTGGACCCAAATTTTCAAAAAGTAAACCCAGAGTAAACCCCAAGTTAACCCCAAAAGTAAACCCGGGGTTTAGTTGGGGTTTACTCTGGTGTTAGGTTGGGTCTGATCGGTACCGTACTTACAATATATATCATAAAATATGATATAATACTGTAATAAATAATGATGCAATATGATATTGTAACATATGATATGACATTGTATCGTGTTATACATAATTGTATTTGATCACATAATACAATATCATAATATATGATACAATAGCATATCACATAATACATCACAATATTGTAACATATGATATCACATTGTATAATATAGTATGATATTGTATCATTTGATACTTAATAAGATACTGTATCATATGCTATTACATGATTTGATACAATATTTTATCATATCATATGATACAATATCATGTGATATAGTAATATATTATAAAATACAATTTCATATTATACAATACAATATTATATAATACAATTTCATGTGATGAAATAATATATTATATAAACCAATATCATAGTATACAATATTGTATCATATGATATGATAATATATATTATACAATATCATATCATATGACACAATATTATATATTGCAATATCATATGAAACAATATCATGTGATAAAGTAATATATGATACAATATCATATTATTCAATATTGTATCATAATATACAATATTATACATAACAAAATGAATGATTTTACAGTCATATTACATATTAAGCAATGCAGTTCTCGAGAATCAGACTAAAACAACTATTTATATATAGATTATAAACCTTATCAAACTTTGAACCCATTGTAAGGCCCATAAATTGTCCCAGGGGCCAAAGTCTAAACAATTTTAAAGAATCAACAATATGCCAAAATGCTTGCATATAAGTAAAACCATATATAATAACATTGAAGTTTTTGTGGATAATTTAAATGTTTTCCGTTGTAAAATTGGACCCCCCCCCCTCCCCATGTGGCCCAACCCTACTCCTGAAGATTATTATTTTGACAAATTTTAATCTATACTATATAAAATGACTAAAGTTACAGCTTTTTAAGGCAAATTGTGTTTTAGAAGATGATTTTTAAAGATTTTCCCCTATATATTCCTATGTAAAAGTTGGACCCCCCCCCCCATGGTGGCCCCACCCTACCCTCGGGGATTCTGGCTTGAACAAACTAGAATCTTCACAACCTGAGGATGCTAATCCACACAAGTTACAGCTTTTCTGGCCAATTGGTTTTTGAGAAGAAGATTATTAAATATAATTCTCTATATATTCTATGTAAAAATTTGACCCCCACTGTATCCCCGGGGATCATGATTTGTACAAACTTGAATCTGCACTAGCTGAGGAAGCAAACCCATGCAAGTTACTGCTTTTCTGGCCAATTCGTTCTAGAGAAGATTTTTAAAGATATTTCTCTTTATATTCCTATGTAAAAATTCGACCCCCAAATGTGGCCCCAGCATACCCCTGGGGATCATGATTTGAACAAACTTGAATCTACACTACTTGAGAATGCTTCTATGCAAATTACAGCTTTTCTGGCCAATTGGTTTTTTAAAAGAAGATTTTTAAAAAATTGTCTCTATATATTCCTATGTAAAAATTTGACCCCCAATTGTGGCCTCACCATACCCTCGGGGACCATGATTTCAACAAACTTGAATTTACACTACCTGAAGATACTTCCACATAAGTTACAGCATTTTTGGCCAATTGGTTTTTAAGAAGAAGATTTTAAAAGTTTTTTCTCTATTTATTCCTTTGTAAAAATTTGACCCCGAATTGTGGCCCCACCATACCCTCGGGAACCATGATTTGATCAAACTTGAATCTGCACTACTTAAAGTTGCTTCCATATAAATTACAGCTTTTCTGGCCAATTGGTTTTTGAGGAGAAGATTTTTGAAGATTTTTCTCTATATATTCCTATGCAAAAATTTGACCCCCAATTGTGGCCCCACCGCTCCCCTTGGGGATCATGGTTTGAACAAACTTGAATCTACACTTCCTGAGGATGCTTCCATATAAATATACCAGCTTTTCTGGCCGATTGGTTTTTGAGAAGAAGATTTTTTAAAGATTTGTCTCTATATATTCCTATGTAAAAATTCCACCCCCAATTGTGGCCCCACCATACCCCCGGGGATCATGATTTGAACAAATTTGAAACTACACTACCTTAGGATGCTTCCATATAAATTACAGCTTTTCTGGCCAATTGGTTTTTGAGTAGAAGATTTAAAAGATAAGAAGTAAAAGATACCAACAAATATTTAATAATTCTTAATTATCTCCCTTTGAAAAAAGGCCTGACCCTTCATTTTAACAAATTTGAATCCCCTTTATCAAAGTATGCTTTGTGTCAAGTTTGGTTGAAATTGGCCCAGTGGTTCTGGAGAAGAAGTCGAAAATGTAAAACAATTACGGACGGACGGACAGACAGACGGACTGACAGACAGACAGACAGACACCAGACAAAAAGTGATCAGAAAAGCTCACTTGAGCTTTCAGCTCAGGTGATCTAAAAAGTAAGGGGGTGGTCCCTGTAAAAAACATGATTGCACAGAGAGACACACAGACAGACCGCCAAGGTGATTCCTAAAATTACCCCCCAAACTTTGTTTGCAGGGGGTTTAATAAAAATACATCTTTCTTTTACTTCATAAATACCAGTCACCTGGATGTTTGGCTTGTCTTGTGATTCCCTCAATTAATGTTTTCTTTGAGAGAATTTTCAGCCTCTCTTTGAGTTCAATTTTCTCCTGTTCCAAGGTATCGATGTCTTGTTGAAGAGTGTCCATAGTCTCCTCAAACTCCCTTATAAAAATTAGAAACAACTAGATGTGTCAATATGAAGCCCTGCACACATTCCAAAATGTAAAAAGTAAAATATGGTCCAAATGAAACAAAGATAACATATTATATTTACTGCAGGTTTTATTTGCTTCATTCATTTGGGTATCAATTTAGATTGCAAGAACTGAGTAATGCTAAATCACACATGCAGTGTGTACTGTATACAGGGTTATTTTCACCCCTTGTAATTTTCGCCCATCTATACTTGCAAACAGTTTCGCCCAGTCTTAAATTTGCCAAAACACAGTTGTGTTTAAAGAGATAATTTGAGAGATTGAAATTTGGCCAGGCTTAAATTTGTCTGCTGACGAGGGCAAAAAGGGCGAAAATGAAACGGGGGCGAATATTTCCTTGTATACAGTATTACCCATACATGTAAGAAATCTACACAGTTTATCATATACCGTTAAAGTCTCATGTATAATACGCATTTCTTTCCAGCCAAAATTTGATCAAAAGTGGGGGATGTGAATTATATATACATGTAGAAATTTTTACCCAATGGCATTTTGTTCTGAGCGTGTTTCTTGATACTGCGGGAGTATGAATGCTGATATCGCATTTATGTGAGTTGTATGAGTATAGACTTCTTAATTTGTTAAAAAAAATACCTTATTCTTCATTTTATTTCCATGAATTAGATAATTTATCCACTTCAATGCATCAAACAAGAGGCCCATGGGCCACATCGGTCACCTGCACAACTTTCTCTTTTGAAATTTTAAAATATGAAAATATTTCAAAATATTGTAAAACTCTCAAAACTTCTCATTATATTCAAAGATTTGACAGCACAATAAACATTATATAAAAAGATTACTTTTGTGAACTTCATATCCTAAGATTTATGATGCATCAACTGACCAATCTTATTATTCTAAGCCTCAATGAACAAAGATAACAAAATTGTAAAATGAACTATGAATTATTAAAATAAAAGTATTGAATGTACTGAAAAATGGTTAGCAAGCTTGTTTTCAATTTGTTGAGAAAACATCCATTACAAAGACACCGTGACTCAAAAAAGATAATTAATTTACTTTTTTACTTTTTTATAATTACAACAAAATTACGAAGAAATATTCGAAATTTGGTCATACGGGAGATTCCATGCAATATAAGTTATCACCTATCCATTTACAAGTCGTTACTCATCCAGAATTTGCTAATGTAAACAAACCGATGTGTATTGGACAATTCCTAATTATCTCCCCTTGAAAAAGGACGTGGTCCTTTATTTTCACAACTTTGAATCCCCTTGGCCTAAGGGTGCTTTGTGTCAAGTTTGGTTGAAATTGGCCCAGTGGTTCTGGAGAAGATGTTGAAAATGTGAAAAGTTTACACAGACAGACTTATGGACAACAGACAAAATGTGATGATAAAAGCTCACTTGAGCCCCTTCTGGGCCCCAGCATTAGATCGAGGGTCACGGCTTTTATAATTTAGAATCTATACTATTTGAGGATGTTTATGTAGTAATCTGAAAAATTGAAGCATTGTAGTTCTTGAAAAGAAGATTTTTGAACATTTTTCCTATGTAATTCTATGTTAAACATTGAACCCCGCCTGGGACCCCAGTTTTTGTCCGGGGGTCATGATTTTTACAATTTAAATTCGACACTATATATACAAGCTTTTGTATAAATATAAGCATTTCTAGTGCAGTGGTTCTTGAAAAGAAGATTTTAAAACATTTTTCCTATGAATTTCTAATTTTTGAACCCCGCATGGGGCCCAAGTTTTTGTCCTGGGGTTCCAATTTTTTTCAATTTAGAATCTTCACTATATATACAAGCTTTGGTATAAATATAAGCATTTCTGGTGCAGTGGTTCTTGAGAAGAAGATTTTTAAGACACCCACCCTATAATCACTATTTTGCAATTATCTCCCCTTTAAAAAGGGTTTAGCCCTTTATTGAACAATTTAAAATCCCCTTTCCATAAGGATGCTTTGTACCAAGTTTGGTTAAATTTGGCCCAGTGTTTTAGAGAAGAAGTCAAAAATGTGATAAGTTTACAGATGGATGGACGGACGACGCTCAAAGGGTGATCAAAAAAGCTCACTTGAACTTCGGTTCTGGTGAGCTAAAAAAGCAATGCTTACTTAATAGCTAAAAATAGCAGCCATGAAATACAAAGTACTCACTTTTCTTTCTTTCTGAGCTGAGCAAGGAGCTCATCATGCTTTCTCTGAATTTTTTCAAGTCTACTGTCTCCATCTTTTGTGGCATTTTCCAGCTTCTTCTCAAGGAGTCCGATTCTGACCTGCATCTCACTGACCTCCTCTTGCTGGTAGATAGTGGTAAGGTAACAACATCATTTGTTGGATAATTTGATATGAAATGATTACAGGAGGTCCAGGGGCCACATTGTTTACTTAAGCAACAATAGCAAACAGACATAATTCTGATCCAAACAGATTTAATAAATCAAATATGAAAATACCTTTACAATTTAGCAGAACTAGTTTTTTTAGTTTTTTTGCACATTTTTTTACACTGAGTCCCCCAAGAACATGAACATTTCGCATGATTTTCCTCTCTATATTCCAATGAAAAAATTGTTTTGAAGTGGCCCCACCTCACCTCTAGGAGTAATGATTTGTACAAACTTTGAACTAGTCAAGAATGCTTCCACATAGGTTTCAACTTTTCTGATTAAATGGTTTTCGTAAAGAAGATTTTGAAGAATTTCATCTTTCAAATTCCTATATAAAAATTTGACTCCTCATTGTGGCCCCACTTTACCTCTGGGGATCATGATTTGAACTAACTTTACAGGGGTCGACACTAACTTTTTTATGCATTAGTCCAGCCGGACTAGTGCCTGTTAACTTTAACTAGTCTGCAGGCAATTCTATTTGCCTGTCAAAAATAAAATGAAATGCATTACCGAATGTTGTCTAATATAAACCCTGTTTCTTATTAGAATTTGTAAGAAGGGGTGGGTATCTTACATCAAAATGAATTTTTTTATAGTTTTTTTCTTACAGGTTAATCACTGGCTTAGTTGCATTGTACTATTCAGTACATAGCAAGAAGCTGTATATTTACTATCTTCGTGTAAATGGTGGATGCCGCTTTACAGATGTTAAAAATAGATCTGTGCAATAGATCAGGGCATTGAGCTACCATGTTCTTTTCGTTATTTAAGTTCAGACTTCTTTAAAAATCAGTTATAAATAATAAGCAATTAAGACAATGATTTAAAGACAATTCATTTAAATTAAACAACTCACAGAAATTTTGTTTCACCTTTCAGTTGATTTTTTTTTTAAAAACCTAAGCGTCCCTATCTAATACAACGAGATCGCTTATAGCGAGACTCCGTATATTACGAGGTAAAAATTTGTGCCCGGTAGTTGTAAGCGCTATCGGATATAACAAGGTACTCGCGGCATGCTTGATTGCACACGCGAGTCCCAGGTAACTAACAGTATGGCCATGTAATTTTCACAGGTATGTATACACGACAATAGATTAAAAGTATTCAGAAATAATGATTTGTTTTTATTGCAATGTTCACAGTCATGGCTTCGAATTCAAAGAGGAAAGTAATTTCGCTAGAAACAAAAGTACTTATTTAGAAATAATTAAGTTTAAAATGAATTATAAACAAGAGGCCCATGGGCCACATCACTCACCTGAGCAACAATAGACATAATAAAATCAGCTTTACGTAGTCATATACAAAATATCTGAACAATGTCGTATAATAGATCCTGTATAAAAAAAATTCCCTGCATATTCTTATGTTTATCATTGAGCCTTTGTAACAGGATGATTTTACAGTCATATCACATATTGAGCATTGCAGTTCTCGAGAAGTTGATCAGACTTAAACAACTGTTTATATATGGATTATAAACCTACATCAAACTTTGAACCCCTTATGGGGCTGAAGAATTGTCAAGAATTGTCAAGAGGCCAGTCTCAACAATATGTCTAAATGCTTGCACAAAGTAAAGCCATTTACAATAAGAGCTTTTAATTGAGTGAATAATTAAAATTTTTATTTCTTTGTAAAATGAAAAAATTGGACCCCCCCCCCCCCCCCCCCCCCCGTGGCCCAACCCTTCTTCTGAAGATTATGATTTTGACAAATTTTAATCTACACTATCTGAACTGACAAAAGTTACACCTTTTCTAGACAAATTGTGTTTTAGAAGATGATTTTAAAATAAATCTCCCTTAATATTTCTATGTCAAAATTTTACACCCCTCAATGTGGCCCCACCCTACCCCTGGGGATTATGATTTAAACAAACTTGAATCTTCCATAACTGAGGATGCTTCCACACAAGTTGCAGCTATTCTGCCCAATCAGTTTCTGAGAAGGAGATCTTTAAATATTTTTCTCTATATATTCCTATGTAAAATTCGACCCCCCATTGTGGCCCCACCCTACCCCTGGGGATCATGATTTGAACAAACTTGAATCTACACTACTGAGGATGCATCCACACAAGTAACAGCTTTTCTGGCTGATCAGTTTCAGAGAAGGAGTTTTTTAAAGATTTATATATTCCTTATATGTAAAATTTCAACCCCAATTGTGGCCCCACCCTACCCCTGAGGATCATGATTTGAACAAACTTGAATCTACACTACCTGATGATGCTTATACACAAGTTTCAGCTTTCCTGGCCAAATGGTTCATGAGAAGAAGATTTTTATAGATTTACTCTATATATTCCTGTGTAAAAAGTTGACCCCATTTTGGCCCCACCCTACGCCAGGAGGTCATGATTTTCACAACTTTGAATCTACTCTACCTGAGGATGCTTCCACATAAGTTTCAGCTTTCCTGGCCTAACGGTTTTTGAGAAGAAGATTTTTAAAGATTTACTCTATAATATTCCTGTGTAAAAAGTCGACCCACCATTGTGGCCACACCCTACCCCCGGGGATCATGTTCTTGAGAAGATGTTGAAAATGTGAAAGTTTACAGACGGACAAAATGTGATCAGAATAACTCACTTGAGCTTTCAGCTCAGGTGAGCTAAAAATGATGATGAGACAGAAATCGAAAAAGATGGTGATGATATCGGTGTGTCGGCAGTTAATCCAGAAACTCCAAAATTTTCTACAATAGATGCGTTAAACGCGGTAACGATTTTAGAAACCTTCTTCATGCAGAAAACAGACATCGAATATTCCAATTTAGTGTTTTACAAAAGCTGATTGACATTATTGAAACTTACCAAAGAATTTTAAATAAAAATAACAACCGTTCATCACAAAGTTTTTGTCGCTCGTGAAGTGAAAGTAACACGTCTTTACGATTGTACATGTAATTATTTCATGGCAATTTACATGAATATGCTGTAAGTATGTTACTTTTGAACAAAGTTTGAACAAATTATATTTATTTCATTATTACTTGTTTATAACGTTATTTGAAATGTAAAGAAAAAACAACCCGTGTTGCCTTGGGAAATGCCAACCTCGGATATAACGAGTATTTGTTATAACGAGAAATAAAATTATGTCCCCAGCATCTCGTTATACCTGGAGTTCACTGTACTTTCTTCTTTGACACTGATCTTCTGTACCCATTTTTATGTTTACAAATGAAACTGCAAAGTACGTTTTGATATTGGTCTTTCCTTTTTCTCATTGAATTTTAATGCAATGTCTTGTAAATTGTCTCTTCTTTTAACTTTTACTAACCGCTCAAACTTTCTATAGTCCCCTGCTGCAATTGCAGGGGTCCCTCCTCTTCGGGGGATGTTTTCTATTGAGCCCCGTTGTTCAATATGCTTTTTTAATCTTTCAACAGTAGATCTTGGTATATGCAAAGTATTTGACACATAATCGATGGTTTTACCTGCTTCAAATAATTTCTGAGCGCTTTCTTTTACATCATTGCTTAATTCTTTTCCTCTGCGACCCATTTTACTTTTGTTGTCCAAGATTTGTTCACAAATGCACACACAAAAAAAATCATATGACCCATAAAAACGTCATTGATGACAGAATTCTATAAATAACTACCGAAATCCCAATTCTAATTATAACCTAGTTTATCCCCTTTGCAATGTAACGATGTGAAGCGTGATGCAAACACGCCGCCATTTTGTACGAATACTTATTGCATCATACTGTATATATACATACTTACCAATTTTCCTCCATTATGCAATATAATAATCAGATAACTCTAATTTTTGGGAGTTGATTTAAATCAACTCTCATATGCAGTTACTCTTGCAAACCGGGAAGTGAAACAGTGTTTGGACCTAAGCACGTCATCGCCCATGACAAAACTTAGTACTTGAAAATAATCGATAAATTTGATATACCGGTAATGTATTCAGATGCATTGTATTTCAAGAAAACCTTTTCTTATGAATACCTTGAAAATAGTAAGATTTTAAATGATACAAACAATTTAGATATTTTTTGTAGTCGTATGTATTCCTTCACCAGAGTTCAATATATTGCTTGGATACTATTTTCAGAATTTTTTTGAATACTGATCCATAATGCATCGCAGAGTTTGAGGGCGTTAATACAATCTTTAAATATTACACAACGTGATTATATTGGGGGTTTCTGTCTATATTAGGAAAGAAATGTGTGTAATAATTCAAATACAGCTAAGTAACTACTTGCCATGCAAAATTACATATCGTTGATTTGTGATTTTTAATATAAACAATAATTAATAAAACAACTCCCATCAGTAATTCAGTACTTTGATTTTTTTTTTACTTTTGAATTTCTGTTTTGCAACTATAATTCTCTTGATTAAAAGATATTGTCACTGACCTTCTTCATGACCTGTAACTTCAGCTCCTTCATACTTTCTTCCTTGGTCTCCATCTTGACCTTCAGTTGGTCCATCTCTGCAATCTGCGCTTTCACAGTCTTTGCTCTTAGCACAACAGGAGGAACAGGCTATAACACAACATTGTCCTTATTAATAAAGAAATTGCAGAAATTTAACAAAACTGACTGCACATAAACCATATATGGTCTTCAAAGGGCACCTGCTCCAAAAACTTTAACCAGCTCCAAAAACCTTAACCTCATCCAGCATCCAAAGCCTATGGCTCAAATTCAGCCAGCTGCACCATCCACAGTAAGGTGAAGCTAGGACCAGTAATAACTTAGATATGGGACCTGTGCTCCAAAAACTTTCACTAGCTTCGGAAGTCAAAGGTATACATGTATAGCATAAGTCCCTCTCTAACTTCATCTCAGTGAGCTAAACAAGAACAATAATCAAAGTTTCAAATCACTGATATCACTATATGCACTCACTGTCTTGTCATGGGTTCCATCAAAGTCATACTCCCCATTCTCCATGGCATTAGCAAGCTTATTCATGGTACCAACCACTTTACCAAAAGACATTCTGTAATGAAGGTATGAATAAGAGCAAAATTTAATTTCATGAAGACTACTTCTGGTTATGAATGACAATTTACCATTCCCCTCAGCTACACAATATTATAATAAACAGAGGCCCATAGGCCTTAACAATCACCTGAGTATAATACAACTCTTTAAAGGATCAAAAGAATTTGCCTGTTATCTATATAAAGAAAAGTTTGTTACAAAATAACAAGTAGGTATTCAATTGCAGCTGTAATGTGACAAAGGTTTTAATGTTATGTAATGGTTATAAGCCGAAAAACTGTCCATTCTCTCAGATATTTTACAGATCGAGGTGCGTCAGATTGGAATTAAAATGTTAATACATATGGGTTTATGAACGTTTTTATTTATAAATCTTTTCTGATCCAATTTCATACAAAAGGACGTTAATCACTTCCTACTGAATGAATTTATTTTTAAAATTTCTGTATGAGGTTTTTCTGATTTTGCCATAACTTTCTCTTCATGTTTGAATCTTAACAAATTGCAATTCTCATAGATATTCAATGCAATTTGCAGGTGAAAACTGATAAATTCCTGTGAAATTGGAGAAACCGGTAGTTGTGGGTTTTTTTCTCCTTTATTTGTGATTCTGAAAGTTTTTTTTACAACAAATTATCTGCAGCAGTCCAGTACCGGTATGTCACTTGTAGCTGTCTGATAAGTAGAAACTTATTGGACAGCTACAGGTAACTTATTGGAGGGTTGCACTGACAATAAGAGATTTTCTGGACTTGGTTTAACAAAAGATGATGTCGTAAAAATGACATTGTATTACACATCGCCTTTCAGCTCTGCAAAGGGTATCATAAAGCATTGCCTTCGAGCCAGCGAAGAGAACCTCATTTCAAAGAGTCTAAAAATATCCATATGACATATGTATTTCCTGTATTCATCGTATATCTTGGTCCATGAGTCGAACCATTCTTTTTCTTTGAGCGAGCGACAAAATTATAAAGAAGTAATGCATGGAATCAACACCTCAGATAGAACATGATATCAATTTCAATGAATTAAAAACTCAGGTATCAATTAAATTGTTGAATGAATCTCAATGTTGACAAATCAAATGGCCAAAAATATGGCAAGCAGTTCTCGTAATTACGACAATGAACATGAATCTACGGAAAATGCTATGGGCAATAACAAACAAGTTCCGTCTTCCACTATAAAACAAGGCGATTTGTGTAATAAAAATCATAAACATTTGTTTCAATTCCAGAATATGATCAAAGTAATGAAATGTATGATGATGCAAATGATTTTGATTTTGATTTCAGTTATCTAGACAACCAAGTTTCTTCACCTTCAATTATAGGTGTAAATCTTAACAAGATATCTGTGAGCCAAATTGCTCACAAGTGATACCCCTGCTCTGATGTGAATATGCAAAACTAAGCAAAGTCATCATTTAACAGGAAGTTGAAGTTGAAAATTCGAGTAAATAAGGAAATTAGGGACGTTATGGGGAGAACTGCCCATGCAACTGATTTGAATTTGCAAATAATTCAAAAGTCTCTAGCAACTGGTTTAATACCACATGTTCAAATAGCGGAATCTCTAATAAATAAAAAAGACCCAGAGTCAGTCAAGTCTAAAAAGATGCTGGGTGATGATAGGATAATGGATAAACACCCCATTGGGATAAAACAAGGATTCTGGGAATCAAAAAAAAACATAGGTAATCACAGATTACAAAGCTCACCGAGATGAGGCATTACTTTTATTAGGCATCCTTTATCATATTTTATGAAAATCATAGTGAATTATCTTGGATATTCATGGATACTGTTTTGACTTAATATCGTATATAATATGTTAAAAAATTCTATGATATTCATATGTTCATTTCATATGGTATTATAAGATACAATGTTTATCAATACATTATAAAATACGATATTGTATCCTATGATACTTACAATATATATCATAAAATACTGTAATAAATAATAATGCAATGTGTGATGTTACTGAAAACTCGTTTATATTCAAGAGAGATTCTGAAAATAAGCTTCCGAGAGATCATCATTATCAAGAAGAAAGCACAGCATATAATACTGTGTCTACATCACAACGAAATGCAAAATCTATCGCACGGAATGCTAACAGGAGCGGACATAATATTTAACGCTCATCATCATCATAATAACAGAAATACTACATATAATAATGAATATACTGTATGTAATGTGAGAAGTACATAATATAATGTTGTGTTTACCGCATATAATGTTAGAACGACCGCATATAATGTTAGAAGCACCTCATATAATGAGAAATGTACACAATATAATAAAAGAAGTACTGTATATAATGGATGAAAATGCACAGTCACGATATAATGTAAAAAAGACTTTATATAATGAATATAATACCAACTAGACTCTTGTTGCAAGAGCAACAAAAAGGTCTTCCGTTTTGATATACATGTATCAATTTAACTGTAAGATATTGCTTCTCTCATATAGAAAAAAATAATTGATATGATAATATTTGTAAATGAAATATTAAGTACTTACTTCCATGTAAAACAATGAAAATGAAAAAGAAATCAATTTTTGAAGTACTTTCTGTGACGACAGGAAGTAACGCCGAACCAAACCAAACATGTTGAACATTTGTACAATCATAAGTCAATCATTCCTAAAAGTTTGGTTGTTCACGTCTCTGCATAATCTGAGGTCTCGTTGAAACAATATTTTTTTCTCGGGACCGAAAATGGATGATCGGAAGTGATTAATAAAAACAAAAGCTGGTATTTGTCGTACATTTGCCTAGCGTACATCACTGTTTATCAGGCTAGATGAAACACCCAAGAAAGTCAGTTAGACTTTTTTAAAACATGATTTGTTTGAACCCTTCCCGTGAGAACCGGAAGAGACGATTGACAAAATAAAACCCGTAAGACATATCTTTAATCAAATGTCAATCATTCGTTAAAGCTTTGTGTCTCAATCACTCACAGTGACTACAATCTCGCAGAGATCAAATTGGATAAAAGCTACCTAGAGATATTTGAGATATTTCACCGGAAGTAAAATTTATTTGCTTATTTAACATCGTATTGAAGACATATCTAAGATTTTATACTGAGTATTTATATTATGTAAAATAAATAAAATAATTTAAAAAAATAATTTTTGAAGTGCTTCCGGTGACGACCGGAAGTTACGACGAATCAAACAAAATAGTGTAAACACATATTCATACATAGGTCTATCATCCCACAAAGTTTGATTGTTCAAGTCATTACCATTTTTGAGATCTCGAGGAATCAAGGCTTTTAATCTCGGGACAGGAAACGGACAAACAGAAATGTTCAATGAAAATGACAGTTAGTATTTTTTAAAGTTAAAAAACAGGACTTTATTGCCTACCAATTTATAAAAAATTGTCAAAGAAAAACAGTTATGAGAAAAACCCATAAACAACCAAATTAGTTTAAACTCTATTGGTGTGGACCGGAAGAGACGGTTGACAAAATGAAAACAATTTAACACATCTTCTATCAAATATCTATCATCCATGTAAGTTTCGTATCTTGGTCACTTAAAGTCTCAGAGATCTCGTTGTTACAACATTTGTTTTAAAAAAAGTACCTGAGATATTTGAGATATCTCACCGGAAGTAATTGTTTTTTGTTTATTTATAATCATCGGATAGATTATATATGAAAGCGTTTATACTTATATTTCAATTCTGTGGGAAATAAATTAAATGCGTAAAAAAATAATTTTTTAAGTGCTTCCGGTGCCGACCGGAAGTTACGCCGACCAAAACAAAATTGTGTATACTTGTCTACATGCATTGGTCTATCATTCCACAAAGTTTGGTTGTTCAAGTCATTACCGTATTTGAGATCTTGAGGAGTCGGATCAATGTTTTTTGTCTCGGGACAGGAAGCGGACAAACGGAAATGTTCAATGAAAATAAAAGTTAGACTTTCTTTAACACTAGACAATGTGACTTAATTGCCTAACATTTTATCTAAGAATATTGAAGAAAAACAGTTAAACATATAACCAGTTTGATTTCTTTAAACTCTTCCGGTGTGGACCGGAAGTGACGGTTGACAAAATGAAAACTGTTAAATACATCTTCTATCAAATATCTATCATTCATTTAAGTTTCATGTCTTAGTCACTTACAGTTTCTGAGATCTCGTTGTTACAACATTTGTTTAAAAAAGACAACCTGAGATATCTGAGATATCTCACCGGAAGTAGTTTTGTTTTGTTTTTTTATCATCGGATAGATGATATATGTAAGCATTTATACTTATACTTCAAGTCTGTGTTAAATAAAATAAATGCGTAAAAAAAAATAATTTTGAAATGCTTCCGGTGACGACCGGAAGTTACGACGAACAAAACAAAATAGTTTAAACACATCTACACATATAGGTCTATCATCCCACAAAGTTTGGAAGCTTAAGTCATTTTAGTTTCTGAGATCACGATGTCACTAGCTTTTTGTCGCGGGACAGGAAACGGACGAACGGAAGTGAATTTAGAAAAACTGAAATTAGAAATCTCTAGATATTTTTATTTTCAATCATCCCTGAAAATTTAAGGAAAATCCATCCAGAAATCTCTGAGAAATTCACTAAACAAAAAGGGGAAAAAAATAATAATAATAACTAGACCTGTTTTTGTCTTCAACAAAAAGGTAGGGCTTTTCGACAGCCCTTTAAACCCCTGATTTAAATTCTTAATTTTTTTCTCTCAAAAATTGTGTATGATAAAATGAGAACAAATGTCATAAACATATACCCACACATTAATTTATAAGAAATTAAATGCCCAAAGAAAGACAACTCCAGAATTTTATATCAACATATATCTTTTAATTCTTGAAGAACAGTTTTAAAAATTCATATGTAAGAAAGTATTTATTTATGATTCAAGACTTTTAGTATGCAAATAGCCCTAATGCTAATCATTCATTGAGCAAAGCGGGGTAACTCTTGAAATTTATTTTTTTTGAATAGTTATAAAGGTAACATTTTCAGGCCCTTAAAACCCCTATAAGGAGTCAAAAAGTGGCCCCTCGGACCATAAATTTTAAATTGGACTCTATACTCTGAACTATTAACCGAAAAGATTTTGAAAATCTGATGAAAAATAAAAAAGTTACAGCTAAATGGCTGTTTTTAATATTGACCCCTCCAGATCCCTTATTTTTCAGAATTTTTTTTCCAGGACCTTTTCAGGTCTGCGCATTAGGTCCCTCATTGGAAATATGAAATATGAAAATATTTGCTTGAAAAGTGTTGGGGAAAACGTTACATGCGTGAATTGAATTTAACATAGAAACTCCCATACACGATTTTCATCGGCTTATAAAACCGGAAGTACTCACGTCTTTTCACTAAAACTTGGAATATATGCTCATTACTACAATCTGAACAATGTTTATCCGTCATATTACATACCTAAGGTTTTTTGAATTTTTTGTTTTTTCACCCCCCCCTTTTCTCAAGTTTGGGGCGTTAAATCTCAAAACTGGTAAGAGATAAAAACTCGACGCCGCTGAACTTTTTGTACATCTGGACAAGATGAATCTAATTCTAAAATTTCGTTGAATTTGTTCAAGAAATGAAAACAATATATTGATTCCTTTAGTTTCTAGTATTTTTCTTGTGTAAACCGGAAGTACCGGAACCGGAAGTCCAAAACCTTACATGCGCCTGTCATTTAAAAATGCTATCAGACCATTGCATAATTGTTTCAAAATTCCTTTCCGTTTTCAAAAAATCGCTGACGGAAAATCTGTCGAGAAAAAGAATAATAATAACTAGACCTGTTTTTGTCTTCAACAAAAAGGTAGGGCTTTTCGACAGCCCTTTAAATCCCTGATTTAAATTCTTATTTTTTTTCTTTCAAAAATTGTGTATAATAAAATTAGAACAAATGTGATAAACATATACCCACACATTAACTTATAAGAAATTTAAATGCCCAAAGAAAGACAACTCCAGAATTTTATATCCAAATATATCTTTCAATTCTCGAAGAAAAGTTTTAAAAATTCATATGTAAGAAAGTACTCATTTATGATTCAAGACTTTTGGTATGCCAATAGCTCTAATGCTAATCATTCATTGAGCAAAGCGGGGTAACTCTTGAATTTTTTTTTTTTGAATTGTGATAAAGTTATCATTTTCAGACCCTTAAAACCCCTATAAGGAGTCAAAAAGTTGCCACACGGACCATAAATTTTAAATTGTACTCTATACTCTGAACTATTAACCGAAAAGATTTTGAAAATCTGATGAAAAATAAAAAAGTTACAGCTAAATGGCTGTTTTGAATATTGACCCCCCCAGATCCCTTATTTTTTAGAATTTTTTTTCCAGGACCTTTTCAGGTCTGCGCATTAGGTCCCTCATTGTAAATATGAAATATAAAAATATTTGCTTGAAAAGTGTTGGAGAAAACGTTACATGCGTGAATTGAATTTAACATAGAAACTCCCATAGACGATTTTCATCGGCTTATAAAACCGGAAGTACTCACGTCTTTTCACTAAAACTTGGAATATATGCTCATTACTACAATCTCAACAATGTTTATCCGTCATATTACATACCTAAGGTTTTTTGAATTTTTTGTTTTTTCATCCCCCCTTTTCTCAAGTTTGGGGCCTTAAATCTCAAAACTGGTAAGAGATAAAAACTCGACGCCGCTGAACTTTTTGTACATCTGGACAAGATGAATCTAATTCTAAAATTTCGTTGAATTTGTTCAAAAAATAAAAACAATATATTGATTCTTTTAGTTTCTAGTATTTTGCTTGTGTAAACCGGAAGTATGGGAACCGGAAGTCCAAAACCTTACATGCGCCTGTCATTTAAAAATGCTATCAGACCATTGCATAATTGTTTCAAAATTCCTTTCCGTTTTCAAAAAATCGCTGACGGAAAATCTGTCGAGAAAAAGAATAATAATAATAACTAGACCTGTTTTTGTCTTCAACAAAAAGGTAGGGCTTTTCGACAGCCCTTTAAATCCCTGATTTAAATTCTTATTTTTTTTCTTTCAAAAATTGTGTATAATAAAATGAGAACAAATGTGATAAACATATACCCACACATTAACTTATAAGAAATTTAAATGCCCAAAGAAAGACAACTCCAGAATTTTATATCCAAATATATCTTTTAATTCTCGAAGAAAAGATTTAAAAATTCATATGTAAGAAAGTACTCATTTATGATTCAAAACTTTTGGCATGCCAATAGCTCTAATGCTAATCATTCATTGAGCAAAGCGGGGTAACTCTTGAAATTTATTTTTTTTGAATTGTGATAAAGTTATCTTTTTCAGGCCCTTAAAACCCCTATAAGGAGTCAAAAAGTTGCCCCACGGACCATAAATTTTAAATTGTACTCTATACTCTGAACTATTAACCGAAAAGATTTTGAAAATCTGATGAAAAATAAAAAAGTTACAGCTAAATGGCTGTTTTGAATATTGACCCCTCCAGATCCCTTATTTTTTAGAATTTTTTTTCCAGGACCTTTTCAGGTCTGCGCATTAGGTCCCTCATTGTAAATATGAAATATAAAAATATTTGCTTGAAAAGTGTTGGAGAAAACGTTACATGCGTGAATTGAATTTAACATAGAAACTCCCATAGACGATTTTCATCGGCTTAAAAAACCGGAAGTACTCACGTCTTTTCACTAAAACTTGGAATATATGCTCATTACTACAATCTCAACAATGTTTATCCGTCATATTACATACCTAAGGTTTTTTGAATTTTTTTGTTTTTTCATCCCCCCTTTTCTCAAGTTTGGGGCGTTAAATCTCAAAACTGGTAAGAGATAAAAACTCGACGCCGCTGAACTTTTTGTACATCTGGACAAGATTAATCTAATTCTAAAATTTCGTTGAATTTGTTCAAAAAATAAAAACAATATATTGATTCTGTTAGTTTCTAGTACTTTGCTTGTGTAAACCGGAAGTATCGGAACCGGAAGTCCAAAACCTTACATGCGCCTGTCATTTAAAAATGCTATCAGACCATTGCATAATTGTTTCAAAATTCCTTTCCGTTTTCAAAAAATCGCTGACGGAAAATCTGTCGAGAAAAAGAATAATAATAATAATAATAATAATAATAACTAGACTCTTGTTGCTATAGCAACAAAAAGGTCTTCCGTTCTCATATAAATTGTATATTCTGTTAAAAAAAAAACCAACAAACTTCTATCAAAAATTTATCATGTATGTTAATTTTGTGCTTTCATCACTTACAGTTTCTAAGATCTGGCGGGTACAAAATCTAGTTTAAAAACTACTAAGAAGATCTTTTTTTGTTTATTTCACATCGCTTAAATGACTTATGTAATAATTTATACCTAAATAATTATTCTTTGTAAAATAACAAAAATAGGTAAGAGAAATAATTTTTTTAAGTGCTTCCGGTGCCGATCGGAAGTTACGTCGACCAAAACAAAATTGTATATACTTGTCTACATACATAGGTCTATCATTCCACAAAGTTTGGTTGTTCAAGTCATTACCGTATTTGAGATCTCGAGGAGTTAAGATTTTTTGTCTCAGGACAGGAAACGGACAAACGGAACTGTTCAATAAAAATAAAAGTTTTCTTAAACACTAGATAACGTGACTTTATTGCCTAACATCTTATCTAAAAATATTGAAAAAAAAACCCAGTAAAACTTATAAACAGCTTGATTTCTTTAAAGTCTTCCGGTGTGGACCGGAAGTAACGGTTGACAAAATGAAACCTGTTAAACACATCTTCTATCAAATGTCTATCATCCATGTAAGTCACTTACAGTTTCTGAGATCTTGTTGTTACAACATTTGTTTAAAAAAGACAACCCGAGATCGATATTATCGAGACATAGATTTTCGTCTGAGGACCGGAAAAGGACGATAAAAATAAAACTTTGTTATTCTAGTACATATACCGAACATACTCTCTTCATGATCAGACTATGAGAAAAACAGTTAAAGAAAAACAGTTGCACTTATTAAAAAACTATGTTTGAACTCTTCTGGTGAGAACCGGAAGTGAGAGATGACAAAATGAATCTCCAAATGTTTACCATGCATAAAAGTTTTGTTTTTGGGAGTTGATTTTAATCAACTCTCCTATGCAGTTACTCTGGCAAACCGAAAGTGAAACAGTGTTTGGACCTAAGCACAAATCATCACCGCTGACAAGAGCTAGTTCTTGAAATAATAGATAAATGCGGTGTAATGTATGCTGGACAAGTGTTTTTTTTTAAGAAAACGTATTTATAAATACCTTTAAAATAGTAAGATTTTAAATAGTACGAACAATTTAGATATTTTTTGTAGTCGTATGTATTCCTACGCCAGAGCGTTCAACCAGACGCTCGGCTGTCTCCGTAAATCTCCGACAAGCAGAGAGTCTCTCTTGGTAGTCGGAGATTAAAGGGGCATGGTCACGATTTTGGTCAAAACTATTTTTCTAATTTTAATGTTTACAATGATCCAGTAAGGCATATTTAATAGGCAACCAAAGTTCGAGTGTCATTAGTTGAGTTATAAGCGAGTTACAGAGCTTACAATTCTTTACTATGTAAACAAAGCTTTTGTTTACATTTTGAATGTTGAAGTAAAAATTCCAGTTTTAGACCTAAAATGAATGTTTAACGTAAGGAACTGTTTATTTATGCTTAAAATGAATAAGAAGATAGACAAATAAGCTTGAATAAAGATTTTTACTGGTATAATGAACATATGTAAACAAAAACAGGGCACGAGTCTTGTTTACATGACAAAGAATTGTGAGCCCTGTATCTTGCTAATAACTCAACGACTGACTCTCAAATTTCAGTTGATAATAAGAAATGCATTCCTAAAGCATTGTAAATAATAAAATCAGAAAAATAAAACTTGACCAAAATCGTGACCATGCCCATTTAATGAAGACAGCCGAGCGTCTGGTTGAACGATACTAGAGTTCAATATTGCTTGAATCCAGACATGTGTACAATTTTTAGAAATATTTCGATTACTGATAATAGTTTGATGGAATTAATTATACCTTTAAATATTACACAACACGATTTATATGGGGTTTTCTCGAAATTCTTGTCGGAAAAGTCAAAGAATTCATATTATAAAAATGTGCGTAATTTGAATATAAATTAGAAATCACTTGTCATGCTAAATAACATATCGTTGATTCTAAAATAAATAATAATCGATAAAATCAACTCCATTAAGCTGATTTTATCATACTTATTGTTCCTCAGGTGAGTGATGTGGCCCATAGGCCTCTTGTTTTATTTGTGTTATTTATTTATTTAAAGAAGTAAAACATCCTAATAATGTATTTGCAATGTTTAAAATTTTGTTTTCATAAAGAATTGTACAATTATTTAATGTCAGGTAGTCAACAAATTGTATATTATTTATTGTTGAATAAAGTTATTTTTTGTATTGTATGTTTTTATTTCCTGAATGCCTAGCAAGGCAAGTTGAGATATATTGGAAGTTTAGGTTGACATAATAAGTCTTGTTAATTTAAGAAATCTTCAAACCATTGCGAGTACTTTTTTGAAGAAAAATAAGCCAATTGAGATATTTGATATGTCTTAGCGGAATAATAAAAAAGTAATCCTATGTATACTGAAAAAAGCATATTTATGTAAAATAATCAAAATTAAAAGAAATGAAATTTTGGAATATTTTCTATGACGACCGGAAGTTACGCTGATTCAAACAAAACATGTTAAACACATCTACATTTATAGATTTCCACAAATTTTGTTGTTCAAGTCTCTGACATACATGTTTCTTATATATTGTTGATGTAAAAGTTTTTTGTTCTCTTTGGACCGGAAGCGAACAAACGGAAGTGC
This sequence comes from Magallana ariakensis, assembly GCA_020458035.1. NCBI lineage: Eukaryota > Metazoa > Mollusca > Bivalvia > Ostreida > Ostreidae > Magallana > Magallana ariakensis. The sequence continues at coordinate 23,856,174 of CM035819.1, read as the reverse complement.
TGAAAGAAAATAAAACTGTTTAATTCTTGTACATTTACCTATCTTTTTTAATGTTGGTCAGGTTAGCAAAAACAGTAAAAAAAATGGTTAAATTTATTTAAAGATTTGATATATTTTAACGGTTTTGGTGAGAACCGGAAGTGATACATTTTTTTTTCCCTGGACCACAATTAGAGACACGGAAGTACTCGATAAAAGTAGAAGTTTATATTTTTTTTTAAGTTAACGTAATTTACATCAATGTTTATCAGGCTAACTTAAACAGTCAAAGAAAAACAGTTCAATTTATTATAAACTTGTTGCTTCCGATGAGAACCGAATGTCACGGTTGATAAAACGTTACCCGTTTGGCACATCTTTAATCAAATGTAAATAATCCATCAAAATTTCGTTTCTTGAGATCTCATGAGTGCCAAATTCGAAAAAAAAACACCATATTGAGATATTTGAAATATTTCAACGAAAGTAGAGATTGTTTATTTTACACTGCATAGATAACAAATGCCATCCTTTATACTAAAATATTTATTGCCTGTCAAAACAAAAATAAAAAAAATCAAATATTGAGGTACATTATGTGACGACTGGAAGTATTTAAACAGAACATTTTGTACAGGTTTAGATGTTCCAAGTTTTTACCCTTTCTGAGATTTTGTATGGACAAGGTTTTTGTGTCTCAGGAGCGGAAATGGACAAACTGGGGTGTTCAATGAACAATAAAATGTGTAATTCTTGTACATTCACATAAATGAACGTAACTGCCTATTAGACATACTAAAAAGTAAAAGAAAAACAAAAACTTATTAAAATCTTAGGGTTTATTTTTAATCCTTCCGGTCAGAACCGGAAGTGACGGTTGACTTTTTCTATTTGAATCAAAACAAAAAACAAAAAGTCATTTTTGAGTACTTGCTCTAACGGCAGGAAGTTACGCCAGATCAAACAGATCATTGTTAACTTATCCTCATACATCGTTCTGCCTTTACTTAAAGTTTGGTTCTTTAAGTTTTTGTCAGTTATGAGATCTCGTTGTGAAAAAGTTTTAGGTTTTGAGGCCATTAATTATTTCTAAGAAAAACAAAACAAAAAGTCAAAAATGCATTATTTGAGTACTTGCTGTGAAGACCGGAAGTTACGCCGGATCAAACAGAACATGGTTAACATATCTAAGTAGATTGTTTTGTCTTTCCTCAAAGTTTGGTTCATTTCTGTCAGTTTTGAGATCTTGTTGGGAAAAGGTTTCTTGCCTCGGGACCGGAAACGGACAAACGGAAGTGATGAAAAAAAATTAAAAGTAGGAATGTTTAGAACTTAGAACTTAGAACTGTTCATCAGACTGATTAAATGTTAAAAGAAAAGATCTGAACTAAATAAAAACTTTATTTGCTTGAATGCTTCGGGTGAGAACCGGAAGTGCCGGAAGACAAAATGAAACCCGTTTAACACATCTTCAATCAAATGTCTTATCATCCGTTTAAGTTGTGTGTCTTCATCTTTATAGTTCCAGAGATTTTACGGTTTCAGAATTTGTGTAAAATATGCTATTTGAGATGTCTCACCGGAAGTAGGATATTTTTGCATATTGAACCATGTGTAGATGACCTATTGTACTTCTATTACAGAAATGTTACTACCGTGCTAAAAATAAAACACAAAACTTAAAATCAAATTTAGATTACTTCCTGTGACGACCGGAAGTTACGCCGGATAAATCACAATAGTGTAATCACATGTACAAAGGTCTATTATTCCACAAAGTTTAGTTGTTCAAGTCTACACCGTTTTTGAGATCTCTTGGAGACAATGTTTCATGTCTCTGGACAGGAAACAGACAAACGGAAGTACTCAAAGACAATTAAAGTTAGAATTTATCATTAGTTTTACTATCATACATTATCATACATTACTGTTTATAAAATTTACTAAAACTGTCAAAGAAAATCAGTTAAACTTATAAACAACTTGATTTGTTTGAACCCTTCCGGTGAGGACCGGAAGTGACGGTCGATAAAATGAAATCCGTTAAACACATTTTCAATTAAATGTCTACCATCTGTGTAAGTTTTGTGTTTTGGTCACTTACAGTTTCTGAGATCTGCCGGGTACAAAATTTAGTTTAAAAAAAGCTACTTGAGATTACTAACCGGAAGTAGATCTTTTTTGTTTATTTAACATTGCATACATGACTTATGTAAGGAGTTATACTAATATAATCATTCCATGTCAAATAACTAAAATAGGTTACAAAAAATAATTTTTGAAGTGCTTCCGGTGACGACCGGAAGTTACGCCGAACAAAACAAAATAGTGTAAACACATCTACATTCATAGGTCTATCATCCCTCAAAGTTTGATTGTTTAAGTTATTACCGATTTTGAGATCTCGAGGAGTCAAGGTTTTTTGTCTCGGGGCAGGAAACGGACAAACGGAAGTGCTCAGTGAAAAATGAAAGTAAGGAGTTCTTAAACATTAAACAACATGACTAAATTGCTTCTCAATTTATCTAAAATTGGCAAATATAAACAGCTAAACTTATAAACAACTTGATTTGTTTGATCTCCTCCTGTGTGGACCGGAAGTGACGGTCGACAAAATTAAACCCGTTAAACACATCTTCTATCAAATGTCTATTATCCTTGTAAGTTTCGTGTCTTGATCACTAACAGTTTCTGAGATCACGCCGTGACAACATGTCTTAAAAAAAACTTCCTGAGATATTTGAGATATCTCACCGGAAGTAGATTTTTTTTGTTTCTTTAACATCGGATTGATGACATATGTAAGTATTTTTAATTATATTCTAATTCTGTGTGAAATAAATTAAATGTTAAAAAAAAAAAATTTGAAGTGCTTCCGGTGACGACCGGAAGTTACGACGAACAAAACAAAATAGTTTAAACACATCTACAACTATAGGTCTATCATCTCACAAAGTCTGAATACTCAAGTCCCTATCGTTTTTGAGATCTCGAGGTGACAAGCTTATTTGTCGCGGGACAGGAAACGGACGACCGGAAATGAATTTTGAAAAAATGAAAAAAACCACTCTAGACTTTTTCATTCTCTATCATTCCTGAAAATTTCAAGAAAATATGTTCAGTCATCTCTGAGAAAAATGGGGAAAAAAATAATAATAATAATAATAAACATTACAATCACTATAAGGTCTTCCGTTGGAAACGGAAGACCTTAATAATAATAAAACATCAGAATAACAATAGGTCTTTTCGACCGAAAGTCGAAAAGCCCTAATAATAATAATAAAACATCAGAATAACAATAGGTCTTTTCGACCGAAAGTCGAAAAGCCCTAATAACTAGACCTGTTTTTGTCTTCAACAAAAAGGTAGGGCTTTTCGACAGCCCTTTAAATCCCTTATTTAAATTCTTAATTTTTTTCTCTCAAAAATTGTGTATGATAAAATGAGAACAAATGTCATAAACATATACCCACACATTAACTTATAAGAAATTTAAATGCCCAACGAAAGACAACTCCAGAATTTTACATCAAAATATATCTTTTAATTCTTGAAGAAAAGTTTCAAAAATTCATATGTAAGAAAGTATTCATTTATGATTCAAGACTTTTGGTATGCCAATACCTCTTATGCTAATCATTCATTGAGCAAAGCGGGGTAACTCTTGAAATTTATTTTTTTTGAATTGTGATAATGTTATTATTTTCAGGCCCTTAAAACCCCTATAAGGAGTCAAAAAGTGGCCCCTCGGGCCATATTTTTTAAATTGTACTCTTTATTCTGAACTATAAACCGAAACGATTTTGAAAATCGGATAAACAATAAAAAAGTTACAGCTAAAGGACCGTTTTTAATATTGACCCCTTCAGATCACTTATTATTTAGAATTTTTTTCCCAGGACCTTTTCCGGTCTGCGCATAAGGTTCCTCATTGTAAATATGAAATATAAAAATATTTGCTTGAAAACTGTTTGAGAAAACGTTACATGCGTGAATTCAATTTAACATAGAAACTCCCATAGACGATTTTCATCGGCTCATAAAACCGGAAGTTCTCAATACTTTTTAATGAAACTTGGAATATATGTTAAATACTTCTGTTTAAACAATGTATATAAGTCTTAAAAAATTCCGAAGGTTTTTTGGATTTTTTATTTTTTCATCCCCCCTTTTCTCAACTTTGGAACCTTATAATCCCCAAAACGGTAAGAGATAGAGAAATGCTCACACTGACAATTTTGTACAGCTAGACAAGATACATCTAATTCTAAAATTTGAATACTCTAACTCAAAAACTAAGCAAGATATTTTGTTTCATTCAATTTGTAGTATTTTTCCTGTCAAAACCGGAAGTAGTGAAACCGGAAGTCCAAAACCTTACATACGGGTGACATTTAAAAATGCTATTAGACCATTATATTATTGTTTGAAAATTTCTTTCCGTTTTCAAAAAATCACTGACGGAAATCTGTCGAGCAAAAGAATAATAATAATAATAACTAGACCTGTTTTTGTCTTCAACAAAAAGGTAGGGCTTTTCGACAGCCCTTTAAACCCCTTATTTAAATTCTTAATTTTTTTTCTAAAAAATTGGATATGATAAAATGAAAACAAATGTCATAAACATATACCCACATATTAACATATCAGAAATTAAATGCCCAAAGAAAGACAACTCCAGAATTTTATATCCAAATATATCTTTTATTTCTTGAAGAAAAGTTTTAAAAATTCATATGTAAGAAAGTACTCATTTATGATTCAAGACTTTTGGTATGCCAATAGCTCTAATGCTAATCATTCTTTGAGCAAAGCGGGGTAACTCTTGAAATTTTTTTTTTTGAATTGTGATAAAGGTATCATTTTCAGGCCCTTAAAACCCCTATAAGAAGTCAAAAAGTGGCCCCTCGGACCATAATTTTTAAATTGTACTCTTTATTCTAAACTATTAACCGAAAAGAGTTTGAAAATCTGATGAAAAATAAAAAAGTTACAGCTAAAGGGCTGTTTTGAATATTGACGCCTCCAGATCCCTTATTTTTCGGAATTTTTATTCCAGGACCTTTTCCGGTCTGCGCATTATGTCCCTTATTGTAAATATGAAATATAAAAATATTTGCTTGAAAAGTGTGTGAGAAAACGTTACATGCGTGAATTGAATTTAACATAGAAACTCCCATAGACGATTTTCATCGGCTCATAAAACCGAAAGTTCTCAATACTTTTTAATGAAACTTGGAATACATGTTAAATACTTCTGTTTAAACAATGTATATAAGTCTTAAAAAATTCCGGAGGTTTTTTGGATTTTTTATTTTTTCATTCCCCCTTTTCTCAATTTTGGAACCTTATAATCCCCAAAACGGTAAGAGATAGAGAAATGCTCACGCTGACAATTTTGTACAGCTAGACAAGATACATCTAATTCTAAAATTTGAATACTCTAACTCCAAAAGTAAGCAAGATATTGAGTTTCATTCAATTTGTAGTATTTTCCCTGTCAAAACCGGAAGTAGCGAAACCGGAAGTCCAAAACCTTACCTACGGGTGTCATTTAAAAATGCTATAAGACCAGTATATTATTGCTTGAAAATTTCTTTCCGTTTTCAAGAAATCAATGACGGAAATCTGTCGAGAAAAAGAATAATAATAATAATAAAACATCACAATAACAATAGGTCTTTTCGACCGAAGTCGAAAAGCCCTAATAAAACATCACAATAACAATAGGTCTTTTCGACCGAAGTCGAAAAGCCCTAATAATAACTAGACCTGTTTTTGTCTTCAACAAAAAGGTAGGGCTTTTCGACAGCCCTTTAAATCCCTGATTTAAATTCTTAATTTTTTTCTCTCAAAAATTGTGTATGATAAAATGAGAACAAATGTCATAAACATACAACCACACATTAACTTATAAGAAATTAAATGCCCAAAGAAAGACAACTCCAGAATTTTATATCAAAATATATCTTTTAATTCTTGAAGAACAGTTTTAAAAATTCATATGTAAGAAAGTATTCATTTATGATTCAAGACTTTTGGTATGCCAATAGCTCTAATGCTTATCATTCATTGAGCAAAGCGGGGTAACTCTTGAAATTTTTTTTTTTGAATTGTGATAAAGGTATCATTTTCAGACCCTTAAAACCCTTATAAGGAGTCAAAAAGTGGCCCCTCGGACCATAATTTTTAAATTGGACTCTTCATTCTGGACTATTAACCGAAAATATTTTGAAAATCGGACTAAAAATAAAAAAGTTACAGCTAAAGGGCTATTTTTAATATTGACCGCTTGGGATCCCTTATTTTTCGGAATTTTCTTTCCAGGACATTTTCAGGTCTGCGCATTAGGTCCCTCATCGTAAATATGAAATATAAAAATTTTTGCTTGAAAACTGTGTGAGAAAACGTTACATGCGTGAATTCAATTTAACATAGAAACTCCCATAGACGATTTTCATCGGCTCATAAAACCGGAAGTTCTCAATACTTTTTAATGAAACTTAGAATATATGTTAAATACTTCTGTTTAAACAATGTTTATAAGTCTTAAAAAATTCCGGAGGTTTTTTGGATTTTTTATTTTTTATCCCCCCTTTTCTCAATTTTGGAACCTTATAATCCCCAAAACGGTAAGAGATAGAGAAATGCTCACGCTGACAATTTTATACAGCTAGACAAGATACATCTAATTCTAAAATGTGAATACTCTAACTCAAAAACTAAGCAAGATATTTTATTTCATTCAATTTGTAGTATTTTCCCTGTCAAAACCGGAAGTAGCAAAACCGGAAGTCCAAAACCTTACAAACGGGTGTCATTTAAAAATGCTATAAGACCATTATATTATTGCTTAAAAATTTCTTTCCGTTTTCAAAAAATCACTGACGGAAATCTGTCGAGAAAAAGAATAATAATAATAACTAGACCTGTTTTTGTCTTCAACAAAAAGGTAGGGCTTTTCGACAGCTTTTTAAACCCCTAATTTAAATTCTTAATTTTTTTCTCTCAAAAATTGTGTATGATAAAATGAGAACAAATGTCATAAACATATACCCACACATTAACTTATAAGAAAATAAATGTCCAAAGAAAGACAACTCCAGAATTTTATATCAAAATATATATTTTAATTCTTAAAGAAAAGTTTTAAAAATTCTTATGTAAGAAAGTATTCATTTATGATTCAAGACTTTTGGTATGCCAATAGCTCTAATGCTAATCATTCATTGAGCAAAGCGGGGTAACTCTTGAAATTTATTTTTTTTGAATTGTGATAAAGGTATCATTTTCAGACCCTTAAAACCCCTATAAGGAGTCAAAAAGTGGCCCCTCGGACCATAATTTTTAAATTGGACTCTTTTTTCTGGACTATTAACCGAAAAGATTTTGAAAATCGGATTAAAAATAAAAAAGTTACAGCTAAAGGGCTATTTTTAATATTGACCGCTTGGGATCCCTTATTTTTCGGAATTTTTTTTCCAGGACCTTTTCAGGTCTGCGCATTAGGTCCCTCATTGTAAATATGAAATATAAAAATATTTGCTCGAAAACTGTGTGAGAAAACCAGGGACGTATATACTAACGGGATTGGCAACTTCTACATTCGCCATGATTATTTCCCAAACTATCACGCGCGTCATGACAAGTTTTTAAAACTCTGTCCAATCCCTGTAAAATATGTCGTTTTTTATTAGATTATTTATTTCCTTTTGTTAAAAGGGATAGGTTTTTCATACATTTTTAATCATATGCTGTAAACTAATTTAGATATAAAGAAAATAAACATCGATTTTTAAGTAATCTCGGAAATGGGGCGAAAAACGGGTCTCGGGGTTTTAAGAACTCCGTCGTAATTATGATCAGATCAGGGTTATAAAGTACAAATAACAATTCTAAAATAATTTTAAGATAGTTTTTTAAAGGTTTTATCACGATATACCCGGTAACATCATAGATATATGAAGTTAAAAATGACCTACGAAATCACGTAACGCGCGTGATTTCGGCGAGACTTGCGAGAGTTGCCTATCCCGTTAGTATATACGTCCCTGGAGAAAACGTTACATGCGTGAATTCAATTTAACATATAAACTCCCATAGACGATTTTCATCGCCTCATAAAACCGGAAGTTCTCAATACTTTTTAATGAAACTTGGAATATATGTTAAATACTTCTGTTTAAACAATGTTTATAAGTCTTAAAAAATTCCGGAGGTTTTTTGGATTTTTTATTTTTTCATCCCCCCTTTTCTCAATTTTGGAACCTTATAATCCCCAAAACGGTAAGAGAAAGAGAAATGCTCACGCTGACAATTTTGTACAGCTAGACAAGATACATCTAATTCTAAAATTTGAATACTCTAACTCAAAAACTGAGCAAGATATTTTGTTTCATTCAATTTGTAGTATTTTCCCTGTCAAAACCGGAAGTAGCGAAACCGGAAGTCCAAAACCTTACATACGGGTGTCATTTAAAAATGCTATAAGACCATTATATTATTGCTTGAAAATTTCTTTCCGTTTTCAAAAAATCACTGACGGAAATCTGTCGAGAAAAAGAATAATAATAATAATAATAAAACATCAGAATAACAATAGGTCTTTTCGACCGAAAGTCGAAAAGCCCTAATAAAAAGAAACATTACAATCACTATAAGGTCTTCCGTTGGAAACGGAAGACCTTAAATATAATGAGGATAACACTGCGTATAATGTTTAATCCTCATATAAGACAGTCCCGGCGTTCCATAGAATACACCCTCCTCCAAGCATCCTTTAGGATGTAAAGGATGAGGGTAATTCTATGTAATGAGCCTGAAGCTCAAAAAGGGTATCATATACTCACCCTTAATATGTGGGTTTTTTTTATGAATTTAGTAGCCCACCCTACATGTTGTAAGGTTGTCACAAACATTCTTTTAAAGATGCTGACACGTGGAGCAAGGGTTTATTTATGATGAATACCCAGGTAATACATATATGTCATATTGATATTGAGACTCTTTGAAATGAGGTTGGATTCGCTGGCTCGAAGGAAAATGCTATATGCTATACATCCTAAAGGATGCTTGGAGGAGGGTCCATTATATGGCTATTATTTGCTAGCAAGTAATCAATGGATGAACGTACGGCTTGTCCGAGTCCCAACTTGGTAAATTGGGCAGAAAGATTGTAAATCAAATCATAACTGTTATAAACAAAGAGATGTTTTTTTAAATCTTTTATCAAATAATAAACATGAATCTACACTACCCGATAATGATTTCAAACAAGTTTCGGCTTTTCTGGTCAAATGGTTTTTGGAGAAGTTTTTTTAAAAATGCCAACATATTTTTCAATAATTTAGAATTATCTCCCCTTGAAAGAGGGCTTGGTCTTTCACTTATCAAAATTGTAACAAGAGGCCAAGGAGCCACATCACTCACCTTAGCAACAATAGCCATAACTCTGATCAATTCAGCTTCCAACCATTACTTCAGAGTCAGTACAAAATATCTTGACAATTAAGTAGAATAGATCTTGTTTAAAAAAATCTTCAATTGTTATCCATATATTCTCTGTTCTTATGTTTCAATTTTAAGAAAAGTTTTACTGTTAAACTTTATTTCTATGTAAAAATTAATCCCGTGAGGTGGCCCCATCCTCTCCAAGGGATCATAATTTGAACAAACTTAAATCTTCACTTACTGAGTATGATTCCACACAATTTTAAGTTTTTCTGGCTAAATTGTTATCGAGAAGAAAATTTTCAAAGATATTTCTCTATTTCTTCCAATGTAAGAATTCAACCCCCAATGTTGCCATATCCTACTTCAGGTGTCATATAATATTTTGATACCTCAAATATTGAACCCTAGTTCAAAATATTATGCAATATTATGAACCCAGGTTCAATATTTTTCTGCGAAATATTGAACGGGGGCACCCCCTATAAAATATTGAACCCTGGGTTCAATATATTATGGTGGTGATAAATTAAACCCTCCTCTGATTTTCATTTGCTATTTCGATAGGGGGTTCAAAATATTATAGCCGCAATATATTAAACCCCTCCATTTTACAATTCCAATCGGAGAGGGGGTTCAAAATATTATGGCCGCATTATATTGACTCCCCCCCCCCTCTTATTTCCAATCCCATTTGAGAGGGGGTTCAAGATATTATGGCCCGATATATTGAACCCTCCTCAAATTCCCTTTGGATAGGGGGTTCAAAATATTATGGCAGCAATATATTAAATCCCCTTGCTATTTCAAATTTCTTTTCAAGAGTGGGTTCAAAATATTATGGCTGCGATAAATTGAAACTCCTCTCCTATTTCCAATACCATTAGGAGAGTGACTCAAGTAACCTAAAAAAAATTACATTCGCTATATGGCCATAATTGTCATACATGTCCAAGACCAACTTTGTTGTCGATATCAATGATATAGTACACAACTTGACAACTCAATATTGACTTAATATCAACATACACTGATGAAGTTCCAAACCAATTGTGTTGTCGATATATGGACGATATCGTGCATAAAATGACGATATCAACAATGATATCGACACTAATGAGTTTCAAAACTTAAACTATGTATAGACGATATCCTACACAAAATGACCATATCCTAATCAATAGCGATCTTTATAATTGCATAAAACTAATATAACAATATCAACAAAAATGACAATATCAACCTCTATACTGACTCTTATGAATTCCTTCGAGTCCATCGGTAATAAAATTGAATCAATATCAATATTATTATTTTGAAACATAAGTTCATAACTAATCAAGATATCAAGATAACATCGTCGATATCAACACCAAGTTAAGACATAGCAATAAGAAGAACGTCTAAATGATGGTATCTAACGATTGTATAATGATATAAATGCGATCGTCTATATCGACAAAACTTAAGATAAACATGGTACAGTTTTCAAAAGTACTAGATTTTGTTGTGCACATATGCAAATTGATATCGATATGATATGTTGATATCGACGTTAAAATACAGTCAGTTGTAATTGTGTACATGTGCAAATCGATATCGAAACGATATCATTGATATCGACATGCAATATGGACAGCTTCAGTTGTGAACAAAGGAAGCACAACATTGATACGATATTGTCAATATCAACGTTAAATATGGATAGCCTTAGTTGTGTACATATGCGATTCGATATCCATATGATATAGTTGATATCGACATTAAATATGGACATCTGAAGTTGTGTACATATGTGATTTGATATCAATATGATATCATTGATATCGACATGAAATATGGGCAGCTTCAGTTGTGTACAAAGAAAAATCAATATCGATATGATATCGTTGATATCGACATTAAATATGGACAGCTGTAGTTGTGTACATATGTGAATCGATACGATATCATTGTTATCAATGTAAAGTACGGATACATAATGGTGTTTAAGAATGGTGAAAAGATTTTGTTGTGATATCGACACAATGTATAAAATGCTTAGTACAGATATGTATTTAAGTTCTATAATATTGAAATTAGTGAATCGATTTCGATACAATATTGTCGATATCATCGATATCGATACTACATCGTGTCTTGGACATAACTCATATTTGTCACCCCCCTACTAATACTTTTTTATATGCGGTTATTATTGCTTCTCACGACACACTAAGATGGACGAAGACCAATTGCAATAGGTCACCTCAGCGACTTGGGTGATCTAAAATGACCTGTCTTTAAATAGTTTTCTTTATCAACATATATTCTTTTAATTGTGTTCTATTGTAAACTTGTATATAAAACTGGAGATTTATTTACTAAACTATTGATTGGGACATCTCTGGAATAATTTTTGAAATGGGTTTTACTCTTTACATGGATGAAAAAAGAAAATATAAATAAAAAAAAATACTGTGGTTTCATTAATATTCAAGGGTATCAATTTTCGTGGTTAAAGTGAAAATCACAGTTTCAAGGATACGTAAATTCGTGGCCAATGACGCTATCAATACTGTTAGTAGAAATTGCACTTCAATGAACATTTATTTTCATGGATAAACTTAACAACGAAATCCACGAAAATTGGTATTCAACGAATATTGATGAAACCACAGTATATACATTTAGAGTTGTGTGAAAAAGTAAACTTTGTTGTTGTTTAGTGTCAAAAATGATTTCCAATGCAGATTCTACTTTCAATTTCATAGAAGGTTGATTTCCACTGCCGCGTTCGTTGAATAAGGGGGACATGGCTTCTAAAGAGGAATCCAGTGAGTAAAAAATAAAAATACCTCACCTCAGACATTCATAAGGTCCCATGTCATCTTTCCCATAAATCTTATCGCTGGACTGGAATGCTATCTCCTCCATTTTCTTTGGCATCAAACCTTCAGAATCTGTGTTCACAAGATTTAAATTTTACTACATTTCAAAGGTGTGTGTGTGTGTGTGTGTGTGTGTGTGTGTGTGTGTGTATATATATATATATATATATATATATATGAAATTACTAAAAATTACCAATGACATGAACAATAAAGTAAATTATTGTCAAATTTTCGGAAATTAATTCGTATTAAATCAAATCTAAGCAATGCAAAATTTTTTTTCTATAGCATTTTACATTATGCAGATGTCATCCTTGTGACCTTATGGAGGCAACTTTCAACATTTAAGGTGCTTAAATATATCAACAGTTCAAGGTATAATCATGCTTTATAAACGTATTCACTTTATAAATCCGAAACATATAAAATTTGCATACAAATCAAAATGTCCATTACACGGTATATTCTTTAAAAAAACATTTTTAAACAATGTCTCCTTAAATGTCATTTGAACACGATGCGCTTAAAGATTATACCCAGAACAGTTGATATATTCAAGTGCCTTATGAACTTTGTAAAAACGTATAATTATACAGTTGTATATATAATTGTTAATTCTTGGTTCTTATCAATAATTCCTACTGAATTATGTCATTTTGCTCTTTATTCATTGAAAAAAGTATAATATATAAGAAGAGATTAATTTCAATATAGATATTCAGTACACACATTATTTACATCAATTCTAATACATATGCCATACTGGCTAGCATTCATATCAGTATACCGGTAATCACACAAATTGAGTGAAATATTAGCTAATTAGATACATTCACTCATTTCAACCAAGACAAGATGCTGTCTACAAAAAGAGAGATAACTCATGCATAAAATAATTCATACAGACAATCACAAATGATCTGTAGTGTGATACATTCAATTTTGTATTAATTTTAGCAGCCACTCATGGAAAGAAGTCAACATTATCAACATTTCTAATTGAAAAATTTACTTTCATGCTTTAGCTTGTACAAGCAAAACATTTAAGTGTAGTTTATAACAAGAGCACCGCTAAGCGGAGCATCCCCTCGCGACATAAATGATTAATTAGAATTAAAACACTATTGTGAATCGGTAATTATTGTGGAACCAATGTTTGTGGATTTTTTAATGTTTTCAACATAAGATATTTTAAATCCCAAGAATGTGTTTTTCAAATTGTGTTTTCATGGTCGTTTACCCGTTTGAAAAGTTATCCACTGTTAACAAATGAGTAAAATTTTGTCATTCAAAAAATTTAAATGATTCCACAGTATTTTACATATTATGAAGTGAGGAGAAGAAGGTCCTTGGCTTTAATGAGAAACCCACAGCATATTCTAATTAGCATTGACATTTTGATTTTAAAATATAGTTTACATACTGTATATTTAATTTTTGCATTGAGTAACAATTTCAAATAAATTAAAATATATGTTCTGATAATTGTATTAGCAAGATTTATTACAAATTTTAAATTTAGCTGTATATTTCAATAATAATGGGTTAATGTATCGAATCTCCCTCCTCCTTCATGTACACACTACATACACTAGCACAATACTCATCACACAAGTATATTTGATCACATACTCTGATAGCAGAAAGATTTGGTGAATGAGCCTCATTGACTACATGCTCCACCGTAATTCCGCGTAACGTGTTCTTCGCTCTGGGTGATTGATAACTCTTACTCAGAAATTTCGATTGATAACTCGCATACAAAGTTGATTATGACATTGATTTAATGAAATAATAATTTGTAATAGTATTAATGGTTTGGAAAGGCACATGCATTTTTTATTTGTTATTTTACAGAAGTGTGCAATCTATGATAAATATGTTTAGTTTTGAACGAATTTTGTCATAATGTATGCCCCCTCCTTTACAATGGTGTAATTTTATTTAAGTTTTTGCATAAAAATTTGACAAATTAATATGACATTGCATTTGTTTTAATCTTTTACAATGAGGCATATTTGTGCAAAGGTTGAGGAAATTCTATTGGAAGGTTTTTTTTTAATTTACTAGAAAATTGAAATGGAGTGCACACACACACATACGAACACACACACGCACGGTAGCGATGCTATATCCCCAACAAGTTGCGCGAGGGGATAATAAAAGAGTGCACTGATATATCCAAATATGATTTTAATTCAAATTTCATTATCCCTGACTTCATTATACATGTACCGTTAAGTCGCGTGTATAACACACACTTTTTTCAGCCAAAATATGATCAAAAGTGGGGGGTGTGTATTGTACATAGGACCAAAATTTTATCCCATTTTTTCAAGCCGTGATTCTTGATACCACGGGTGTAGTGACTGCCGATATAGCATGTTATGCAAGTTTTATGTGTGTATACTAAATTTACTGTGTCAAATACCTTAATTATGCTTAGTTTAATTTCCATGTATTGAAATAATTATCCTCTCTAAACACTATTCCTTGCATCAAACAAGTTTAAATATCGCCAGTGTATTATTACACTAATTAATTAAGCAGCCACCTGTTGACTCGGCGCATGGTCAATGTTTGTTTAACAATTTCCGGTGTCAGAAGCATGCACCTGTCTTGTGTCTGACATCACAGGGTGTTTTCAAGTGCATGAAGATTAGCAATTATTATGATTTTATTTAACTTGATTACTTTGTGTTCAATTATGCAGTTAAACGTTATTGCTTTACATAGACACTGCTAAAAATACATCCATCATTTGTACGACTTGATGACAATATACGACATTCATACGTTTCATCACAATGTTTATTTAACAACAATCAAAGAGTTTGAGTATAATTATAATCAATTTAATTATTTCTCTTGATGTTGTTGTGGTTTATATCTGCAAACATTATTATTATTATGCACTAAGCTCGGTTGCCGTCTTTCTCTACATATGCTGATTTTCAACTTCTTCGCTGCTGTACAAGAAACTGTTTTTGTACGAAGTGTCAAATGATATTTGATACCGCCCATGTAGATCATACCATCCTTTTTAAGTAAAATTTTAAGAATTTTGACTCTAATATCACTTGGGCCATGTTCCGATCACATTACGGTACTTGTGACACTACAATAGATTTTATTTAATAAGATATTTCATTGCGAGCTTATAAAGGAAATAAAATGGCCGCATCCAAGAGGTTACTAGAACTGTAATCACCAGGGACAAATACCCACGCAAGGCTAATTTCAAATGGGACAAATAATTAAGGTTTGTTACACATAAATAAAAAATATTCTAGAATTGCAAAAATTAATTAAGAAAAGAAAAAACCCTCAAAATTGTAAGAACTTAACTGAAAATACATATGTATAACAGTAATACATTTACAAATTTATGTATCTGATATTTTTTTTATTTATTAATAATTGTTTTAAAGAAAAACCAACAAAGTGACATTTATAACCCCTCCCTTTGCAGTAAATGAAAATAGCCAAGCAATGCTCTTCTGTTGATAAAACTTTGAATATCTTTCTACTCAGAGTCTTGACAGATGCAATTAAATGTTTCAAATTTCCCTCACTTAATTCTCCTATGGTACAATGCAACTCCATATCAGAAAATTGATCCCATAAGACTATGATTTTCTTAGATGAGCTTGTTAAATTGGATAAACCAAAATATTATCAAAATTAGCATTAACTATGTAAAAATATGTAATTTAGAAAAGAAAATTTAATATTACAAACAATTTTAAAATTGTTAAACACTACAATCATATCAATATTTTGAATTTCATTTACAATACATGTAATGCCCTATAGAGTCACTTCATAAATTTACTTGACTAATAAATTTAATACTGGGTAATGATATTATTTATTTCCTTATAATGAAAGAAACTTTTCGTTTACATGAAACAGTATTAAAGTAACACAAAAAACAACCACCCATTTGACAGATCATCACATATGCTCCATCTCGGATACAGTACCGTCAACGCGGATCCCATATTTAACCGTGCTCCCCCCGCGGTTATTTAATCCTTTCCGCGTTACACCATCGCGGTTAATTCATCGCGGTCCTCGTTGCAGCCATGTTTAAACCGCGGCGGTGTGACCTACCGTTGAACAAGGTGATCGGAGATTTTTACCTGTACGCTATTAGACAATAAGACGGCCACCTAACACTGGGAGTCATTCTATATATACTGGCCATGTCTGATGTATTGTTTTCATTTCACATAAAATGATTACGTATTTTTAATGCACGTTTTCAAAACTTCTTATCAATTATTTTAGAGAAATTTTTATTAAAGAATCATCTGCATCCGTAATAATTTTCATGTAACTGTAGAAATAGCTATTATTTCAAAAATATTTAATCATTTTTATAATATAATCTACATGAAGGAGAGGGTAAGAACTATGAAATATTAAATTTTGATTAATGATTTTAAACATTTCCGACTACAAAAATGTTTTTAATCCATATCAGTTTGTAGCTCGTTTTACGGCACAGTCTATAGATGCTCATGACAATTAACCTAGTCCGTGACAAGCACATGCTACACGGAGAACGTTTACCTACGGTCAACGGCATGATAGGAAAATTTTACTCAACCCTTAAAATACTAAATTATATTGATATAATTTTATGTGTGTTCAATATGAAGCTACAATACAAATGTACATGTAGTATCAGCTGCGAATACCGTTTTCCGTAACCGCCCTCTCCACCTCTTCAACGTTTTAATGACTGTCAAGGTACATGTAAATTGTATTTGACTTTAGTCCCAATTGTATTACACAAAGGTGTGAAACCATCGCATTGATGGGAAATCACTCTATGCTTGAACGCACAGAATACACCGGTATAAATTGAGACAGGTGGATAATCCGTGTAACGAGTGACCATCAGGAATTCCACCTTTTTTTCAAACAATTTTACTAACAGTATATCAATAATAGTTATTAATTTTCCTGCTATCTGTTAAACTGTTAAACATGTTTAAGGATCCTCGACACCCGTGACCTCTACTTTTTATAACAGTACGTCACAACATGGCGATTTTAGCGCATTGTGAAATAGTTTATATCGCCAAAATGTGTTGTCTATCTCTATGGCGCAATGGGTGTTGCTTCGGTCTACCAACCCGCAGGTCCCGATTTCGAATACAGCAGAGACTTTTATTTTCATGAACAGCGGTAAAATTAAAAAAGTTGATTTTTCACCCAAAATTGAAAATATTTTTGGTCATTTTCAAGTCGAACACATGCTAAAAGTCCATATATTTAAGTAATTTAGAAGAATGGACTTGTGTGCAGAACTTTTCCCGTGTGTGGAGGACCCTTAAGATGCACCCCTTCTGCAAAAAACCTAAAGCCTTCAATATAAACTAAACGAGAGAGAGAGAGAGAGAGAGAGAGAGAGAGAGAGAGAGAGAGAGAGTGTCGATACTCAAGATAATTAACCTAGTCCGTGACAAGCACACGCTACACGGTGTAGGTATACCATACGATCAACGGCAAAATATGAAAATTTTACTTTACCCTTAAAATATAAAAAGATTTTGATATCATTTCACGTGTGTTGAATATGAAGCTACTACACATATGTCGTATCAGTTGCGAATTATAACGTTTTTCGTACCGTACCCCACTCCCCCATTTCCAACGTTTTAATGACTGTCAAAGTTAACTGTATTTGACTTTAGTCCCAATTGTTTTACACAAAGGTGTGAAACCATCGCACTGACAGGAAATCACTCTACGCTTGAACGCACAGAATACACGGGTGTGAGGCAGGTGGATAATCCTTGCAACAAGTGGGTATATCCCTCTAACTATTTTTAGAATCGGTAGGACAACAAAGTAGTGCCTTTAAGCAAAATAGTTCCTATTCCTGCAGAGTGTATATACATTTATTGGGACATTTTAAATCAGAATGCTTGACACATGTCAGAAAAGAGGATTTGCAATTTTAAAAGCAAGTGTCAAAATTAAATTATCATTTGAAGGAAAGAATTGAAATTGTTTGATGTACACCCTTTCCAAAGCTGTGAAATTCCCTACTTTTACTTTCATTTTCAGAGTTTTTCAATACAGACGCATTTTGCCGGAAAATGAATCTGACTTCACACCACGAAATTTTAACAGGAGAGAGACAATTTGATGAGCTTTTATTCAAGAGGTCCCTCGTTGCTGAACGAAAATTAGGGCCGGAGCTATGAGCCCGAACGTTAACATTACCGCCTATGGAAAATGCATTAGTGGACTATACCCAAGTGACCACCAGGAATTCTACCCGTATATCAAACAATTTAACTAACAGTAACAATAAGTAATTGTTTCATTTCACTGCCTTCTTAAACTGTAAAACTTTTTAAACATGTTCTTCACCCGCAAAGAGAGAGAGAGAGAGATAGTTTTCACTTTAAATAACGTTGTATACGAACTAAACTTCACAAACACAGTGTCAAGCATTAAATTAAACATCATAAACATAAATACTTTATTGTTAGACATACTTCTTTTTTTTTTACCTGAAAATCAATAGAACGAAACTGTTTTCCTTTATCAAGGAAGGAACACAAGGTGCAACTCGCGGGCTGATTTGATTGACAGGTGAAGCACCTGGACTCAGACTGAAACTGCATGTTGAATTCAATCACAATGTATACTGTCCCGATTCTTTTATGAATTCTAAACTTAGGAATATTTAATATTAGTATATTTCAAATGAATTCAGTGGCGTCGGAAGCAAAATGGAAAGTGTGTGTGTGTGTGTGGGGGGGGGGGGGGGGGGGGGCTAAATCACATTACCCCCTCTCTCTCTCTCTCTCTCTCATAAAGATCGTAGATAAAATCAAGATCGATGACACTCATAATAATCTAGAAGCCTCCTCTGTAAGATAGCTAGGTAATGGGCGGTGTTGTATGGTTAGACAAAGCCGTACGCAATTTGAAGATTTTCTTTTGTCTTGAATAGGTGTGAAAACCCCTAGGGCATGTCGTTTTTTACCCTGGGTTTGTTAATCACTATACACAGGAAATGATCGCGACTTATAATTAATATACACAATAAAGAAAATGTGTACAAAAATAGTTTGCATTTGAATTTTTTAAAAGTAATTCGAGATGTATGCATTTAATAACATGTACAATTTCCCTGTTTTGTGACGTAACTACCTCATTCCATTTCTTGTAAAGAATAACACCTTAAATAATCGAGTTAAAGACAGCAGTGATATAACAAGCATATCAGGTTACTGAACAACACTAATTAATTTAATATTATCAATCTAACTCTGATGTTAACCCTAAAAAATATCCTCGCGACCTTAAATTGCCATAAACTGCTTTGCGAATATTCTTATATAAAAAGTAACTGTTTTCCAGATCGTGTATTATATAACTTGTACAGAAAACCTTGCCCATGAACAAGTTGATTTAGAACATAAAATACACACAAAATACACACAAAATACACACAAAATACAAATATAATCAATACATGTAAATGTGTACTTATTGTTTTCTATAATACGATTGCAAACTGGTTGAAAGTTTGTTGAAACTCGATCGCACGGACATATATAGATCGGCAAAAGCATTTCATCAATTCAATTTACCCGGTAAGCAGTTTACGTAGATAAAATAGAAAAGTTTCAATACTTCTTTTCAATTTAATAAGACTCAATAAAAAAAGAAAAAAAAATAATCCGACTGCCAAGCATACTTATCAATTTTTGAATAGGCTATCATGTCAATTTCAATGGATTGTAAAAATACAAGTCAAGTATTTAAATGAAGAAGCATTGATGAATGATTTTAAACACACTCTATAAATTTAACATTTTAAAAATATATATCGTATGTTATTCTAGATAGTTCCATTAAATAAAATGATATATACATGTAGTGTAGTGTAGCTGTGAATTATTTTTTAGTCGAGGGAGATAACTCGCGTTTCAGTTCGATACTTTTGTTCACCTGTAATTTATCGTCAAGACCGCGGCGGTGTTGATTTGTTGGACAACACTACCGCGGGGGTACGCGGTTTTACCTGACACCTGTTTTAAACCGCGTTGCAATTTGGACCGCGGGTGCGCGGAAAATACGGGATCCGCGTTGACGGTACTGTAATGCCCCCCTTGGGACAAATGAATTCAGCCACACTTGTCTTTGATGCTCTTATTAGCTAGCTCATAAAAATTTATCAGTGACGCGGAAGTCTACCACTTTTTAGCTCTGTCTCCCGCCTACCGCTTTTATTTAAAATTCTACCACTTTTCTTCAAAACATGTTCCTTGTTTTGATGGATAGCCATTTTGGAAGACATTGTGGTAAGAAAATCATGAAATTAGCTCTTGATTTTGAATCGGAGGCACAAATCGCTTTATTAAGTCGTGTGATTGACAAGTTTTCAAGCATGTGTTTTACATTGAACAATGAAAAACAAGCCACTTCCCGTGATTACATTAGTTTCAAGACATGTCGATATTATCCTCGCCAAGGAAAAAGAAGCTTTGCAATTATACACGTGGCATTAATGATGACTGAATATATCGTTTAATTTGGCTATAACAGTAAACTTGACTTGCACTTTATTGCAATGCTGCATGATTTGTGATAAGCACGTAAACATCGTTTTGATACTGAAAAAGAATATACGATTTCCTACTATAGCCTGTCCCAAGATATTTTTGCCGCATATTTTCTTAAATTATTCGATATTTATAAATACCTCTTGATTCAGACAATGTACATTCAATAGCATTAACAAATCCCAAGATTTCCCCTTTGAAATGCCCCCTCTAGCTTGTCAGGTTTCAATACAGTCTATGGGGATTTTCCATTGCTAAGGAGATGATCGATCTGAGCAGCCCGGATGATAACGTTGAAAAATTGTGCGAGGTATTCCAAGTGACTTTCGAATTGCGTACA
Organism: Magallana ariakensis; assembly: GCA_020458035.1. Classification (NCBI taxonomy): domain Eukaryota; kingdom Metazoa; phylum Mollusca; class Bivalvia; order Ostreida; family Ostreidae; genus Magallana; species Magallana ariakensis. The sequence continues at coordinate 23,834,929 of CM035819.1, read as the reverse complement.
GATGTCAACATTCCCCATTATAAATCTCCGCAGGAAATCTGTTTTCGTTCCTGTGAATTTTTCTGAGGGAAAAATAATGTGTGAATGAAGTTATCGTGGAAATTTTCCCCTTCATCGATTTCAATATTGCACCTCTTTCACAGGTATGTGTATTTTTATTAAAAATCTTCCAAATGTGTAGCATAAATATCTTGGGACAGACTATAGTTTTTTTAAATTTTGGCAATTTAGCCTTTTTTTCTGAACAAAGGCAATTGATAAAGTTTCTGCACTCAAATATTTTTTTCCTCCAAAAAAAATATTTTACCGGTATTCAATATGATGGTAAATGCATGCAAACATTTTTATTTTGCATGTGTACTGTTGATATTATTAAGTTTCAAAAGTCTTTTATATTTTATTAGATTTATTTAACTACTAATCAGAAACCTTTACTACATATGTAACATATTTTTTGGAAATTAGGTCGATACTTTTTTCCCTGGCACATGGACCTCGCCCTATTCATCGCCCTATTTATTTATTTTTTTTTGAAAATTTTGCAAACATTCATTCAAACCTCCAATAAAATCATGAGAGTTTACGATAATACCACTTGAATTTCTGTGTAAAAATTGTATGAATTTTAAATCAATATACTGTAGTAATTTATCATAACAAATTATTGAAATGTGAATAAATTTATTTCTTCTTACATTTCTTACTTTGATCGCTAAGACTGAATCATCTTTCAATCATTATTACATGCTGTCATGCATTTTGATCGTGTGCTTACGATAAACAGGAAATCGATTTCGCGTGGTAAAAGTAAAATGAGAACCGTACAAAGGGTAATGGGGGGGGGGGGGGAATATTGTTGGGTAGAAATAGATGTACAAGTTTTTTTTCTGTAGATTCAAAATAAAACTCTCGATGAAATCTAAACCAGGTGTTTCTGAAAGCAGTCTGGGTAGGGCCTTAACTTTGTACACAGTTGAACTCTCGGCACGTGCTACTCTGATGCCCGCAGGCTTTGATAAGAGCAGAGGTTGACCCATGTGTTATATACACAGTAAAAAGTCTCACAGAGGTGTGAACAATTATCATGATTACGTACACATTGTTAAAGCCATACGGTAGGATATATTAAAAATTCTTGAGGAATAATTACAATGACGATAGATGGACATTACAGGGTGAAATGAAATCTCTGGTGAACTCATGTTACTTCAGACTCAATCAACAACAAAGACACAAGGTTGCATGTGCTAATGTATTCATGCCTCCAGGCTAGGTAACAATCCCCCGGTGAACACCAGTTTGAACACATGGTAGGGAAGTGATAAACAAACGATCTTAAATTAATCTTGCCGTACTGAATAAATTGGTTTGAAAATTTTGATGCGATTTCAGACATTTTCTCACGATGTGTAAATTTTATGGAATGCATTTTTATTTCCCTTTTGTTTAAAACTGTAAAATAAGATAAAAGGCTACTATGATAACGTTATTTGTTTAAACATATATACTAACGGGATGGGCAACTGCTACATTCGCCATGTTTACTTTACAAACTATCACGCGCCTCTGTCTGAGCCTTGACAAGTTTTTAAAACTCTGTTTAATCCCAGTAGAACATGTCGTTTTTTATTAGATTATTTATTTCCTGTTTTTTAAAGGGAATAGGTTTTTTATACCTTTTTAATCATATGTAGTAAACTAATTTAGATATAAAGAAAATAAACATCGATTTTTACGTACTCTCGGAAATGGGGCAATAACGGGTCTCAGGGTTATAAACTCCGCCGTAATTATGATCAGATCAGGGTTATAAAGTACAAATAACAATTGCAGAATGATTTCAAGATAGTTTTTTAAAGGTTTTATAACAATATATCAGGTAACATCATAATTATATTTATGAAGTTAAAAATGACCTACGAAATCGCGTACCGCGTGATTTCGGCGAGACTACCTTGTATTTTGCTTATAAATCTACGGCCGACTCTCAAATTTCATTTGATCATTAGAAATGCATTCCTAAAGCATTATGACCATGCCCCTTTAAAAGAAAGATATAAGTACAAACAATTAAAATATCTTTGATGATTCATGCGGGTTATGAAGGTAGCGATCATTGCAGTAAAATTAGATAACCTGTTAACGCGGATTATGTATTTTTTCTGCAATGTCGCCATTTTCATATCCCCCATGAACCTGCAAAGAAAGCGTTTTATTGTTTAGATCTTACACATGCACCTGACATTTCTAAAAACTTTTCTTTTAAAAAAATCCTTGTACCATAATATATAGAACAAGAATTTTAAAGAGAAAAATTTTAAACGTCATGTGCATGTTATTTATAAAACCCTATAAAATCTTGTGTCTATATGTTTTGTAAAAATGGTTTGAAATGTAATATAAAAATAATGGAACAAGTTTCTGAAAGGAAGCATAATAAACTTAAGAAATGACAGAAAAAGAGACCGTCATTTGATCATTATGACGGTTTGCTCTTGGTGGATAAGACAAAGATAAATCACAGGCACAGACATTAAACATTTTTTTCATAATATTTCTTATTAGGTTTGTTACTGTTTAAAAAAATTTGTGGGGTCGGTAAAGTCCATAGAAAGAGAGGCGAAGTTTAGTTTTGTCGAGGACCAAAAATTTGATATGTAAACATCTGTTTGTGTAAAAAATCAGTTCAAATAATGTTTTGTTTTGTCGAGGACCAAAAATTTGATATGTAAACAAACGTTTGTGTAAAAAATCAGTTCAAATAATGTTACGTCTGCCATGTTGCCCTATAAATTTTGACACTCGCCTTTTAAAGAAATTTGTAAGGCCATCATGTGACGTGTTTCATCCAATTACGTCGATACATTCTAGTCCAAGGCAAAACAATAAAAAATAATTATACCCTCTACCTAATAATAAGTACTGGTTGATGGTATATTTATTTAATTATGAGAAAGATATATAACGTGAGTTAAATGTGGCCGATTGAATGAACTAGCATAAGTTGTGAAATGGGCAGAAACAAATATGTTTACATTTTGACCAAACATTAAACATACACATATTACCCATTCTGAACATAAAGAAAAAGGAAAAAATAAAATTTAAAATGTTCAGTCTAAGTCCCTTTAAATTATTTAGATATACTCCTCTATATAATTATTTTTTTTTAAATGATCCTATACGATATATGATTTTTTTTCTTTGATATGTTGTGGCCTAAGATAATTGGGAAGATTCCAAATAGTTAATGCATCTTTGATCTTAAAAAAAGTTGCCCAAAAATAGACTTCTTTTTATAATTGTCAATTATTTCTGATATTGCATGTATTTTTTAACAATGTTTTAAAAAGAGATATGTGACATATTCTTATGTGAACAATATGGCATATGTGCCTCTTGTTGTATATTGCCACAAGCTTAAGGTCGGTTGGGGCTATATGTTTTCAAACATTTCTTGGGAAACATCAATATTATTGTAAATATAATTATGCTTATATACTTTATTAACAATTTATTTCAAATTATGCTAGTTGAGAGCAGAAAAAGAAAAAGGTCAATAAATGTCTGATTCCTGAAACATCAACTCATGTCAGTACTTTCAGTACTTTGATTTCTTTATAGGTCTGCTCAAGTACGATTTTAACATATGTTTTTCCTCATATAATTCTACACATTATAAGATAAAATGGTACTTGAGCAAGCCTGCACTCGATGTTTCCCAGTCGAAAAACCATCGGAAAACACCCATATTTTGCTACAAAAGATCAATTTATCAAAATAAGACAATATTCATGATAGTTCATTTCTACATTAAGACGCCACTGTAGTGATAACCATTTACACACTTATTTTCAATATGATTTCAACTATCTTCCACCTTATTTTTAAAACTTAATTTTGGGGCACAAAATGCATAATACCGCACATAGTCCTTTCCTACAGAGGTTTATCGCAAATCTCACATTGGTGTACACGCTGCAACCGATAAACTGATGCGTTGAGTGACGACACTCAAAAATTTGTCAAAAATACACTGTTTAAACAGGATTCCCATTACATTAATTTGATCCTTTTTAACGCATCAATTTAAGTTGAGGCAATATTTATTTTGTTGTAGCTTATTCCAAAGAATTCACAACAGATACTGACAAAACACTCAACAAAACTTCTAAGTGTTCCCCCTAATAAATAGAATAATTTGGAAATTACCCCTGCGAGATGAAATTCATGATTTTAAGAACTTTAATGAACCGTTCATGAAGTTTCATGACATATTCATGACTGGTTCATAACTGGTTCATAAAGGTGGTTCATGAATTTTATTCATGAATATATTCTTAAAATGTAATTCATGAATAAATTATGAACATACAAGAATACAGGAAATACCTCCAGGTATAATGGTTCTAGGTATTGAACATTCATGAATTTTCATGAAGATCTATTTTAGGAAATCTATATAATTTCAAATACTTTTATAAGTTTAACACAGTTTAATATTCTGATCAGAACATTATATGTTTTAAAAAAAATTATACATCTCAAAATATTATTAAAGCATAGTCTTCATGAACATTCATGAATATTCAAACACCTATATAAATGTGGCATCTTTGATTTTGAAAAAGAAAGATGTTATATATTATAGTTTCATTACTTATTTAATTCTGAAAACATGTTAATTCGTTGACAAAAACAAAGGTGAAATTATTTTAAAATTTGCGTGTTTCTTGGAAATAAAAATTTTGTATACATTGATTTCTAACTTGTTTGAAGTATATTTATTAAAGACGTGGTCGGTTGTCAGTCTATCATAGAAGCATATATACACACAAGACGAAGTGCGTCTGTTTCTGGAAGAACGACAGGGAAAATGTTCCGACCACATTCGGTTGAAATTTGGACCCCGTTGAGCCATTGCGGTTTATTTGTAAAAGGCATCACTGTTGCACACATTTGAAAGCAATTCATTCTATGAAGTTACAAATCCGTTGCGCAAATATTTCGTTGAGAACTTCCAACCATGCATTTATGATTACTGTTAAAACTCCGACAACTACGCTCCGAGTTTCAAGGAGTCCGCCATTGTTTATGAGGTGTCATGTCGATTCGCCTCCGTTACAAAAACACACTGAACTTTAATATGTCATAAACTTAATGCCAAGCAAAAATGAAAATTTTACTTTAAAACATTAATTCAAAATTATAGAAAATATGAAAGAATATTAAATTGAGTGTAAATTATTTTTTTAAGTTCCATAACCTTGAGGGGTTCAAAAACGGAGGGGGTTGAAATTTAACAGACACAACTTGTGTAAACTAAACAATATTAAATCGTACGTTTCTTCAATCTCTTATTATATAATAATGAAAACTTTACCACCTTAAATTTAGTTTTATTTAAAGATATTCTTTGATTATTATTAACATATGTTAAAAATTATTTAACCAAATGAAAGAATCTCAGAATATACATTCAGCGAGTTGTTTTGATTCTACAACGTCACTTCCGCCCAGTGATTACGCATTTTATTTTGAATGAAAGCAGACGGATCTTCCACATGAGCGTTGGCATAATTTTAGTATGGAATTAGCAAGAAGATAATGCAGCAGATGTAGTTCAAAATAATGATATTAAAGGTAATTTGGTATGTATATATCGAAATAAACTTTTATGTAAAGGAGTCAAAACGGAAAATTCAGTTTTGTTCGCTTTTTTCAAACATTTCAAAATGGCGGTTTTTAATTTGTAGTGAAGTTCTTGTCTGACTAACTTATAAGTTTAACTACAAAATTGATAATAACTTACACGTTTGATATACCTAAATCGGCGCAGTTACAAGATAAAGTTATACATAATGCAGATGTCATTTGAGTTAATGAATACAAACTTATTTTACTCTAGAATTATACAGAAAACCCAGAATATTCGACAGCCCTAAAGATAGTGATCATGGAACATCACTTTCAGTAAGTAATAAATAAATGCTATTGCAAATAATTAAAAATTTCTAATAAAATGGCAAGTAATTTTTACAGATTTGAAAACAGTTATGGTTTCATCTTGTTTTCTTTTTTCTGCGATATCACTTTTTCTAGGGTAAGCACTCGCACTCTTAAGCTCTAGTGCAATTTCAGCGTTATCTTACTTCATAAAAAAATTTGAATTAAAAAATGAATTACATGACGTGATTAAATGATTAGTTGATGTTTCAAATGACTATGTGTTAAACGACATGTCATAATTATACTGCTATTTGTCATATTATTTTTTACAGTACAGAGGTACGACTCTTCTGCCACCAAAGGAGCTATATCATATGTGAAGCCTGGGAAGAATTGCCACCAAGAAGAATTGTCACCAAGACAAAAATAACACTCGAGTTACTCTGGGTTTGTAGAAAAAATTTTTTTAAAGGATGGAGCATTTTACCTACCATGCAGTAAATGCACCATGCAATATATGGCATACAAGTGAAATCAATATGAGCAAAGGCAAGGAAAATGCAACAAAGCAAGATTTCATAAAGGACATATTGATAGTTAGCAACTAGTTATCATATTCTTATGTCACATATATTTCAAATAATCGCATATTGGGATGTCAGTTTCTAATATTGTAACATTTCTTTAAAGCTAATGAGTTCAGTATTGATATCGTTACCTGTTGTTTTGCAAACTTTATTAAACTTGCTGATTATTTAAAGTGATAGTCAGTACATGTGTATATAAGAATATTATGTGATACTTTAGATATTGTCTCATTATTCTTCAATTATAATAAAGTATTTTATAGTCATTTTTATATGAGATTTTACCTTTTTATATACAAAATGTAGTAGGTAAGAATTTTCATGAATAGTTCATGAATTTTATTTATCAATTATTCCTGAATAAAATTCATAATCTTATTCATGAACAGTCCATGAAGATTCATTAAACTTATTCATGAACAGTTCATGAAGATCCTATGAACTTATTATTGGACATTCATCAAATGATGAATCTTCATGAATATAACTGTTCATGAATTATTCATGAAAAAGTTTGTTCATGAATATTCATCAACATTTTCTCATGAACAAAAATTCATGACTTTAAAATGTCCAATAATAAGTTCATGGGATCCTCATGAACTCTTCATGAACATTTCATGAATATAATTCATGAATTATTCAAGAGAAAATCATGAATTGTTCATGATCATCTCGCAGGGGTATGAAATAAAATAATGTGAAATTTTCAACATGTCGTAACTGATATGTCTTCTCATCAATAGTACAGATGAAATAAAACAACACCGATTAAAATCATTTACCCGTGACGAAACGTCAAAACATAAAATTGGTATTTTTCTGCGCATGATTGTCATTATTTTGTGATTGATTTTAATGTTTGGTGATAGTTATAAAGAAAACCACTTAAAATGGCCAAAATGATCACTGCAAACACAGCCACAGCCATTGGAATATTGGTGTCTGCATTGTTTCCACAACAGATCGTATTCAACTTAAATTTGCTGTTTGTTTTGACCTCGACATCGTTTTAAATATTAAGCAATCCGAAGGAAACGTTATTTTGACATAATTTTTCTATTTCGTAAGCGTAATATCATTTTCACCGGCAACTTAAAAGCAATTCAAAAGCTATGAGCAAATTGAATCATACCGGAAGTGTTAGTGACATTGCGCAAAGGTCAAGGTCTCGGGTCGCAACCTGAGGTCAAGGTTAATGCATCATTTATAACATTTATAATTTATAAATCAGGCAAGACAAATAAATGTGCTTATTTCATATAGTAAATACATTATACTGGGTGAACATTTAGAAGTTTTGTTGAGTGTATATGTTACATTTATATTGCATTTTATTGAACTTCAACCGTTCAATGACACACTTCTATACAAGTGTGCATGTGTTTTCAAACATGTATACAAACTTGAAATTTACAGCACAATCGTGTTCAGTTTTGGACTGATCTGTGATTATGCTTATTTTGTAACTCACTTAGTCTTTAGAAACATTAATTTTATTACATGTACCTATATATTTATCAGACAATATTTAATACTGATGTTGATGCTTTACTTGCCGCTGACTTTCTCTCAAACACGCTAACCGACCTCAGATTGTAAAATTCACGTGCAGATCAAGTCGCCATTTTCAGTTTTATATTTATAAACAAACCACACTTCTTCATTTTACGGAGCTGGTGACGATCATGTTTCAAAGATTTTCATTACAGATTTATTAAAAGCAAATAAGTGAAGACATAATTATGCTGTAAAAGGTCTAATGGATTTCAAGGCGTGTCAACCCGAATTTTCCCATGGATCTACATTTTGCAGCAAGCTTTTTGTGAGGAAAAACAGTCTGTTCAACTCATGCGATTTTTCACAAAAGTTACAATATGAACAGTAACGTAAAATATATTTGTTCGGACCAAACAGTTTCTGGCAAAGTTCTTCACAAATAGCTGAATAACGTACATGTAACTAATGTTATTCGATGAGCGAAGTCCATTCTGTGACTTTATCAATCTATAACAGCAACATGTATGAGCCCATCCCAGCTTTTCAAGAACCTTTTCTTTGTTGGTTTTTTTTCACTTACATTATTTACACATTTACGTAAATATCGTCCCATTTGTTGTCATATAACTCTGTATGTAATTTTTAAGAAGTACAACTTTTCTTTCTTCGACATTTGTTTCATTATAAATAAAATGCTTTCACTGGTTTAGAATTTTTAAATTTTACAAAATTTTACCAAAAAATACATTTTTAAAATTTTGGAAAGGTAAAAATTTTAAAAGCCCAGAGGGATTTGAACCCTCTAACCCACTAAGCTAGGCGGTTAAATGGCAATTTTGGGAAAGAAACTATTTATAAAATTATACTTATTTTTATTGTTTATTTCGATAAATAATACATCACAACATAGAGGTGTCCAATACCACTTAAGGACAACTGACTATCTGACACACTGAAATCACAGTGCATCCTTCAGCTAATCAGATCATATCTATTAACCCTCCCGCACTGCGCATGAGACCCCCACAAATCAGCTAACCCATAAGAGTATAGCATGTGAAAAAGGTGTAAAAGCATTTCACATAGTTTTTTAAATTTATACTACTGAGGGTTCCACTTAATCTGATAGCGGTTAATCGGATAATTCAGTTAATCTTGATATAATATCAAAACACCGAACCATTTCTTATGTATCCCTTTATATTTTTTCCTGATAATCTGATAGGATAAAATGTCATTTTCGGTTTATCTGATAGGATTTTGACCGTGTAATAATGATTTTCCACCCTCTTACACCTGTATATTCCTTTGTTTAATTGGTTGACATCCCTCTGTTGTACACAGTAACTCTTTACAGGGCATTATTACACTTCAACGCACACTGGTGGCTCCCTTCTTCATAAGATGAAAGCTGGTAGCGAAATCGATTGTTGTTCCAGATGACCGCACACAGGACTGACCTTACCTGTATACACATTTTATTGCTTGTTTATTTACCAATTGCAAGTGTTAATTTCATGCAGGGCTTGCACCATTAAAAATTATTTAAACATGTAATTTCTGAATCAAAAATGACTGGCTTTGGAACATGTGACATTGAAGAAAATTCTGATTACTTTCAATTTTACATTGGGGTAAAAAACTTAATAAATAATATTCAAATAATTTTTTTTCATGCATAAATAATTATTTAAGAGCATTTTGTTTAACAGAAAAAGAATTAAAATAAATCGTCCAGGTGAAAAGAGAGACTCTTCAGACAAATCACTTCAAAGACACTTTGAAAACATTGTAATAAAGAGAAACATTAAAATTTTCTTTTCAGCATTAATTTACAAACAAAATAAAGACTAGCTAAAATGCTATTTCATTGCTAATGCAAGGTAAATTATTTCATTTCAAACTTATTATTGACATACAGATTATATCTTTTCATTGATAAATTATGTTTTGAAACAAGTTATATTTTATTCTGTACCAAAATCAAAGACCACAAATTGGTTAATCTAATAATTGCAGTTACCGTATTTTTCGGAATTTAGGTCGATACTTTTTTTCTCTGGGACGTGGACCTCGCCCTATTCATCGCTTCGCCCTATTTATGTTTTTTTTTTTTTAATTTGATGTGAAATTTTGCAAAAATTCATTCAAACCTCCAATAAAATCATGAGAGTTCACTATAATACCACTTGGATTCTGTTTTAAAATCGTATGAATTTTTATCAATATTTTGTAGTAACTTATCAAAACAAATTAAATGTGAATAAATTTATTTCTTTTACATTTCTTACTTCTATCGTTCAGACTGAATCATCTTTCGATCTTTATTACATGCTGTCATGCATTTTGATCGTGTGCTTACGATAAACAGGAAATGGATCTCGCGCGGTAAAAGTAAAACAAGAGGCCAATAGGCCTTAACTGTCACCTGAGTAGCATAACCCTACATAAACTTGTCAAGGAGTCTCATATATGCATTTAATTAAGTTTTATTCTGGAATAGACAAATTTTTAATTTGTAATGACAACCACCTCCCTGCCTGAAATCTTTCAAAACGGACTATTAAACCTATAATTTTAGCGAAAAACTTAAAAGATCATAAAAGACTGCATGACCTGATATTGAAAAGGTGCAAGATTCTGATAGAAAATAATTTAATAATAATAACAAGGTGACTATTATTCATGTTTTATCTAAAACAACCTTCCATCCCCCATCCCCCGGGGCAGACAGAAACTCTCCCTGTGGGCATTTAAACAAACAAACAAAAAAAAAAACAGCTTTATCGATAAAAGCCATCATGAGTTACTCACTTCTCCTGTTCCAGTTTTTGAATATTCAACAATCGTTGAGAATCACCATCTGGCATATATACCAACATCATTTTACCTTTATATCAGTGATTTTAGTTAGCCAATTATTACTTTACTATTAACAATTCTATTTGCTTATTTTGAAAGTTCAAAAACTGTTTTTGTTTCAAATGATAAAAAGCCTTGCATTACTCTTTTGATCATACAACTTCTTTTTAATTACATTATATTCAATGATTATTATATAATTACAGAGGATTATTATATAATTACAGAGGACCCCGCTTAGTATAATACCTGTTTAATATTATAGTTCGGTTAATATAATAGTTTTTCAAAACACAAAACCATTTCTTAATAAATCATTGTATTTTACATCGGTTATTATAGTAGCTTAAATAGCTGTCAATTGAGTTTCACACCTTTTTCTCGAGCTAGCCCCCCATGAGAAGCTTGTATAAACACTCTGACTTCCCAAATCACTTTGAAATTTACCGACTGTGCTGGCCAGACGGGATTAGTCACGCCTCACTGCACGTTGCTTGGGTACTTTACCTATGCACCTAACAAGTGACAATCGCTGTATTATTGAGGTTTTTTACAGTTTGAATAAGTGAATGCCTCATGTTTTTGTAAATAAATTTATAACAAATGGGACATTTTACATGGCTTAGCATATGGTACATGATGTTCCATTTGACGATTTGTACTGCAGTGAAGTAGTGACAAAGTCTTTTTTTAATATGCCTCTATTTTATAGGGAGAATGGGCTAAATAAATCAAAGAAAATAAGAAAATTCTGCATAACTTTGTGGTTTATTTGATTTTTAATGAAAGAAGTTATTAAAAACGAATTGTCTCATGAATGCCTTATTAGATTTAGTCAAAACCGGAAGTACAGGAAGAAAACAAAATGAAAGCATGTCAACTTATCGGAAGCATATTGGTGGATCTTGCAATTTTCCAAGCCTGTAATAGTAAACTTTATTCATGAAATTAACTTTTATGAAGCATAAAAAGTAAAGTTTTAGAAGAAATCATCAATTATTGTGGACATTACATCGTCTAGAAATAGATAGTAATAATACATGACGTGAATAGGCACTTAGCATACTTGTACACATTGAATTTAGCTAGGTACGCTTATTATTATAGTTCGGTTAATATAATAATTTTTCCTGACAAAATAACTATTATATTAAGCGGGGTCCACTGTACTAAATACGAACAAGCAAAGGAAGATAACTCCATTCGAAGAAGCAAGGGAAAACAAGATGTAATTATAATCGGGGCGACTATAAAGTCTCCCAAACGAACGAGGCTATCATATAGAGTAGGGATGACCCACAAAGTTTCATGATGTTCCCAGGGGTCCTTTACTATATATCAGGTGAACTAACATGACCCAAGGAACAAGAATATATATGGTTTAGGGGTGGGTTTCTTAACCATTTTCAAGATATTCTGGCACTACCTGTTTGAGGGGGGTCAGGACCACCCCCAAGGCCCATGACCTACATACCATATGATGCCCCTTGACACAAGGAACAAGAATATATATGGTTTAGGGGTGGGGATCTCAACCGTTTTCAAGTTATTTGTGCACTTCCTGTTTGAGGGGGGTCAGGACCATCGCCGGGGCCCATGACCTACATACCATATGATGCCCCTTGACACAAGGAACAAGAATATATATGGTTTAGGGGTGGGGATCTCAACCGTTTTTAAGTTATTTGTTCACTTCCTGTTTGAGGGGGGTTAGGACCATCCCCAGGGCCCATGACCTACATACCATTTGATGCCCCTTGACACAAGGAACAAGAATATATATGGTTTAGGGGTGGGATTCTTAACCATTTTCAAGATATTTGGGCCCTTCCTGTTTGAGGGGGGTCAGGACCACCCCCCAGGGCCCATGACCTACATACCATATGCTGCCCCTTGACACAAGGAACAAGAATATATATGGTTTAGGGGTGGGGATCTCAACTGTTTTCAAGTTATTTGTGCACTTCCTGTTTGAGGGGGTCAGGACCATCCCCGGGGCCCATGACCTACATACCATTTGATGCCCCTTGACACAAGGAACAAGAATATATATGGTTTAGGGATAGGGTTCTTAACCGTTTTCAAGATATTCTGGCACTTCCTGTTTGAGGTGGGACAGGACCACCCCACGGGCCCATGACCTACATACTATTTGATGCCACTTAACACAAGGACATCATATCCATGCCTTTAGTTTTTCACAAATATATACAGGAGTAGAGAAGAAGATTTTCTAAGATTTAATACATTTTTACTGTATGGCCATATTGGCCCCACCCTAGAGCCTGAACCCCTGACCCAGAGACCATACATTTCACAATTTTGGTAAAGGGCTTCATGGACATCATAACCATGTATTTAGTTTTTAACAAATATCTATGGGAGTAGAGAAGAAGATTTTCTAAGATTTAATACATTTTTACTATATGACCATATTGCCCCCACCCTAGAACCTGAACCCCTGACCCAGGGGCCATGAATTTCACAATTTTTGTAGAGGGCTTCATGGACATCATATCCATGCATTTAGTTTTTAACAAATATCTATGGGAGAAGAGAAGAAGATTTTCTAAGATTTAATACATTTTTACTATATGGCCATATTGGCCCCACCCTAAAGCCTGAACCCCTGACACAGGGGCCATAAATTTCACAATTTTGGTAGAGGGCTTCATGGACCTCATAACCATGTACTTAGTTTATAACAAATATCTATGGGAGTAGAGAAGAAGATTTTCTAAGATTTAATACATTTTTACTATATGGCCATATTGGCCCCACCCTAGAGCCTGAACCCCTGACCCAGGGGCCATGAATTTCACAAATTTGGTAGAGGGCTTCATGGACATCATAACCATGCAATCATTTTTTTTCTCACATGTGGGAGAGTAGAGAAGAAGATTTTTGAAAATTTGGCTGTTTTTTGCATATTTGGCCCCACCTGTGGCACCCTGGGGGTGGTAGAGCCACCAATTTCACAATTTACATTCCTCTTACCATAGAGATGCTTCACACCAAAAATGGGAACAATTGGCCTTGTAGTTTTTAAGAAGAAGTTAAAAATGTAAATTGTTAACGCACGACGCACGACGCACAACGCACGACGACGGACGAAAACAGATAGCAATAGGTCACCTGAGTTTACTCAGGTGACCTAAAGAGAACTGTACAAAGGGTAATTACGGGAGAAAAATATAAGGGTTTAAATAAAAAAAAAAGATTTGTTTTTATAATAGAATATTTCTGTAGATTCAAAATAAAACTCTCGATGAAATCTAAAATAGGTGTCTCTGAAATCAGTCTGGGTAGGGCCTACTTTGTTTATACACAGTTGAACTCTCGGCACATGCTACTCATGCCCGCAGGCTTCGATAAGATCAGAGTTTGACCCATGTGTTGTATACACAGTCAAAAGTCACACAGAGTCATGATTATGTACCGGTACACATTGTTTAAGCCATACGGTAGGATATATAAAAAAAATCTTGAGGAATAATTACAATGACGATAGATGAACTGTAACATTTATAGCGGTAACATAAGCGGGTGAAATGAATCTCCGGTGAACTAATTAATGTTTTAAACTCAACCAACAACAAACACAAGGTTGCATGTGCTACCGTATTCATGCCCCCAGGCTAGGTTTCTATCCCCCGGTTAACACCATGCAGTTTGTACACATGGCAGGGAAGTGATTTAAACAAACGATCTTAACCGTACTGAATAAATGTTGTTGCAATTTCAGACATTTTCTTACGATGTGTAAATTTATGAAATGCATTTTATTTCCCTTTTGTTTAAACTGTAAAATAAAATAAAAGGCTACTATGATAACGATATTGGTTTAAACCATTTATTCATTTATAATAATCTAGCTGTAATTTTTCGACCAATTCATCGAAGTCGACCTATTCATACTTTTTAAAAAAAAAATTGCTAAAAACGGGTTCCTTCGCCCTATAAACAGGATCGACCTAAAATCCCTAAAATACGGTATTATAATTTTTCTCTGACAAAATTACTATCAGATTAAGCGGAACCCTCTGTATTATGAATTACTGGGATATTGGGATGCTATTGACATTATAACAGAGATCATTCTAAAATGATACTGGAGAAATCTATCCTATATATTAGGCAAAAAATATTTTTAATAAATACTAAGGTCCAGATGCATCATCCATGCAAGTTTGGTGAAGATAGGACAAGTAATAACATAGATACAGGACCTGCTCCAAACACTTGAACCAGGTCTGGACGCGGACGCCGAGTTTGTAGCATAAGCTCCCCCCGACTTCATCTTGGTGAACTAAAAAGGTTTTCAGAAAACTGCTTTGAATTCAATCAATTGATCAATCACTTCAAATTTAGCCTCTATACTAGTCAAAAATGCAGCATAGCAAGTATTCACACATCATGCAAATGTTCAAATAAACAGAGATCAAGCTATAGGTTCTCTGTAGATGCCATTCATAATAAAACATCATACTAAAATTGGTCAACAAAACCACAATGTTAAACAATGAAATCATTGACATTTAGTTTGGGAATATGTGTTGTTATTTTTTTTATAAAAAAAATGTTTAAATTAAAGGGGATGTGCGGCCATCTTGTACATTTGTGAATAATTAAGAATGTAATCATTTCTTGAACTGGCTTGTTTCTGCTCGAAGCTGACCAAAACTGTTGCCAAAAGATGAAAAAGCAATAAATATGAAGTTCTACATGTTTTTTATCCAAATTATGCATACAAACCTAGAACGATGTCTTTTTAATCACTCAGAAGAGCTTTTAAATTGTGCAGCTGCAGACTTATTTCAAAGATTTAAATATCTGAAAAAATATGAAGAGGGTTCGTTAGTGCCCTCTCTACAACCATTTGTTGAGAAAAAGTTTAATTTTTGCACATTTATGTTGTAACTTTGCCTCAAAATAGGGTACCCTATTTTTATCAGTCAACATGGGATCTATTATTAGAATAAGAAAAATACAGTTTATACTTAGAACTCTTGTGTCTATGGAGACACATTGACGTTATACATCACCAGTTTGTTTTGGGTTTTTATTTTCAGTTCTATAAGTATAAATTTAAGTAAATAAGTGGGGTAGGGGTCCAAAAAGTGACTGTCTTGAATAAAAAATATACATATATTTTTCAATGAAAATATAACTTTAATGTACCTCCATAAACACATACAAAAATGATAGTTTCTAAATCCCATTTTAAGAATAGGGTTCCCTACTTTGAGACAACGTTGAAAACTAAATAACAAGCTTATAAACATTTTCCTCAACAAATGGTTGTATATATATCACAGGAAAAATGTCCACATGTGTAAAATATTTGTATAATTTTACACATATTTTACACATATAATACATGTGTACAACATGTTGAAAAATTTATGTTGAACACACATATTATACACATGTGAAACATATGCATTTTACATATGTTTAACACATATGTAAAAATATATATGTTCAATACATGTTTCGAACAACATATACACACGTAAATAATAGGTTTTTTCTTATTCATTTTCATGACTTTAACCTGTAATTATGCATTTATTAGTAAATACATGTATAAATAAAATTTATTTAATAAACTTTTGCCAACTAACTTACAGAAAATTTATTTGTAACCAATTCCAGATTTAAATCTTGATTGGCTTTAATTTTGTCGTTTTGCAATCATACATCATTTTTTACGTCACGGAAGCAGAAGATAGTGAATTTGCAGATTCGGTTTGAAGCTATAGGTAAGGATTGTCAATCATTCTTTTTTATTTATTTGTATTGTAAAATTATTTAAATATTGCTGGTAGCAACCTATATGTCATTTTACAACGTTTTAAGTAGCTCAGAGCATGCATGTGTTCATGAAAATTCGGGTTGAAAACCAGAAACGTGTATTGTCAACGATCGATGGTAATCCACTCTACTTAAGTTAAATTGATGAAAGTTTTTAGATGATTGCATATGCAAATACATAATTTAATGTATATATACACATAAAGCTATACTACAGCTGCTATACCAACTAGAGTAAAGCTCGTTGCAAAGTAACGAGTAGGTATTCCATAAAAAATTTTATATATTATTTTTTGTGGTTGATATATCAACACTGAACAGATTGAATT